>OY998180.1:78513261-79113261 GCA_963921935.1 Galeruca laticollis
CGAAACATCCTTGTCACATGATCCCAAAAAAACCAAAGTCGTGGGGGTCAGGGGTAAGCCATGTTCCAGAACAACATCCGGACCTGGAATAGAGAACACCACAGTCCTGTCAGCAGTTTCTGCGTCAGGGATAAAGGCGCCACCACTAATCGTATTTAAAAGGAAGAATATCTGGGATTCCTGGCTCCCAGATGACAAAAACTCGTTTCCAGGAACTGCATATGCAGCTAGTGTCAATGGATGGATGAAAACTGACATATTTTACAATTATTGTCAAAAAACGTGCATTCCTGCATTGGGACCAAATAGACCCGTATTGCTAGTATATGACGGTCATAGTACACATATTAGTATTGCACTGGTTGAACTAGCACTTCCTCCTCATACCAGCCATCTTTTGCAGCCCTTAGATTTAGCTGTATTTAAGTCTGTAAAAGATACTTGGGACCAACAACTTGTAACTTGGCAGAGACGTAATACGGGCCTCAAAATTCCAAAAAAAGAGTTCTCTCAAATGATAGGAGCTACATGGAATAATGTAAACATGGAAATTATCAAGAGTGGATTAAAAGAAGCTGGTATTTATCCGTTCAACCGCCATGTCGTACCTGAAGAGAAATACGATCCTGAGAGTTTGAAGAGATAGAGAGAACAGGCTTTAAAAGACCGAACAATAGTTGTAGCTGACAACGGGACCTCAAATATTGATGTTATTACCAGTAATGGTGCTCAATCGACAGATGACAAAACTGTGGAAAACCCGACAAGTAACATTGTTGATGCAGGTTCAAGTAGCTTAAAACTGAGTTTTGAGGATCTTCTATTGAATACCGTAAAACACACCAACAATGGTCTGTCAGTTACAAAACGAAAGAAGGTAGTTGCAGGTGCAGAAGTCGTGACCTCGAAAGAAGTGTTGGATAGACTCACAGCTGAGAATAAACTAAAGGAATCAAAAGCAAAAGAAAACAATAGGGAAAAGAAAAGAGAAATGCAAAAGGAAAAAGAAAGAGACATAAAATTTCTCCAAAGTTAGAAGAGAGTTTTAGCAGTTCAAGTTCAGAAGAGATGGTAGAATATGTGGACTCCGAAGACGATCTTGACCCTGAAATATGGGAAGAAGAAGAACTGGTTGTTGAAGGAGAGGAGCAAGTTGTTAACCTTCCATTACTCGCGCCAAATTTTGGTACTTAATAACTCGCGCACGGTCTAGGAGACCGGGTAATGAATTAAGTAATTTCTGAGCTTACTTATTACTTTGTGAAGGATTTTAGGGTTATTTCATCATTTTGGGACAGAATAAAAGTCATTTATTAGGTTAGTTACAAAAAATATATTAGGCAAAAAAGCAGAACTGAGAAATTGCATAACATAAAGATAACAAAAAAAATTAACTTATATTTTCATAACACGCATTACACATAGGACGAATATGTTCTAAACACAGATATTTTGCACAATTTTGACAAAAGTACTTCGTCTTTCTGTTTTTCTGCCAGGTACAGACTGCACAGCGGCCGACGGTTCCAGGGGTTCTTACTGGGGGCTCATCTCCAGCTGGGACTCCACACACTTCTTGTAACCTGCTTCTTAGGCTCCTTGGCAAATTGGCAGATATAGCTCTTTCTTTTTGATAATCATACAAAAGGGCCATGGAGAGCTTAAGAAGAAATTCCTTTCGAGGCGTTGTTGAATCGGGATTGTTTCCATTATAAATGACAAATGCATTTATCCCAGCTACGTTCAGCATGCTATAAAAGGGGACCATTGGCCATCGTCTGGTACCACGAGCACAATTATATTGAGCACACAATTTATCGACCATGTCGACCCCTCCTTTGGTGTCATTATAAGTCATTATCATTTCTGGCTTATTCGTACGAGGGTCAATGTCATCTCCAAAATGCATTGTTGAAATGAGAAGTACATTTTTACCTTTTTTTGGAATAAATGAAACCAGTGTTGTATTGTTGCAAAACCCAAACATTGAGGAACCGCTCGGTCGGCCTGTATTCTGTACAAATTCCAAAGGAAGCTGTCTCTTGTTCTTTCGAATGGTTCCTAGAAGGGTTAATCTCTTATCTTTTAGACTTTCCGCAAGTTCCATACTGGTAAACCAGTTATCTGTGGTGACGTTTCTATTCGTACCATAGATATGTTGAGAAAGTCTTTCTACTACTGATTTAGCAGTCGTTTCTTTTTGAAACGGGCCTTCTGGCTGCTTACCCACATAAACTTCCATGTGACTGGTGTAAAACATATGAGAATCACAGAGTGCAAAAATTTTTATGCCATACTTATTTGGCTTGTTGGGTATATATTGCCTAAAGCTACAATTACCTCTAAATGCTTCAAGCTTTTCGTCTATGGTTACATGCGCGGAATGTGAGTAACACTTTTTTTGGTTATCGTTAAATTTTTCAAACAAAAGTCTGATCGGTGCCAATTTATCCATTTGGACCCTTTATTGTCTTGTATTTATATCGTCAAAACGAAGGCATCTCATCAGGAATTGGAATCGTATTCTATTCATTCCCAGGCGAAAAGCTTCAACGCCACTACCATCTGTTCTCCAAAGGTCGCCCAGATTCATATGATTAGCTTTTCTGACTCCAGCAAGATATAGGATGCCAATTAGTGCTTTTATTTCTATGAGATTAGTAGTTCTCACGTCTCTTTCCCTCGAAAAGTTTTGAGCGATGCTATTAATTTTTATATTGGTGCAATCTACAATGATATTCAGCATTTCTTCGTCAAACAAGCACAGCCAAATATCGAGAGGAGACTTTTTGGATTTTGCGTAAGCTTTCACCCCTGGCAATTGCAAAACAATATTTGCACTAAGTGTTCTAATATTTTTTGGTGGAAAATGTTTTTTCCACTGTGTTACCTTGTCTTTTCCTATAAATACTGCATCTCTGGTAACAGGAACAGGTACATAGTCACCTCCACCATCCTCAAATTCTTGCTCAGTGTCACTGTTTTCTGATCTCTGTTCTATGCTATCTATGTCCCCTTGCTCATCATCATCATCATTTCCATAATCTTCATCAGTTTCAACTTCTTCAAACAATCTCAAAAGTCTTGCTTGCTCCGTTTTGTAGTTCATATCTATAATAAAAATAGAAAATTGATTTCCAAAAAATTACAACCAAGAAAACACACGTTTCTATATGCAACGAGATATTTCAACTATTATTTCATGACACACCTTATATTAGCATTATAGTATCAGAAATTTTCGTAAAAAAATGTAGAAAAGTCTAAAAAACTTACCGGTATTATTTATGAAATCTTTTCAGCGACAGTTAAAATTAGTTACTTAAATACTCGCACCCGGTCTACTACACCGTGTTAAAGCACCACTTCCGTAAAACACTTTCTATCAACTAATAAATGAGTGGGATGTTCGTTGAGTATGTACTGGAAAGGTACATGGAGGGGGAACGATGCTTAGCCAATGAAGTCGTAATTACGTCATATTGAATATTGGACCGGTCTGAGAGACCGTGCGCGAGTAATGGAAGGTTAAAGGTGGAGAAGACCTAGGGAAGTCCCAAATTGCAGTAGGAACTGGGGTCGCTGTGGAGTATATTACCTCACAAAAACACGTGAAACATTTTATCAAAAAAATTGACAGCAAAATTGACAGTGCATGGAGAATTCGTGTTTTGAGGTATAAGAAGAATAGTAACCACTTCTTCTGGCCTGATATAGAAGGCACAGATATGATAGTCGAAGTAGATATTGTAAAAATGTTGCCTGAACCCATGAAAGACAAAAATTTGTAACTTTCTTATTAATAAAAATATTAAAATTGTGCAAACACCAAAAAATTTATCTCTCCTTTTATTTTCCAATTATTCACATTTGCCTCAAACATAAAACAGGTTGACTAAGCTGAACTTCATTGTCACACTTACCCCAAATAAACGGGAAAGTGTGACCATGATTTTTTTTAAAATATGGATAACTTCTTTATGTGATGTTATAAAAATACCTACATTTGGAAGTGTGTAGTCAAGTTCCTAAAGACTATAGGTAACAAATAGCAGGTCTTTAGCAATTTTCAGAATATTTTATAATGTATCATAAAAATCAACTCGTTCAAAACTAGGTCACACTTCAACGGGTTTACATTAACTGTTTATTTAAAAATGTACCAATATTTTTGCCACATAAATTACACCTTGCTTTCAGGAAATTTTACGTTGGCGTTTTATCCACAATAATTTTTCCACTCCCGAAAATATAGAAAAAATTTCAATGTTTTGACTAACTACAGCATCCTTAAGAAGACAGAAACATAACATGCTATAAGGTTACGCATGAAAATGACTAATTTGAAATGTCTTTTGATATATTTAAAGGAAAAACAATTTATATCGGAGCAGTCTGAATACACAATTGAGGTAAATATGTCTATAAAAAAATGCATTGCGAGCGGAAATGTCTGCACTGTACGTACGTAAGATCACATTATCATAAAATTGGTTTCCGGCATTAGGATTTGCAAGAACACATAAAAACTTTGTTCAAGATTTGTCTCTCACCTGCCAAATGTCAGTTAGAAAAAGGCAAAAGGAAACATTTATTATTTTCAAATAACATTTAAAATAAAGGTCGGAATTTTGATGGATAATTAATGATTTTTACTTTTTTCTGCAACTGTTTCTTTAAAATAACCGTGTTGAATTGAATTTAATGAATAAATTTATGCTGCAATCCAACAATATTTCAAATAAATTGATTATACTCAACAAGAAGACATTCATACAAAACAAAGCGTCTCACAAATACATTATGTGGATATAAGCTCAGCTCAAGGGATGACTCAGCAAGAACAACGGCTGCACTGTATAGTGGCATAGTATGGTCAGCTTTATAGCCAATAATGGTTATCTACCAAAGCTATAATGATTGAAATATGCCCCAGGCAGCGAGGATAGGTTACTGATCTAACCAGCTCACGTAATAGGCACAACTTCTATGGCTTAGTATAATAATCACCGTACGTCTATATCTGAAATTTTTTGATGATAAGATTTTGTTTTCATATTACTACGATGATTGAGCTGTTATTGGTTTGTGTTTCAACTATGTATGTTTCTGGCATCCCACTGGACAATATCATTTCGTTTATTCAGTGTAGATATATTATTTATTCCTAACTCGAATATAGGGCTATATATAAAATCACGCACGTTATCTGAAATTGAATTCAGACACCATTAACTTTCTTCCTGATATTGACTCTTTGGGTTATTCAATTATTATGCAAATATCGGCTGTATACTTGTAAGGATTCTCTAAAGAAACGTTAAATACGTGAATAAACGAGTATTTTAGGGGTGGATCGTCGTTATACGTGATACAGAAAATACACTCAACAGTAAACAAATTGAGCATAAATTTTGATACAATACATTTTGTAATGTGTAGCATGCTGCTTTAAGTATTCTTTACAGGTGTTATAAAGAGGTTTCCAAAAGACTTGGTAACTTTATGTTTAGTTTAAAGTAGTGAATTAGAAAATTTGTCATCATTTTTGGCTAATTTGGGCACTACAATGTTTAGAAACTGCAATAAAGTCGATAATTATAATGATGTACGCTTTTTTGTGAACAAACTAGTTCATCTGATCAGGTTTATCTAATTACATAGATCCTATCTAGAGCTACTTTAATCTAAAACAGTATGGAACAAAGTGAACACAATAAAGTTAACACAGTAAGTGACTCTCAAATATAATGTATAGGGGTTGTCGAGGTAGGTTAGGTTGATTTCGGGAAGATCTTGAGAGACCGTTGTAAGTAGCTGGAGAGGGGAATAAGGGAGTTTCGTCTTGGGTTTTGAGGAGGGGTGTTTATTTTAGACCAGACCGATAAACTGTACCCCAATTTCGCGAACCTAAAAGAACAGACTGGAGTGGGTATACCAAATTCTTACAGTCCCTTATAGATAAAGTTATTAGGGCCATTAGAAATAGTGAAGAACTTGAAGTGGCTAGTATCCGGAGTTCCAATCCAATTTGAGGAATAGGTGAAATATTTAAGTATCCTGGATAAAAAACAGACCTTTAACTCCCATCTGGAATAAAATATCAATAAAGCCAGACCATCCTTCTTGAGTCTCAGAAGGATATGTGACAAATCCTCGTGCATGGACCCCAATATGATATGCTGGATATATCAAACGGTTATTAAACTATTAAACCAATGGTAATGTACGGCTCGGTCGTCTGATGGCAAAAATAATGTCAACGGACGTCCATAATGAGGCTGTCTGGTATACAACGCCTCGCGTGCCTCTGCATATATTGCTAGAGAGGGAAGTTAGGATGGTTACCAACAGACAACAACGTCAAGTTGTCACGGCAATAAGTAGTTACAAAGATGTCATACTTGTTTGCTCAGTGAAATTAGTAATCACCACATACTCAGAATTATTTCAGACTCGGTAGCTCCTCAGCTGCACTACAACGTCCCCTTTCCCGAGAGAGATGATTGGCATAGGAGTGACAACTTCTTTTCACCATCAGACTATGCGCTGTTCACAGATTGCTTCAAAACCGAGAACGGCGCGAGAGTTTACGGAACTAACCCAAGAGTTAAAATTTCATTAAACCTTGGCAAGTTCACCACAATCTTAGAAGCATAGATTATAGCTATAGAGCTGTGCGCCAGAAAGCTGAGTAACAGGAATCTGGGGAACAGGTCTATTAAAATCATCTCAGATAGCCAGGTGGCTCTAAAAACACTGAGCTCCAAACGACTGAATTTTAAGCTCGTTTGGAATTGCATTTGGATCCTTGACCACCTAGGTAAGCGAAAAAAAGTTACTTTGATCTGGGTCCCAGGGTACAGCGGCGTGGCGTGCAAGGAACATATCGATGCACTCGTCAGGAAAGGAATTGTTTCTGCTTTCATTGGTGCAGAACCCGTCGTTGGCATTGCAATAAGTACCACCAAAAGCTGCATCCCAGATTGGGACAAGCGTAAAACGCTTAGCCTCCGTAGATGCACACCGGGTCTCACAAACTCGAAGACGTTTATCGTACGCCCCTCGAAGGAAGCCTTCCAACACGTCCTAGAATGGCGTAAGTCCAATTCACGCATTCTGACAGGACTGTTGACAGGAACATTTTTGTCTAGGAACGTACTTGAGAAGGATGGGTCTGCAACAAAACTCGGACTTTCATTTCTGTTACGTAGAAGAAGAAACTGCAGAGCACATTCTCCGCACTGGAAAAGCACCAGACATTCGGCTTTAGAGGACTGAAAGTCACGCATACTATGAGATGTTTCGAGTTGTTTCAAGTTGTTTCGTGTTGTTTCGAGTTGTTTTGAGTTGTTTTGAGTTGTGTTGAGTTGTTTTGAGTCTTTTGAGTTGTTTTGAGTTGTTTTGAGTTGTTTTGAGTTGTTTTGAGTTGTTTTGAGTTGTTTTGAGTGGTTTTGAGTCGTTTTGAGTCGTTTTGGGTTGTTTTAAGTTGTTTTGAGTTGTTTTGAGTTGTTTTGAGTTGTTTTAATTTGTTTTAAGTTGTTTTGAGTTGTTTTGAGTTGTTTTGAGTTGTTTTGAGTTGTTTTGAGTTGTTTTGAGTTGTTTTGAGTTGTTTTGAGTTGTTTTGAGTTGTTTTGAGTTGTTTTGAGTTGTTTTGAGTTGTTTTGAGTTGTTTTAAGTTTTGAGTTTGGTATTAGCAACATATTGATAATGAGTCCTAGTACTAGCGTTGTGTCAGAAGCCAAAAAACGGTGTCATTATTTAACGCCCGAAGAAAAAACGATGATGAAAAACGTGTTAGAAGGACTTCGCGGGAGAGAAGAAAATGTGACAGTAAGTGAAGTTATGTAGTATTCTGACAAAAACGGGAGAACGCACTGTATACAAAGTAATTAAATCAACTAGTGAGTCTACGCCTGAAACTAGAGGAAGAAAAAAAATTGAGCTAGACGATCAAAAAAAGCAGATGATACGTGGCGCAGTACATGGATTTTATTTTAAAAATGAAGTACCAACTTCAAAGAAAATTGCATCGTATCTTCAGTCTAATGAAGCTTCGCCGCCAATATAAGAAATCTTTTGGTGCGCACATTACGTAACATGAACTTTAGATATTTGAAGCGAAGCCGGAATATTGCCTTAATTAAAAAACCGGAGATAATTTTATGGCGTAGAAAATATTTAAAAGCCATAGAAGAGTATCGAAGAGATAACAGAAAAATATATTACACCGATGAAACGTGGTTGAATGAAGGCTTCACAGTTACAAAAGTTTGGCAAGATTTAAATATAAAAAACAAAAAACAAGCATTCGTAGAAAGACTATCGACTCTGGATTAAGCTCCATCCGGAAAAGGTAAACGCCTCATTATAACACATATCGGCAGTGATTCAGGATTTGTCGAAGGAGGTTTAAACGCATTTGTTTCTAATAAATCTGGCGATTACCATGAAGAAATAAATGCCGAACATTATGAAAAATGGTTTTCTGAGATTCTCTTAAGAATTGAACCAGGTTCTGTTATCGTTATAGACAACGCACCGTATCAGAGCCGACGTAACAAGCAGTTACTAACAACCAAATGGAGAAAAACCCACATTGCAGAGTGGCTCAAGGAAAAACATATTCCATATGATAACAATTTGTTAAAAGTAGAATTATTTAACTTGGCGCGGCTGCACAAACACAAATATATTCGATACGCAGTAGATGAATTGGCACAAAGGCGAGGCGTAATTCTTCTCAGATTGCCGCCCTATCATTGCGAGCTGAACCCAATAGAGCTTGTTTGGGCTCAAATAAAAAATGAAGTAGCAAAGAAAAATGTCACTTTCAAACTAAACGACGTTAAAGAACTTCTTAATGATGCTGTAAGTAATGTGACATCAGACTTATAGAAAAATTGTATGAAGCATGTCATTGAAGAAGAGAAGAAGATGTGGGATCTTGATAACCACATTGAAATCACTATAGAACCAGTGGTTGTGAATCTTAACGAAGATACTACTACGGGGGATGAATATGAAGATATGTTTGATGAATCTGAAGATATTTTAGAAGAATTATAATAATTAGCGACTGGAATTTAAACGTTATGCTGATTGCTTAATTTTTTAACAACTATGAGAGATTTACGTCAGTGGTTTTTATGCTTTTTTTGAAGTTTAATGCTTTCTTTTTCCCCGAAGGCCTCTCGCTGTGCCATGCCTTTTAATTTTTAGTTAGTTACGAGAAGATCGAAACCGGTCCAACACTTACTTTTCCCCATTGAAGACAAAAACGAAGCTTGAGAGCTGAAAATTGGATTTTTATTTCACCTGTCGACCTTTACATATAATTTAATACCTGGCGGATCACTAGACCGAGGATTAGTTGTTTTTTAAAAGAAGGTGATGGTCGCACCATTATTTTTTTCGTAACTTACTTTGAGTTTTAATTTGCTTTTATTACTTATTTTATTTAATTTTTTCATTGGTTTATAAATTTAATTTTTGCTTAATATGCTGATTTATTGCTTTTGTCGCAAATTTTGAGCCGATCAAGTACTTTTTGTTTAATATTTTTATGCTATTAGCACTATTTTTGCAATTTCTTGCTCTAATAATTACCTAATAAATATTTTTTTTATTCTTAAAATATTCTGTTATAGAATTGATTCCATATTATAAGGTGAAACAGTTTGTAATATAAAGTTTACATTTTTTTTAGTAGTCAAGATTTGTTATTGGCTATAATTGCTATAATTGCCCTCAACCAGTCTTTTGGTGGGAACATTTTTGAAAGAAAATATTTTTTTAATGCTCAAAACCATTGCTAAAAGATAAACAAAATTTTTAATAATTAAATACTTGGGTCTGTAAATATTAAATGTCATCGTACGCTTATGAGTTGGTGATAAAGATGCGAGTCTGAACCTCTTCAAACGATAAGAATGGTATGAGTCACTCTACGTTATTTCGGTACTTTGTTATAAGTACAGACATTAAAGTTGTCTGTTTTTGGACCTTACGGACTATGCTGGGTACCTCAATATAACTGAAGGAAAAGCTAAGTCGTTATTTTCCTCGATGCTTCATTTTTTTTAAAAAAATTGTTAATTGATAAAACCTTTTGTATTTATTATTCATATCATTTGTACACTGTACTTGATATGCTTGAAATAATTTTGTATATTTACCAATAAATGATAAAATACTGAATATACTGTCGCCCATAACAATTTTAACATTGCTTTACTAACAAACCTGGAATGATTAAGGTTGAGATCGACTCTTGATGAGCTAGCAATATTAGACTACCAAGGGCATATACAACAACGGTAAGTTACAATAGACATAAACTGCGTTCTTGGAAGAGAAGCGGGAATTGTATTGACAGTATCTGAGGATTGACTGATCTTTTTAAGGAGATGCTGGGATGTTTGCTCAATACTCGATTCTGGGTCGGATGTAAGTTTTATACGAATGAAGTATAGGAACGTCCGAACTTTCCGCCGAGTACCTTGATGAGACCGAATCGCTTCTGGACTCTATCCAGTGTGGAAGTGAGGTCGGCCGTCCAATTGATAGTGTGAGTGAACCTCACTTCCAAGTAAACAACTTTCCTGCGGATCTCGAGGCGTTATCCTCAAATGCTAAACGACGTGATCACGGCGGGTACTATTTGTTGGCCGTGAAAACAGTACCAAATGCTGTTAATGCACCGACACTTTCAAATCTACTAACCAAGTGAGATGTGCTTATATAACTTCCAGAGATGAGTTTCTGCTCAGCTTCTAGTGCAATTCAGTATATTTTCCATTGAATTCTGAATAAGACCTGGAGCCATTTGGTAAATAATGAATCTACTGCCTCATACTCACAAACTTCTTAAGTTATCTCCCATCAATCCAAAATTGATATACAATGGAACCAATTTAAAAGTTAACTCGAGTCAGTTTATGAAGATGGGAGAAATGTACTGGTTACCAGTCTGTATTGCCATTGAAGGAAACTAGGAAGATAATGTATTTATGCGTGCTGCAGTGATATTTCGGCCGTAGTTTTGAAATATGGCAGTAGCGTCTTAAAATCCCATGTGGTTATGACATGAAAAGCTTATCTCTTAAGCCGATTCAATCAGGAAATTATTTTACGTTTGCCTTTAGGTTTCTCCAAGCTGACCAATTTATTTTTTACTGAAACGAACGTCCTAAATACGATACTAGGGTGGAAAAATGATTAGTGAAACATGTTTTAATACATTGCAGTGAGTTTCACATACAGTTTGACAAATTTAATCTACAATCTGATATTTGTTTCCAAACGTAATCGATCAGAACACAATATTGTTGTAGTGACTGTCACATCCATCCATTCTGTTTCAAATTTAACGATATTGATCAACAATACTGATTAAAATAGATTAATTGAATGTTGAATTTGAATGATTACATATTTTGAATAGAAATGGAACTCTAGAGGAAGATGATATGCTTTAATTTTTAATTATATAATAATAATATATGTTTATTTCAGAACAAAACAGAAATATACGAACTACAAAATTTAATTAACATTTTTGATGTAGAAGTAAGCAATTAATCACTAAAGCTGAGGGTAACTAGGTTACCAACAACTTGTGTGTGATATATAGATACAGTAAAATTAAATTATAAAGATACAATTAAGTAAATATTATTTTTAGTATTGACAGTGTCAGTATAATAATAATAATCAATTTGGTATAGTATTGACAAATTCAGTAATATTGACAAGTTCAGTAGATATAGTGAGTCGGGTAGGTAGATATAATATAATTCTCAACATATACATACCCATATATACGCACACACATACATGCACATATTTTTCTTATTATATCTTACTTATTATGTTTTGGAAATAGTCTCTATTTTTTGATACTATCCATTTTTTTATTTCACATTTAAAGTTCTGATATCCTTCAATGTTTTGTAGTTCTTCAGGTACTCGGCTCAGAATTTTTGGGCCCAAGTAATCAAAGCAGTGTTGTCCAAAAGTTTTTTCTCTTTTAGGTAAGTTGTATGTGTTCTGTTTATGTCTAGTATCATGAGTGTGTTTAAGACGTTCTAATATATGTTCATTTCGTTTTAGGTAGAGCAGTATTTTAAGGCAGTATAATTACCTTAAATCCATAACTTGGCTCATCACATATAACTCATCTCTTGGAAACCTGATATTCTTTTGGTAAATAATTTCGTAATATCCACCTTTGTAGTACATTTACATTTTCAATGTGGCACTCATATACTCCACCCCAACCAGAGATGCCATAGCTCAGCTGTGACTGCACTAACGAAAAGTACAACATTTTCAAGTGGTGTATATCCAAGATGTCTCTCAAGTATTTAAATCTTGACAGTAATCCTCTTAGTTTGTTAGCAATATTTTTTGTTTGCAGATCCTATTTGAGATGACGATCAATAATAATTCCAAGATATTTAATCCTATCTACATCTGGAATTTTAGTAGTCATGTCAATATCCAAATAGCCGAGATTTGGTAGACCTGTCTAGTATGATGTGAAAGGCATATATTTTGTTTCATCTAGATTTAGTGTTAGTTCAATAAATTGAAACCGGGTTTTTATTTTTTTTAAAAGCGATTTCAGCTTGTGTTTTCAATTGATCCCAAGTAGGAGCGGTAAAAAGGATGGCAGTATCATCGGCCAAGCTAATAATTTTGCCCCTTATTTCCAGGAAACGTAGGCTATTTAAATAGATATTGAATAGCAGCGGACCCAGTACAGAGCCTTGTGGCATGCCATAGGTAGCATTTCTAGCCTCGCTTATGTTATTGTCGATGGTTACATATTGTTTTCGCTCACTCAAATAACTCTCTGATAGCTTATAAGTTAATCCACGTGCACCGTAGAATTTTAATTTGTTTAATAATTTTTTATGATTAACGGTATCAAAAGCCTTAGAGAGGTCCACAAAGATGCAAGCTGCAGGGATTTTTTTATCTAAGTAATTATATAACGTTTCTACTAATGAGCACATTGCATCCTCCGTGGATTTTCGATCTCTAAAGCCATACTGATTTTCTGAAATAATGTTATGCTTATTGAAGGATCTAATTAGTTTACATGTTAATATTTTTTCAAAAATTTTAGATATCACCATTTTTTAAAATAGGCTTTATTAACCCTGTTTTCAGCGACTTAGGAAAGATTCCCGAACTAAAGCATTTGTTTATCATATAGGTAAGTGGAGTAGCTATTTCATGTTTTATTTCTTTTAAAGTTTCCGATTTAATGCCGTCTAGTCCTGGTGACTTTTTCTTTTTTAATGAATTTATAGTATGTTTCACTTCAGCTTCATCTGTGGGGTACAAATACATAGTTGTGTCTAGAGTTTGTATATTCTCAGCATAATTTTGGGGGGAGGGTATCTTTTGGGCATAGTTTTTCCCCAAATCACTAAAAAAATAATTAAATGCATTGGCTATATCTTTGGTGCCATTAATTAGTTGACTTTTTTTATTTAAAAATTTATCTATTTTACTTTCAGATTTGGATTTGCCACATTATCAGTTACACATTTCCATAGTGCTGCAGATGAATTGGAGCTTTTAATGATTACGTTATTAAAATAAGTCTTCTTTGCATTTTTTATGAGTATTTTTAATTGGTTTTTATAGTCATGATATTTTTTATTTAAGAATATGTCATTAGGGGTACTTTTAAGTCTTTTATAGGTTTTGTTTTTTTCATTTATAGATTTTAGTAATCCCGCAGTAATCCATGGTTTTTTAGCCCTTTTAATTTTTGATTTTTTCACAATACTTGTACATTCTTCCATACTTTGCTGTAAGATAGAAAGGAATTGATCTGTGCATTCATTCACATCAGTAATCGTGTATACATTTTGCCAATTTTTATTTCGTAACTGTACTCTTAATTTTGGATAACTAATAAATTTTTTAGGTTGATTATCGTTTTTTGTTTCATATGTCTCTTTAAATTGAATAATTAGTGCTATTGGGAGATGGTCAGTTATTCCGTAGTAAAAAATAAATGATTTAATATTATTTTCATAATTTAAATTTTTTATTTTCATATTATTATACTGATATGACTAAACTGGTGGTGATACTAATTCCCGTATATCTTATTTCTACAAACAAGAAGATCAATAGAGGGAACAATAAGTAATTGTTTTCCATCAATATGAAAAATTTTATAATACAAATCGTCGCATTTTCCGTTGTAGAAACTTCTTGAATATCATCGTCAGAACATCGACAACGGGCACGAAAGACAAAGCTCGACCGGAAAGTTTCCACAAAGCTGTAATATCATCCGCAAAGAACGTATCTTTCTACTGCAATGGCTCATGTTTTGCTTTCCCCATTAGTCTCTAGAGTAATCTGAATGCTGCAATCTGTTTGGGAGAGGTCAAATTGCTTAGCGACGCAACGCCTGTGCGACAGAGTCGGCATTACTAGTTTTAGTTATGAATAAATTGGTTCAATGGGAATAACGAAACTTTCCGGACGCGATTATGTACGCTTGATTGCAATGTAGCTGCATTTTACCCTTTAGTCATTACATTTATTTGTACTGAAATAAAACTCAGACATTATGAACTACTGAAATCAAAATAAGCATACAAGGTAAGTTGTTATTGAAGGCTTTTTGAAGAAAATGTAGCATGTTGTGACAACTATAACAATTTAGTCATCGGCGTAATGGGATATTTGCTTAAAGAAATTAGAGAATAATCATCACTAAACAATAATTTTAACATAAATACAAAAATTCAAGCTTTTCTTCGCTACAATCCTTCGGAATTGTATATCGACCGAAATGCACATACTCCATAATACATTTCCTGGACCTTTTTCATTTACATTAACTTCCCCTTTCACGACTACTTTAATTGACTTTGATTAACTTCTCAACTTCTATTTCCTATAGAACTCTCTAGACTCTTTTTATTAAGTGAAACGCTACTCCTCAGATAAATGAACGTCTCGCGTAGTTCATTTTATTGTTCTATTCTTCTCTATATAAGCCGCTTCCATTTTTTGTAAGTGCTTCATTATATTTTGTTTAGTCTACTTCCTATTATTTCCCATATGCTTTGTATTCTGTTGATAAGAGGCATATCGCTCTATCCTGAGATTTCATGATTCTTTTGAAATCTCCAATAGGCACTGCTTTCTAAAGAACTTGTAATTTCCGCCTGGCTATTTTACTTTCCTTCATTTCTTGTTCTAGTTCCTCCATGTTCATCCCATCTTCTATTTTTTGGTCTTTATTTCCGTTCAATATTCATGTAACTTTAACTTTGAATATAATATTTTTGTGTATAATAGACTTGATCTGAAAAAAGTTGAGAAATTTTAAATACAAGAAGACCAACGAGGTAACAATCTTTCACATAAAATAACATTAAATTTTCTTCAGAAAGATAATAATATCGTCTACAATTTGGCCTATTTATACAATATACCCTTTAAAAATCGTGAAATGGTAGCTGATTTTCATTTAAACATCATCAATTTTCGATTCGCTTTTTTACAATGCTGAAGCTGACGATCACAATCGATAATATTCTAAACAAAAACCCAATAAAATCGATTTAACAATTCCACACCCAATAACGTATTTGATACATAAAAGTGGAATTCTAAAGGGTCTTTTAATAATATAGAAACGTACATCCCAATTTAATATGATTGGTATTCACATAATTAAAGTAAGAGTCAGTAAAAAGAGTATTCGTTTAACAACTATGGTACAGCAACGACGTGTTGTATATCGCTCCTGCAGTTTTTGATACTGATAGACTTTAGCGAAGTATTAGTCGCAGTCGATATAAAACAATATAAATATGAATAAACTTCGTCATCGTAGGTAATTATAAAAAGGAACCAGTGACGTGGTCAGTAAATAATTGTCACGCAAATAATTTCTTGATTATGTATCAAGAAAGTGCAGTTTTTAAAAACATCAAACGAGGCATTATTACTACAACAAAATAGTGCACTTTGGTGAAAAATTTGCGCAAGGTCACAGAAAGAATAGCTATTATACAATGAGTGGATAAAAGTCGAGATGGTAAAGAATACTGCCAACAACAGGATGGAACAAATCCAACTTCAGATAGAAAAAGTCATAAAAATGAATGAAGAGTTGCAACAGAAACTTACAGAACTTGAAAAAAGAAGGGCGACTAAACTGAAACCTTACCAGCTGAATATTATGTATACAGACGAAGAAGAATTAGCTGATGAGACAGAGTGGATAAGGGAGAGAAATCGCAAAAGGCAGAAAATGTATACCTCGATAACACCACATCAGAAAAAAAAACAAGAAATCTCCATACCCCCACAAAAGGAAGAGAAAGTGGCACAACCCCCCTCCCTCCTATATTTTTAGATGGTATTCATAATTTTAATTATCGGCATATAAAAATTATAGAATCATTTTCTACAGCTAAAATAGATGTCATTAGTGATAAAATAATAAAAGTAAATCTAGACAACTAAGGTAGCTTTCAAACACTCTCTAGACATTTAACACAACAACAAATACATTGTTACAGTTATGAGAACAAACAAAATAGGCCGATAAAGGTTGTGGTCAATAAATTATACCACTCCGTCGAACCGGAAAACATTGAAGCTAAGAAGGCGAGATTACAAAATTATAGAAGCGGTACCCAAACTCAAATTCCGTTACCTTTTAAGTATGACGAAAGCGTAGATAAAATATACGGTTTTTTTATATTTTAGGTATTCGTGTTGAAATCCTACCATTAGGAAAAAATAAACTGGTTCCTCAGTGCAAAAGGTGCCAAGCATACGGTCATACACAAAATTTTTGTAAAAAGAGCCAAGATACGTAAGGTGCACTGGGAAAGACTTAACAAGAGAATACAAGAAACTTTAAAATGATGTGCCAAAATGTGTGCATTGTGGTGAAGGACACCCTGCTAACTACAGGGGTTATATGATCGTAAAATAAATGCAAAAATTGAAGAAAAAAAGCACGAAAAAAACGACTCTACACGAACAGCTTCCAAGAATTAACCAACAGATCCCGGTAGCCAGTATAAATACAAAAGTAAAAAATAGAAGTTATGTTCAAGTAACTACTGGTAAGTCTGAAAATTCAACTTCAAGGAAGCCAAAATGCGAATCCAGAGTAGTCTCCAGCCAATCGTGGAAAGTTTCAGAAATATGGAAGAATGCATTGCCACATTAGAAAATAGCGCTAAAGGAGCTATTCCAAAAAAATCTTCATTTTAAGCAGCCTTAGGATCATGGAATGGAACCGCAATAGACTCCTGCAACAGCAATAACAGTTGCAAGCAGTACTAGACATAGAATTAATATCTGTCTAATAGCCGGGAAGCACTCCACAAAAGAATCCTACATTATATTTAAAGGGTATAAAGCATATCATAAATCGACGAAATGCTGCCAAAGGAGGCAGTGCAGTCGTGATCAAGGAAACAATTGCTCATCACCAGGAAATAGAGTTGAAAACCGAGGAATTTCAAGCCACCACTGTTAAAGCTGAAATTAGACATTATACTGCTCCCCAAAGCCCGCTAATAAAAAAGAACACTACCTACAATTACTAGCGAACTACGGTTATAGATTCATCAATGGGGGAGATTTCAATGTTAAACATATCCATAGGGGACCCAGACTAACAACAACCAAAGAAAAAGAACTCATAAAAGCAGTTAACCAACTACAGTGCGAATACTATCAACTAAAAAACCAACACATTGGCTAACCGATCCCAATAAGATACATGAATAGTACGAAACATATCGGTAAATTATTTACAAGCACAAGGGCATGGGATATGAATTCGGATCATTCGCCAATATAATTATGGTAGCATTTTACAAGAAACCATAACAACTGGATTAGTAAACTATCTAACAGATTGGCAAAGTTTTAGGTAACAACTTGACGATAACATCAACCTGGCAGTATCCCTCAGAAATAAGGAACAACTATATAAAAAAACGGAAATATTCGTTAAATAATTGCAGCAAGCTGTACCCCCCACCACCTTTACGCCACGCCCCTCGTATCTGATTGGCTGCGCAGATGTCATGCGCAGTCGTCATATCCACACCCCTCCTCCTCTCTGATTGGTCCGCCATTTTTAGGCCATCTTCGTCTCTGATTGGTTAGCCAGCAGTTAACCTACCTTGCCGTCTCATCTGTCGTCAATACTGTCAACTTACATTGTCCATCATGTGACGTTAATACAGTTAACCTATCTTGCCCGCCATCTGTCGTCTATACTGTCAACCCACAATGTCCACCATGTGTCGTTAATGCAGTTAACCCACCATGCCCTGCCATCTGCCGTCAATACAGTCAACCTACATTGTCAAATATGTGGCGTCAATCCTGTTAACGTCTTCGTCAATAAAAAAAACAACATCATATAATCTTTATTAAGAATACAAGTTTTTACATTGTTATGAATGAATAAACATTTTAAATCCATCTGTATAAAAACATTTTCCAAAGATTCTTCGTTTTTCATCTGCTACTCTTCTACATGTTTTCTAAATGCAAACACACTTCAACACTAGGAATCTTTTTTCAGTCATCACCAAAGTCTAGAGAGAATTTTATATCCAATATTAAAAAAAAACACCTTGTATCTTCCACCTAAAACAAATGTCATAAAAACACGTTTTACTTACTTTTCAGGCTATCCGCTAGTAACACATCAATTCTTTTTCCATATTGTTCAAAACCATACGTTAGTATACGCCATAAATATATGTTTCAAGTAGGTATTTTTGTTTCTTAAAAAAACGGCCAGAAACAAAAGATTATCTGTCATTTCACTAAACGTGAGTAATACTATCGTATATTATAGAACAGTATTATACAGAGTAGCTGAAAAGAAATACACACGTACATTTTTGTAAGCTATCCGTTAGTAACTCATCCATTCTTTTTCCATATTGTTTAAAACCATACTTTAGTATTTATGTTCCGGTTCTTGAGAATCTAATTTCAAATTTTATATTTCTTGATCTTTGAATAATGGTCATATTGTACTCACAATCAAAACACACAATTTCGACAATAAATCTGAATTAATCCATTTTAGAGGCTCCGGTCAGTTCAAATATTCCAGAACGATTGTTAAATTTTAGTTTTGGATAGGATATTTTTTTTGAAGTTCCACCAAAAGTCACACCGATTTATTCCGACCATAACTATCGACGATAGTCACCAGTATATGCGTGTCTTTGAAATTTGGTAGGTTAACTGTATTACCGACACATGGTGGGCAATGTAGATTGACAGTAATGACGACAGATGGCGGCCAAGGTAGGTTAACTGTATAACCGACACATGGTGGACAATGTAGGTTGACCAATCACAGATGAGAACGTTGATCAACCAGAGAAGAGAAGGATGTGGCCTAAAAATGCCCGACCAATAAGATACCAGGATGGCCTAAAAATTGCTGACCAATCAGAGACGAGAAGTACGTGGCCTAAAAATGGCTGACCAATCAGATAGGAGGAGGGGCCTGACCTAAAATTGGCCGACCAATCGGAGAGGAGGAGGTGCGTGGCCATGACGACTGCGCATTACGTTTGAGCAGTCAATCGTAGACGAGGGACGTGGCCTTATGGTAGAGGGGGGGGTCTCAACCGATGTGACTCCTACTAGTGCCCTTATGGATTTACTTGTTTAGGTACTTCTTGTCTATACCCCGCCTCCTTCATAATGTTGTTTGTCCCACATCAATACGGTCATTAATAGCAGAGATACATTCTAACACGCTTATGGCATGTTTGTAGATCCTGTATATAAAAAAATGCTCTACCTATTAGAATGTAGTTTGTTCGATGAAAATCTGAACAATAGTAGACATAAATTCTAATGCCTTTTTAACATCTTTATGACTACATCCTGTATATTCTCTAGTATTACCTATCACAATGGCGTTTGTTCGATGAAAATCTGGCCAATAATAGCAGAGATATAAATTTCTAACGCCCTTATGGCATCTTTGTACAATGGCTATACTTTGTATAATGAACATATTTACAGTTAAATCCTGTGTAATCAACGAACGACATAATGCCTTTTGCATTCATATTAAGCATATTATATTTAACTTATCAGATATAACCTTTTTTGTTTGTTGACCTCTGGAGTCGAGGTCGTGATTAATTTTTATTTAATAAAATGCGTCATATTCAATACACGTGTATACTGGAGTAAAATTTTAAGTGCTAACATGGTTTGACATTTGGTGCCACTATCCTATTCTATCCTATCCAAACCTAAAATTTAACAATCGTTCTGGAATATTTGAACTGATCGGAGTCTCTGGAATGGATTAATTCAGATTCATTGTCGAAATTGTGTGATGATGATGATAAGTTCAATGTGAAAATGATTCAAAGATCAAGGAATATGAAATTAGATTCTTAAGAACCGGAACATAAACACTAACGTATGGTTTTAAACAGTATGAAAAAAAAATTGATCGGTTACTAACGGATTGCTTGAAAAAGTTTACGTGTGTATTTCTTTTTAGCTATTCTGAATAATATTTTTCTATAATATACGATGTTATTACTCACATTTAGCAAAATAACAGATAATCTTTTGTTTTTGGCCATTTTTTTAAGAAACAAAAATACCTACTTGAAATATATATTTAAGACGTATACTAACATATGGTTTTAAATATTATGAAAAAGAATTGATGAGTTATTAATAGATAGCTTAAAAACTGAGTAAAATATGTTTTTTATGACATTTGTTTTAGGTGGAAGAAACAAGGTGTTTTTTTGAAATATTCTTGGATTCAAGAAACAAAAATACTTACTTGAAATATATATTTAAGACGTATACAAACGTATGGTTTTAAACAATATGGAAAGAGAATTGATGAGTTACTAACGGATAGCTTAAAAAGTGAGTAAAACGTGTTTTTATGACATTTGTTTAAGGTTGATGATAGAAGGTCTTTTTTTAAAATATTCCTGAATGCGAAATTATCTTCTAGACTTTGGTGATGATTGAACAAAGATTCTAGTTTTGAAGTGTGTTTGCATTTAGAAAACATGTAGAAGAGTGGCAGATGAAAAACGAAGAATCTTTTGTAAATGTTTTTATTCAGATGGATTCAAAACGTTCATTTATTTATAACAAAACTTGTATTGTATTCTTAATAAAGATTATATGGTCCCAGACAGCACACTTCATCTTAAAGATGTCTTGTTTATGTTCATTTCCAGTCTGGACGCCTAAAGACTTAAAACAGACATGCCAAAGATGTATTTTAAAATATGTCTTTTCAAAGATGTCTATAAGATGTCAATTTCATGACGTCTTCGGAATGTCTTTTAAATGCCATGGCAGGATGTTTCAAACAAAAAATTATAAAAATGATTCACGTTTTTCAAACCAATAATAATAAAAACTGAAATGTAAAGAACTTTCATACATGCGTATTTGACATTAAGTCGTCTGGTAATTTTCTTGATTTTTGTGCAGTTATTAATTCAATATTTTTATCGTTTTTAGTGAATATATGTAATTACTATAAGAATAAAACAGGCACAGGCATTTCAAAAATAATTATGTATTAGTTTAAAGTTGTACGGCTTGTGAGCACATCTACAGTGATGTTGTAGTCACATTAGACAAAGGCTACTCGAAGTACGCATAGAAATAAATTATAACGATTTTTTCACTTCAGTCTCTAGCAGTCTTATTGTCTTGTAGTGTAAATATAAAATAAAGTAAAGCCTACATAAATATTATATGCGTCTTAAATACTTTTCAAAATTCTGAGAGCAAAGGATCAGGTCTAAGTAAAAATGATCCCGTTATCACAAACTCTGTGGCTGATTCTGAACTCAATAATGATCGACAACCACAGCTAGGCTGCAGTAGCTACCATTCAGAGTTGGAATCAGGAAGTGAAGCCAGTGAACTTTCTGAATTTGATGGTGGGGATAATATTTTACAAAATATTAGTATCCAGGATGACACAAACTGCTTATCAAACAGGGATTCATTAAAACATAAGTTGACTGAATGGGCAATAAAATAGAATATTCCAAATATGGTATGGGAACAACTGACTTGTTAAAAAGCTGTTGCATGACCATATCAGTGAGCCGTTACTTTTAGATGCTCGTACTTTACTTCATACAGCACGTAATATTGGATTAAAAACTGTGCTTCCTGGTAACTATTATCACTTTGGGTTGAACACTGCTATAAAAAGTATTGTTGAATGTCTGGGTCCAAAATTTGTAAAGAAAAAAATAGAAGTCAATGTAAATATAGATGGTCTGCCATTGGCTAAAAGTTCCTGTAGTCAAGTATATGCGATATTAATATCAGTTGTTGCATAAAATATTGTGGAGATGGTGGTAATTTGTCATGGGTATGATAAACCCCATGACTCAAATATATTTTTAACAGATTTTGTTAATGATAGTATTAATATTATAAATAATGGACTTCGAATTAACAATAAACATCTTGAAGTTTAGACTAAAGAATGTGTATGGGATGTTTCAGCCAAATCATGTATCAAACGACATACTGCATATTCATCCTGTACAATGTGTTCAATCCATAGTGAATACTTAGATAAAATGTGTTTCCCTGAAATAAATACACTGCAGCTCAGAACAGATCAACAGTTTTGATTGCACACCGATGATGATCAGCATTTAGGCTCAACGATAATAGAGAATATTCCAGGGTTGAATATGATCGAAAGTTTCCCATTAGACTATATGCACTTAGTTTGCCTTGGTGTGCTGAAAAAAATTACTACTATTATTTTGCTTTGGAAAGATAACTACCAAAATTTCTTTTTCAAAAATATCTGATTCATTGGTTGCACTTTGTACAAACAATCTCCTTGAATTCAACAGAAAACTTAGAAGCTTGTCAGAAGTAAAACGGAGGAAGGCAACAGAACTGCGGCAGATGTTACTCTATACTGGTCCTTTGGTATTAAAAAATAATTTAGGCAAAGATAGATACTCTATTTTTTTGAAATTACAAGTTGCAATGATAATTTTGTCAAATTCCAGATATAAATCTCTTTCAATTATGCTGAAGAACTTTCAAAATATTTTGTAAAAACTTTTCAAATTTTGTATGGTATTACAAATACCTCACACAATTTATTACAAGATCTCGAGCATCATGGTCATGTAAACAATTTTAGTGCATTTTCATTTGAAAACTTTTTACAAACAATTTTAAAATCTGTAAGAAAATCTGAAAAACCTTTACAACAGATTATTAAAAGATATTTAGAAAAAAATATAGCCAATTGAAATGAAAATAATAGTTTTCCAAAATATAAACACTCACATTCTGAGGGACCAGTACATCATGCTTATGGTAATAAGTTATATCAACAGTTTAAAACAATAATTTTCACAACATTTACATTAAAAATATATTTTTTATCCTTCACTACTCGAAAACCCAATTTTCGTGGCTCTATCGGGATGGGCTAGGCGAGAAAAATGGTAAATAATGGATGGAGAAAACAACTTCACAAAAATAACACCAGATAAATGACGACGCGGCTGTCACTTTTAAATTCCAAATTATGGCTTAAAGCTTAATTCACAATGCAATTACAATTAGTGTTTAGAAAAATTAAACTCCGAATTCGAATCGTCATTGAAATATTGCATTCAGATAGAGAAAATTAATGTAATAATTAGCTGACATTTGGTTGCGTCCCCTTTATATTAGGGGCTAGAAAAATTGACAGCGTTGACGCTTGACAATAATGTGTCAATGTAGAAGTATCAAAGCGATCAAATCAGACAAAGTGTTGGAGAAAATTAATCAAATACCGTATTAAAACACGCAAAATATCTGGGTATTACTTTCGACTCCAAACTACGCTGGAGGGCTCACACAAAGAAGAATTAGTTATAAAATATAGAAAAATGGAGGTAATTCTGAGCTGACCAAACACAATAATGTGCTCTTATACAACCTGATACTCAAGCCAATTTGGATATATGGTATACACCTCTGGGTTGTGCCAAAAAGATCAATTCAAATATAATACATATATTCCAGAATAAAGTGCTGAGGAATATAGTCATCGCTGCTTGGTTCTGACGGAACAGTGACCTCAAGAGAGACTTGGACATGGAAACTGTTAGTGGAACCATCAAGGAATTCGCAGAGAGCCATGGGCAGCGACTCCTAGACCACACTAACCTCTAGACAAACCAGCTCAGGGATATTGTGAGTTTGAACTGAATACTCAAGAGGACTAAACCTTTTGAGTTAGTTTAGTATAGTATTAGTAAAAAAGTAGAGCACAATGCGGTTAGTGTACACGATCAAAATGCGGTTAGTGTACACGATAAAATTAGTGTAATTATTTGTTAGAATCTAAGGATTTATATAGAGAAAGGCTCTAGCTAAGGTGTACGTAGTAGATTGAGTTAAAATTAAACTACTTACTGAGTAGTTCTCATCAGATCATAATAATATTAGAATATCCGTAAAAGACTATTCTTTCAAATGAGGAAAACATAGAAATAAATCGAAACGCAAAGTAACGTTTTTTCATTTAATCTCTATAAATACTGTCAAACGTAATTTATATTATTGCTTATTATTAAACTAATATTTGACTTTCTTAAATCCGCATCTCCTCATATTATACTAAAGTACTCACTGATTACTCGTGATATGGAAACGACTCAAATTGCTACTCATATATATGATTCGGGTTTATACTCTATCTTAACCTCAATCGATCCATGCACTCTGTATTGGATTAGTGGTGGTTTCTAGGAGATGTGGCATTTTTGCGTTTACTCAATACTTCCGCGTCTAAAATGAACGCGGCTTTCGCACTAGTTGTAATATCTTTCTCACTTTAGCGTATTTCATAGTCGTCTCACTGTTTGTTGCTAAGTGAAAAAAGTGATAATAGATGAGGCTTTAGGAATTGAAGCTTAAGAAATAGACATTTCCACTGTCGTCATTTCATAATTGGGAACCATATCTTCACTTCACATTTTACAACTACTTTACTCTTACATTGTCCCTACCTTTTTTCTTTAATTTTTTTTTGAAGTTATTCAAGAAGGAAATTGCACCCTGCAGGTATACACTCAAGTACATATCAAATAATCAATATTATTATCAGTTCTTATTAGCTAATACAGGGTGTTTCCTAAGTAATCTAAAATATCGTAGTGGGCACTTCATCACTCCATTTTAAGATGAGAAGTTCTTATAAACATGTGTGATAAGTCTTATCGTTAATGAGATACAGGGTATTGAATTGTTTTATTATTTCAACTTTGATGTTTTATAACTCGGTTTGTAATGCCAGTGGAAAAGTGCCGTATTTTTTTATGATTGCACTTACTCCCCTTTTTCGATTTTTACTAATTTCATTCTCTCCAATTCATAAACGTAGACGCCCAATTTGACTAAAATTTTAGATTAAAATTCACCTTAAAAAAATTGTAGCGGCTACGTTTATAAATAGGAAAGAATGAAATTAGTAAAAATCGAAAGAGGGGAGTAAGGAAAATCATAAAAAAATACGGCACTTTTCCAACGACATTACAAACCTAGTTATAAAACATCCGAGTTGAAATAATAAAACAATTCAACACCCTGTATCTCATTAACGCCGGGTCCACATCAGTAGATATGTACGTAGTTCGTCGCTGTTCGTCGGGATATTTATTGGTGTGGAGGGGGTGAAGAACCAACCCGGCGCGTCTCCAGGTGGTGGATAGGAGAAGGGCCTCTGAGATGATTTTATATGAAGAGGAGGTTTGCGGGGAAATACCTGGGACTCGTTGTGTTTAAAAACTCAACTGGCAGCCCTCGAATACCCTGCCGCGGACCAACTTTAGCTGTCCCAGCTGTAGTATCGTGGCTAAGGGATTGCACACAGGGTTACGATGCCGGGTGAAATTTCGAGCGGGCCAGTGGGATGGGAGGGGGAGGGAGGGTCTTGGTTTTACTGCCCTGACCAAGAGGAGACAACCTCATTAAAAACCTAAAGTCAAGGTGGGAAACCATGCCGAAGAATGCGTGGCTATATAGAAGAATAATCATTACTGGTATCGACCTTGGAGCACCGGGGGGAACTCCATTATATTGAATCCCTCACCTCAGCATGCGGGGCTCTACAGCGGTGGACCGTACTGACCCTAGCTTCTCGTGGGACCATTTATGGACAAAGAAAGTAAAACTTCCACCGGAAAAGTAGTGGAGAAAACCTCCACCTCTTCATCCGGGCACCTCACAGAGGGAAAAAAGGCTAAACGGCACAAAGGTCGTATGCTGTTCGACCTCCCAAAACCGGGAGAACCGGGCGGCATAGACGACCCACTGCCCACAGCCAGAAAGCAGGTAATTCAGCGCCCAGCCCCTCCGAAGGAATCATCAACGGGGAAGACAAAGCTTAAAAGAGGCGAGGAGCATATTACTCCTTCACTGCGGTCTCTAAGCAAGAAATCAATAACAGCTCCAACGGTAACCGGGCAAGCCACTGGTTATGCAGCAGCTGTCGAAAAAGAGAAAGCTTTTAGGGTGGGAATAACGTCCAAGGATTATCCTGGGGTCATTCTGAAAGCAGAGCAGCTCTCCACCCTGGAAGACACTCTGGTGGAAGAGCTGTGTCAGAGCTAAGAGGACGGAATCCACTTCTCAGGTATCCACTTCCGTTGTGGAATGATACTGGTGGACGTTGGTCACAAGAATCGGCAGACTGGCTCATGAGGTCAGCGCCGAAATTAAACTCTTGGGAAGGACCCGAATTGGTAGCTCGAAGTGGAGACGACATCCCAAAGCCGGTCACCATAACGGTGTTCTTCCCAGGAAGCCAAGACATGAAACTGGAAAAGATCCTCTAACTTGTCGAGGTTCAGAACTCCAACCTCACTACTGGGGCTTGGAAGATACTGAACTCTAAAAAAGAGGGACAGGGAACTATCTTTACGATCGGAATAGATCTGGGGAGGCTCTGAAGGCGGAAGGTTACGCGCTAAACTTCCGTTTTGGGCGTATTCCTGTCCCGGGGCTGAGAAAAAAGAAGAATCCCGGGGAGGATCCAAAAGACATGGAGATACCATCCACATCCGGAATCTCTGGATAAGGAGAAAAGGCGAAAGCTTGACCTTGGGTCAGCCCGAGATCTCCTACGGCTCTGCTGGGATGACTGGGAATGCGGAGACCGCCTCTGCATGCCGGGAAACTGGGCAGAGCAGTCTGGGGGTCGAGAGTCTGACTCGAGATCAAGAAACCTGCTCAAGGAGAGAGAAAGGAGGGGGATGAATAGAGGCTGAGCAACTCGGCCTCTCTCATCCGTAATAATTCACCTTCACGTTCACGAATGTAGCTCAGATCAAGCTGCATCACGCGAAGGGAGCTTCTGCCGTGATTGCAAGGTTGTTCGTTAGACTACCACTGGATATTGTACTGATCCAAGAACCATGGATCAACAAAGAAGTCCATATCAAAGGTTTGGCATGTAAGGATTCTAAATTGATTTATGATCAAAGGCAAGTATCTCCACGTTCCTGTGTAATCATAAGAAATAACATAAAATATATTTTTGTTTCAGAATACGTGTCACGAGACCTTGTTCCAATCATGGTTCACCTCAATATTGGGGGTATCGACCAAGACATCGTCATTGACTCTGCCTACTTCGCTGGAGATGGGCTGATGACACTACCAGAAGAGGTACAAGAGCTAGTGAGACACTGCAATAGCAGACGGCTGCCAATTATAATTGGTTGTGATGCCAACGCACACAATATAGTGTGGGAAAGCACCAATAACAACGCAAAAGGTGAATGTTCATCAGAATATCTCTTAGCCAATAACCTTGAGACCTTAAACGTGGGGACAACCCCCACTTTTGTCACGAGAGCAAGAGAAGAGGTCCTGGACGTAACAATTGTTAATGTTGCTGCTAGGAAAAATGTAAAAGATTGGAGGGTGATGAGCGAGCCATCACTTTCCGACCATAGGATTATCGAATTTAGGATAGAGGGAACTACCACCTCGATTCCTACAATCCGAAATCCTAGAAATACTGATTGGTCTCTTTACAAGACCAATCTGAAGGACAATTTGGAACACGTCGAAGTGAATGGGGTAAATCGGCCGCACAACGACCTGGAACAAAGAGTCGAACAGGTCAGTGAGGCAATAATGGAAGCTTTTTATTCCAGTTGCCCACTCTTAATTGCTCGTTCAGAAAAGGATGCTCCTTGGTGGAATGAGAACCTGTCAAACCTCAGAGAAGAGGTTCGTCGGCTCTTTAATAGAGCCAAACGTGACGGTAATTGGCAGGGGTACACTGAGAAGCTTATTCAGTACAATGAAGAGATTAGGAAGGCAAAAAGGCTTAATTTTCGAGCTTTTTGAGAAAAGATCACTTCCACTCACACAGCGGCCAACCTACAAAAAGTCATGGCAAATGGGGGAACTAACCCCACAATGTCGCTGAAAAAGCCAGACGGAAAGTCAAGAGGAACAATCGATTCTTCTTCTTAGAACCCACTTCCCAGGTAGTGAACCAGCAACAAGCACTGAAATGACAATGAACTACACCAAAAAATCCCGCAAGGAAGATTGGGACATTGCTAAGAAAATATTTACCAGACAACGGTTGGAATGGGCAATAAGTACCTTTCAACCATATAAATCACCAGGAGTGGATGGAATATTTCCAGCACTCCTACAGCAAGGGATAGAGGAGATTCTTACTCACATGCTGAATATTACAAGAAGCAGTCTAGCAGTGGGTCTAATACCTAGAAAATGGAGAAGGGCAAGGGTAACCTTCATACCAAAGATAGGGAAAAAAGATGGGACTGATCCCCGATCCTTTATACCCATCTGTCTAACATCGTTTCTACTCAAATCGATGGAGAAAGTATTGGATAACTACAGAGAATCTGGAGAATATACCACTTCATAAATGTCAGCATGCCTACACAGCGGGTCGATCAACTGAGACGGCTCTGTATCAGCTAACCGAAGTAATCCAAAGAACTCTGAACAACAAAGAAATCACAATGTGCGCATTCCTGGATATATCAGCGGCCTTTCACAACACAACTCATGAAAGAAGCACTAAAAAAGTGAGGAGTGAATGAAACCATTGTAAAATGGATGTATGAGTTGTTGACAACGAGGATAGCTGAGACACAGGTGGGGAATCAAACCACCTCAGTTATAGCCACTCGGGGGACACCTCAAGGGGGAGTGATATCTCCCCTTCTATGGAGCCTCGTAGTTGATGAGTTGCTCTACAGGCGGAGGTTGGCTTAGAATGGCATAGTTTCAATAGTCAGAGGCAAGTTCGAGAGCACCTTGTGTGATTTATTACAAAAGGGCCTCAGAATCATTGAGCAATGATGCTTGTCCGTGAGGCTAAACAGTATCCCAAGCAAGACCATAGTAATTCCATTTACCCGGAAAAGAACACTTCCAGCCATGAAACCCATATCGTTAAACGGGTAAATCATAGAATGGAAATCAGAAGTTAAATATCTAGGAATAACACTAGACAGTAAGCTTCTGTGGAATAAGCATGTTGAAATAACTGCTAGTAAAGCAATAAGAGCTTTGATAGCGTGTAGAAGTCTAGCTGGTAAGAGGTGGGGCTGTAGCCCAAAAATACTGCGATGGTTGTACGCCATGATTGTGAGACCAGCGTATGGGGCAATAGTTTGGCACACAAATCCAAGTCAGTACAGCACGAGGAAGACCCCCGACAAAGCTCAAAGGCTTGTCTGTGTGTGCATCACTGGAGCTATGAGAACGTGTCCAAGTAGGGCACTTGAGATAATTACAGATCTCACACCTCTACATCTAATGATAGAAAGATCTGCCCAAGAGGCAATTCTTAGAATATCTAAGGAAGGTTCAGGCAATGAGAGTATTAAAAATCAGGGAGCCTGGTCCTCTCTGACAAGATACATCTCATCAGCGAATCTTCCCAGTGACGAAGTGATCAGAGAAGTAAGCATCGAAAAGAATTTCACCACGATGTTAAGCACGAGGAGAGACTGGGAAAGGGAATACACTACCCAAACTCTCAAAGAAAACACATTAGAACCCTCGAACTGGAAGGCGAGCTGTAGTAGTAGCGAGAACAGCTCTGATAAGGGGGGCACAATAAACCTTTGGTTTCAGTGCACTGTAACCCCGTTAAAATAACATCTAATCTAATCTAATCTCATTAACGACAAGACTTATCACACGTTTATGAGAACTTTTCGTCTTAAAATGGAGTGACGAAGCACCCACTACAATATTTTAGATTACTTAGGAAACAACCTGTATATGATGTAGTAATATGAAATCCTCCAATTTTACCGATTAGATGATATTAACCGGTATCCATAAATTACCGATATTCTCGTATATTGAAATTGAGGAGATCTTCCAACGATTACAGTCTTTTTAATAAAATGTTATAATAGTAGATTTAATAAAAAAATTAATAAATCGTGGATGAGGGACAAAGGAATTTATTTAAAATAGAATAAGCCGTTTTTTATCATGAATTCAATAGATCCTTCACGAAATTTCGTCCGAACAAAAAGGAAATAAAAACCCAAATTTTCCTTGTCAATTAATATTTTACCGCATCGATCACTTATATTTAATGAGAAAATTTATTATATCAATAACCATCTCACGTGATTGAGGAGGGTTTCTGTAGAATACAATCTCGACATCTGGTAAGAAGTTTGGAAAGATATCACGCTGAGAAAACTTCCATATCGAAAGCTCAAAACTCGTTATATGTAGATTTTTTTAGGAAGATATCAATATTCATGTGAACGGTCAGAACCAAATACGCAACGAATTGAATAATCGTGGAAAAAGATTAATAGAGAAAATATTGTAGTTCAAATAATGTAACGGTCAAGAAAACGCTGAAACCCCTAAATAAATAATTTAAACTTAATGTTAAAAAGGATGTACTAAAGGAAAAAGCTTGGTAGCTATATGTTGTATAATAATAGCTTTTTTGTAACTAATATGTAACTACAACAAATAAGTTAAAATTTCAGAAACAATATCCGGTGGTTTCGTACTTTATCGCATGAGACAAAAAGAAATAAACGAGACAATAACTTAGGTATCAATTGGTATTTATTTGAAAAAGTACATTGAGTTCACAGATACGATTATGTTGATCACTCCAAACATAAAATAAACAGTTGCAGGCTCAAACAAATGATAAATACTCCAAAGAAGCAGATTAAAAAGACATTTTGGTTGTTTACTGATAACTTAAAAACAAAATACAAAATCTTGATGGACATAATGCTAAGTTCCAAATACGGAACACGTACAGTAAAAATAACAACAAATATATCTATAATCAACTGACTAAAAAAAGAGTGACTAGGTAGTATTTGAGAACAAAATAATAATCATAGAGCAAAAATATCAACAGCTTTCCAAGCAGCGTAAAATTTGTTTTACCTATCAGAAACTATAATCATACCTTCACGCAAACTAGGAGAGTGTAGTTAAACAACACCGCTAGTACCACAGGTATAGGGAAAACCATGTGTAAGAGAGGGAGAACATGAGGATATCCATGTGTTAGAGAGAGATGGCACCAAATTGGCGACGCTGGGGAGGGTCACGTCACGATGTTCACATTTAGGCCACGCCCACAAAAATGGCGGTGGATGGGGATGGATAAAGAAACGTTCAGTGCCAAAACGGCCGTACAGAGGGGGTGTCAAAACGACTGTAAGAACCGTCATAAGTGAGTTAGAACGTTAAAATGTCATTGAACAGACAAAAGAGCATTAGAATATGGATGATGTCACCCCTTCTCCGATGGATAGCGGTGGATGAAAGTGCCAAAACGGCCGTACAGAGGGGGTGTCAAAACAGCTGTAACACACCTTCATAAGTGTGCTAGAACGTTAAAATTCCATCGAACAGACAAAAGGGCGTTAGAATATCGATGACTGTACTGCGAAAACTCTACTACTTTTTCGAGCCAAATGGGCGGTTATAGCAAAGCTACTTTTTCCATACACTGCGCATGTTTTTCGTTACAGACAGACCGTAAAAGACGTATTTTAACGTTCTGCGCAGGTCTTAAGGGCATTGGCACATATCTCTGCTATTAATGGTCAGATTTTTATGGATTCAACGACATTATGATTGCTAGATTATCATCATATACAGGATGTGCAAAAAATATGTCATTAGGGCACTAGCGCATATCTCTGTTATTATTAATCAGATTGAAGACGAATAAACGGTATTATGTTAGGTACGTCACTGCGACGATATACAGGGTGTCGACATAAAGATTTCATAAGGGCACTCTGCTAATATTGATCAGATTTTCACAGGGCAGAGGTGATCCACGTGGTAGTTAACAAAAAATATGACTTTGTAGATGAGCTCATCATGATATTGTTCATTTAGAAGAAAATGATTCTTTCGCGATATGTATGTTACTTTCAGATACGGGTGGGTAAGAGGTTATCCTCGTGGTGGCAAATATGATGTGTGGATAAAATAAGTATAATATTGTTTATTCAAAGAATAATTGAATGAAAGAAGTATAATTGGTCTTTCTCAATATGGAGGTGACTTTCAGAGACAGGCCGAGTCAGAGGTGATTCTCGTGGAAGCAAATATGATGTGTAGATGAAATGATTATAATATGATATTGTTTATTAAAAAAAATAATTGACTGTAAAAATTACAATAGGTCTTTGTACGTCATTACGACGTTCGATCAATATACAGGATGTCAACATAAAGATGCAATAAGGGCACTCGGTTATTATTGGTCGGATTGAAGTCGAACAAACGGTATTATGTTAGATACGTCACTACGACGTTCAATATACAGGATGTCGACATAAAGATGTCATTAGGGCACTTTGTTATTATTGGTCGGATTGAAGTCGAACAAACGGTATTATGTTAAATACGTCACTAAAACGTTCAATATATAGGATGTCGATATAAAGATGCCGTAAGGGCACTCGGTTATTATTGGTCGGACTGAAGTCGAACAAACGGTATTAGGTTAGGTACGTTACTACAACGTTCGATCAATATACAGGGTGTCGACATAAAGATGCCAAAAAGGATCTCTGCTAATATTGGTCGGATTTTCATCGAACAAAAGCAATAGGTCACTACCACGTTTGATCAATATACAGGGTGTCGACATAAAGATGCTAACAAGGCAACTCTTTTTTTGACAGTGACAACAAAATATGTTGATAAATTGATTCTCATTTTATAAAACTGCTGGATTGTCAATGGGAAGTTTTCTTACCATCCCAATTGTCTACACTTTTCTCTTCTGTGGGTAACTACCAATAAATTTTCTTCGTTGATGGAACTATTGGAAAAGTATTTGAAATTTTATTTTCATATAATTGGAACACATCAATGGTTCCACTTGACCGAGTTTTTTATTGGTTATCTAGGTTAATCCAAATGTACCACTCAAAACCGCGGAAGATCTTGATAAAGAACTCGACCAATTCAATAGAGATATCCAAAGAAAGAATAGCTTAGAAAGAGAGAGAGAGAGAGAGAGAGAGAGAGAGAAATTCGAGAGTGTTTTGTAATAGAAAAAGGATTTTTTTTTTAAAAATTTGAATTGTTAATTTGTTTTGGGTGCCCTGATGTAGGGTTAGTTTCCTCTGTAGGGCTGGGTTGGGGTGTGTTATGGGTTGTAGTGCAGCGTTCATAAATTGAGTTTGGTGTTTTTGGTGGGTCGGCCGAGGAACAGCCAAGTAGAAAAAAGTTTCTAGAACAGAGAAGAACAGTATCTAGGAAGAATTTTTAAAAGGTGTACAGAAATGAGGGTGTTGGAGCGGGCTTTTCGCTAAAAAGGGGTCCGGAGGAAAAGTTATATCGGTTGGCAACGAGGATTGATGTTTGGAAGCAGCGAAGGTTAAGAAGTGAATAGGATAGGGTGACGAAAAGTGTCTAGAATTGGAAGGTTTTGGTAAAAGACGAACCGTGCTACGCTGCCGATATATATGATATGCTGTTGGGTTAGCTTGGTGTCGGAAATTTATAAGAAGAGAGATTGATGTTACTTATTGAATTAGGGATGTCTCTGGTGTATGAAGAAAGGAATTAATAAGAATTTATAATTTTTTAGAGTTTTTGGAATTTTAGTGAGAAAAGTGTCTAGCAGAATTTTTTTTAAAAAGTGTATAGAATTGGATGTTTTATGGTGGCGGTGGATTTGAGTGTAGAATTGGGTGTTTGTTGGTGGCGGTGGATATATGATTTGCTGTTGGGCTGGCTAGGTGCCGGAAATCTATAAGAAGAGAGATTGATGTTATTTTTTGAATTAGGGATGTCTCTGGTGTATAAAGAAATGAATTAATAAGAATTTATGATTTTTTATAATTTTTGGAATTTTAGTGAGAAAAGTGTCTAGGAGACATGTTTTACAAAAGTGTATAGAATTGGGTGTTTTATAATCAATGCTATGATTTATTTAACATCAGATAGGGATCACATGAAATGTAACTTCTGTTATTCTGACGATGAGAGCAATATTGAAACAGTTGACTAAAATATGTTCCTTAACTGTGGAAAGTGGTGGATATAGATATGATACCAAAACCAGGTAAACCACCACATGTAACCTCTTCTTATAGGCCAATATCACTGCTACTTATAATGTCCAAGTTATTTGAAAGGCTGCTGCTTAGAGAGTTAAAACCAAGTATTGAAAGGAAACAACTAATACTTTATCATCAATTTGGCTTTAAACATAAACACTTCACCATATATCAACTCCTTAGAGTCACCAACATTATTGATATTGATCTAGAAGAAAGAGAAGTTGGTTCAGCTATATTTTTTGACGATGCAGAGGCATTAGACAAAGACTGATAGAAGGAATAATTCACAAATTGAATTCTATCCTTCCAAAAACATACAGATATTATCAAATCGTACTTAACTGACAAAGATAATAAAAATTACCGGACAAGTTATCCCATATGCCAACACGGTCATATACCTTGGTTTATTAGATAAGATGCTTAGCTGGAAAGCACACGTGAAGAAAAGAAAAAGTAATTATTGACTGTTCTGGCTCCTAGGAAGATTTTCGGGGTTGTCAACTCATAACGAGCTTCTCATTAACAAGCGAATGATAAAACCAAAAAGACCAATACTAAAATAATACGTACCTTTCAAAATAGTTAACGTGTCCTGGTACATCCGTATTGAAAACGTACATAGGGATTTACGAATGGAGCTCGCCGAAAAAAGACTTCTGCCTCATGACAACATCGAAGCCATCCAGCTCATTGATTACTCAAGCCTGAAGAGGACCCAACCTCACGAGTTGGTCTAGTGTGTGAAAAAGTGATAGAGCAGAGCGTTGTTTCAGTGCATGAAAAAAAAGTGCTATAGCGTCAAGAAATAACTGAGAAGGCATCAAAGGAATTAATAGGGTTCATCTGTGAGACGCTCTGAACAATATCCAATCATAAATCTGGTCACTTCTATACACTCCGGAGGCTGTATCGTGCTAACAAACCGAAATTTCTCCAGAAATGAGCAATACTGTTGTATATCTGGATTTATAGGACCCTTTGAAATGGCTTTGGTGAAATCAAAATCAATAGGGTTCGTCTTTGAGATGCCCAGAACAATATCCAATCATAAATCTGGTCACTTGAATACACTCTGGAGGCTGTATCGTGCTAACGAACCGAAATTTCTCCAAAAATGTATTATATCTGGATTATAGGATCCATTGTAATGGCTTTGGTAAGATGAAAATCAATAAGGTTCATATGTAAGAAGTCCTGAATAATATCCAATCATAAAATTGGTTACTTGTATACACTCCGGAGGCTGTATCGTGCTAACAAACCGAGATTTCTCCAAAAATTACCAAAAATGTATATCTGGATTTATAGAACCCTTTGTAATGGATTTGGAGTGATGAAAATCAATAGGGTTCATCTGTGAGATGCCCTGAACAATATCCAAATACAAATCTGGTCACTTGTGTTAACTACGGAGGCTATATCGTGCTAATAATCCGAAATTGCTCCAAAAATTGAGTATATCTGGATTTATAGAACCCGTTGTACTGGTTCTGGTCAAATGGAAAGCAATAGGGTTCATCTGTGAAATGCTCTGAACAATATCCAATCAGAAAATGCGTCACTTGTATACACTCCGCAAGCGTTATAATGTTAACAAACCGATATTTCTCCAAAACATGACCAAAAATGTGGTACTTTAGGTACTATAGCACCCGTTGTACTGGAACTGGTGAGCTAAAAATCATTAGGGTTTATCTGTGAGTTGCCCTGAACAATACCCAATCATAAAATTGGTGACTTTATGTACTCCGAAGACTGTATCAGACTAAGAAAATATGTTACAAAAAGTGGCCGACGACGACATGCACACAGGATTTTTTATATAAAAATCCGTTGTTCCTGTTTCTCTCACTGAAAAACGTCGAAACAACTAAAACAAATCAAAAATTTCTACGTTTTGTTGGGGTAAACCAATACTTTTCTCGCATCGTTGGTAGGGTAGCGAATAAGTAATAAACAAAAATAAATGGTTTTAAAGACTATTACTAACTTTCCCGCACTTATACACTCCGTGGCTATATATTGTGCTAACAAACCGAAAATGTGGTACATCTGGATTTATAGGACCCGTTGTACTGGCTCTGGTAAACTGAAAACCAAAAGGGTTCATCTGTGAGACGTCTTGAACAATATCAAATCATAAAATTGATTACTTGTATACACGCCGGAGGCTGTATCGTGCTAACAAACCGAAATTCCTCCAGAAATGACCAAAAATGTAGTATATTTGGATATATAGGATCCATTATACTGGCTCTGGTGAACAAAAAATCAATAGGGTGAGTCGCCCTGAACAATATCCAATCACTAAATTGGTGTCTTTTATACACGTGTATCGTGTTTATCGTGCTAACAAATCGAAATTTCTCCAAAAATTATCAAAAATGTTATATTCAGGTACCATATCAACCGTTGTACTGGCCCCGGTGACCTGAAAGGGTTCATTTGTGAGATGGCCTCATAAAATTGGTGACTTAATTTATTCCGGAGGCTGTATCGTGCTAACAAATTGAAAATTCTCCAAAAATGTTGTACTTTCCACTCGTTGTACTGGCTCCGGTGAGCTCAAAATCAATAGGGTTCCTCTGAAGAATATACAATCATAAAATTGGTTACTTTATGCACTTCGGAGGCTGTATCGTACTCACAAGACATGTTACAAAAAGTTGCCGACGACAAGAACGACGACGACATACAAACAGGATTTTTTTCAAAAAACCTCATTTTCGTGTTTTTCTGACCGAAAAATGTAAAAACAACTAAGAAAAAATTCAAAAACTCCAACTTTTTTGAGGTTAACCGATACTTTTGTCGCATCGTAGATAGGGTTGGCGAAAATGTAAAATATACTGCTGGAGCAAAAAGAACAGAAATTGTTACCCTTTATAATGTATACATGTATGTATGGGCTCACGTAGCCTTGGCCAAGATGGTTTACCTTCTTTCTGTACCTGGAGTTTTTTTCCTTCAATTTCCTTCATACAAGTTACAACGTTAAATACAGTGCATAAAAAATTAAAAAGGGATAATTAATATAAAGTAGTCCTTTTCCTTGAAAAATAATCTGCTTGTTGTTCTGCTAAACTGGAACCAACTAAGTTGTCTCCCAGCAAACAAACGTCAACCGGTAAAATATGGTCCAGCAAAAAGACTTCAGTCAGCAATAGAAAAGAGGTCTCCCAGTAAAATAAATCGTCCAGTCAAAAAAATCAATCGGCATAAGAAGTTAACCGGCAATAGAACCCTATACTAGACAAAAAGTTCGTTGAAAAATAGTCTGTACCATGCTGAATTAATTTAGCGAAAAACTATTTACATCAAACGTTTGGAGGGTGAATTACGAAACAGAGTTTCAGTTGTCCCAGACTGCTCCCTTCACGGATGACTTGAAAACTCCCACAGATTATCCAATAAAGCCACACTGCATGGGATCAACTTTCTTCAGAACTTCTCGGAGGCAGACTTGTCAGTGCAGAACAAGACGATAAGACGATACTCTCAACCCATAAATTTAAAAATTCTCTTCATGGAACTAACAAGTAGTGAGAAAAGATATGTGACTTGCAATATCAGAGTCGTATACCAAGTTGCCTATAGATTAAACTCAAAGTCTATGGTTTATACCAGAGTTACCTATAATTCAAAATCCAAGTGTCCAAATGTACAAAACCACGTTCTCAGTATAATTTAATTTCTTCCTCTGATATTTTAATTGATCGACACTAACAGTACAATTGGTACGGCTACGAGCTTGTTTATATATAGATGCTTAACTTGACAAATTAATAAAGTCTATAAAATAAGAAGTTGGGAAAAATTATAAAATATAGTGTAATAACATCTCTCCGATATCTCTAAACAAGAGGAACTGGCGATAGAGTCATATTATGGAGGTGGGAGATGTGATTTGCAAGAAGGTGTATGCATTTGTAGAAAAATAGTGGATATATTATTACAGCATCTGTTGAGTATGCTCATAAATTCAATATTACTGAAAATGATCGATTTATCACTATTAAAAGAATACGTCATATCGGGTTCGAAGTTGGTTGCTTTATATTGCTCAAATATTGTTAATTAACCCGCATAGTTACCAAATTCATATTTTATTGCGTAAATATAGTATATAATTCCCCAATATGAATTGAGAGTGAAAATTTCCGAAGCTGGAAACACAATTTCCCCGAGTTCGTTGAATCAATGCTTAGACGTCTCTACGCTGTAATCGAAGACCAATCAGGGTCAACGAAATATGAGCAAGCGCCTTTCAATAAGTACACACATATTTTTCGATGTTGATTTTGTTATTTTCAATTTCTAATCTTCGGAATTGCATAAAAACTAATATTATTTAAATATACAATACAAGCCGACGTTTGATATATATGGCTCTTTATAGAATTATCTAACAATATTATAGATTTTGTACGGTTTTGTTTCTTGTTTTGACATATCTCTCATAACTTTATAGAATCGACTGCCATCTGTAGGCGAAAGAATGTTACGTATCATCAATCTTTATGAGTATGATTAATCAATCCCTTTTTTAACCTAACTTCATTGGGCCTTCTGTATAGAATTAATAGACACATATGGCCTTGTGATTGTAATAAACACGTTTCTTGAAATGTTTGTTTTTCGTGAAAATCTGACAATATCTAATAGAAAACTATTCCCGTGTAAATCCTATTGATGAGAATGTCTTTGATATATATTTTAATAAAGCTTTGACGATTGAAATGCGAAATTGAAACATAACAATGAAGAAAATTTCGGTTAATTTTCCAATTAAATTGCGATATTATCAAATATTCAATGCATCTCAGCAAATTCAAGTTCTTATCAAGAATTTCTCAAATACATTGAATAACAAAGAAATCCGAAAAAAATTTCATTTTTTTTTCATTACGAAATCCGTCTCTTTGAAAGAACTTCATTCATCAAAAAATTGTGAAAAAGATTGAACCCCTATATGGAACGGAGATAAAATTTTATTTAAAATCTATTCTTTGCCGAGAAGCCTTTTTCGCAAATTCAGCGGACCCATCGAAAGATCTGAGTTCGAACAAAAAGCCAATAAAAATCTCAATTTGTCTTGTCAATTAAACTCTTACCTCCAGAAACATCGCATCGAAGCACAAAGGAGGCCCCTTCAGCGAAAGGCCCCACGAACGATGTGAGAACCGTGCCGGATTCGTCCATGATCGTCATTTTCTGCGGAGGAACTGGAAATAAAAATACTGAATTAATAAAAAATTAATGAGTGCCTTTCAATGATCAAAGTGTTTGATAAAACTTAGAATAATGGAAGAATCTTCAATTATTAGTCGATCAAGGTGAACTTTTCTTAAAATACTTTGAAATGGAGCATGAAATCCTAGAAGCCAGTACCGCTGTTAAACATTTCTATTAATACGAGTAATTATAATTGCTAAAATGTTCCTGGTATAAGGAGGTCGACTTGTGATAATACGTTTTCAGGGCAGAAATATTTGGGAATCATTTGACTCGTATATCAGGATTCTGCTTTTATACTTTCCACAAATCCTTGTAATATATTTGTTAGTCAACTAGTTCCTTTATTGAAGCCTTCATGGCTTAGTAGGTAACAAAGTGATATCAAAATCCTCATAACAAAAGGAGACAACTGGTATGAACCTGATTTGTAGTATCTAGCCAGGCTACTAGGCTATTGGAGGAAATGCCAAATCAGATAGTTTTATCAAATTTAAGCTAATTGACAAATAAGCAAATACTTCTGGAGCGACCCAAGCGAACTTACCACTGCCTCTTTCATAAACCATAGTTCACTAGATAAAATGGGACACGGTGCATAAATATAAAGCTTAAAAACGAAATATTTAGAATGCTAATGCATTTCGTGAGACCTCATTAGTCAAAACAAGACAGTAATAGACTTTTTAAAAATGTACAAATCCATATTCGACATAATAATCAATAAGATCTATACAAAAGTTCTATTCTGTTGAGGCGTTGCATAATGGACATATAAAACAAATACGACAGCGTAATCTATTTCATTTGATTCATTTATTAAACGTTCTCATTATCATGACATGACACGGTGCATAAATATAAAGCTTAAAAACGAAATATTTAGAATGCTAATGCATTTCGTGAGACCTCATTAGTCAAAACAAGACAGTAATAGACTTTTTAAAAATGTACAAATCCATATTCGACATAATAATCAATAAGAGCTATACAAAAGTTCTATTCTGTTGAGGCGTTGCATAATGGACATATAAAACAAATACGACAGCGTAATCTATTTCATTTGATTCATTCATTAAACGTTCTCATTATCATGACATTGAGTTCACAAAATTGATTTCTTCCATGATTGTGCTATACAAATAGATGAAAATGCAGATACATTACAGTAAAAAACTATGAAATGGAAAGTTTTAACTATTGATAACGATTCTATAAGACTTAAGTCACATAGTGCATGTTAGCTTGCAGAATTGAAGGATATAAGACATGCGAAAATCTCACAAGGTTTCGGGGAAAAAATGAGAACAGCTTACAATGGTAACCAAAAATTCGGAACGCTAAAATATATGAGACAAGAGAAGTAAAAACCGACATCAAGCATGAGAGGCAAATGTGGAAACTTTTAGAAGGGACAGACGAAGATAAAAATAAACATGATACACATACACAAACTAGACAAGAAACTGAATTAGATCTCAATAAAAAATCATCAAAAACGAGGTCAAAGAAGCTAAGGAAAACTTAAACAAGGGATAGCACCGGTACATGACAAAATAACTGCGGACGTGCTAATAGCGATGCCAGAAAAAGCAGTGAGTTAATTATATAACAGAGCTCATGAACGGAGTACTCGAAGACAAAACACCCGAGGACTGAAATTTGGGGATCATTACCACAATTTTCAAAAAAGGTATAACAGAAAATGCCGAATTTATAAAGGCATCACATTGACTAGTACAATGTCCAAAGTGTACTCGAGAATTTTGGAGAAAAGACTGAGGGAAAAAGTGGAACATATATTATATGAAATGCAGTTTAAATTCAGACCAAACAAGGGCACAACCAATGTTTATTTTGAGACAAATATGAGAAAAAGCCACGAGAGAATGCTGAGGCTCGCAAAAACTAAGATTTACCAAAACTATTTAAATCGTGCAACGCCGTCTAGTCAAGGCGAAGTCGAGCGAATTTTGTGCATATTTTGATGTTTTTGGATTATTATGTGTATAGACACACATTTTATTTATTTAAACGAACTGGTAAGAAGAACAAATTTATATTTGTAGCAGAATTTATTTTTAATTATTCGTTATTGATTCCAAACAGAACACATTAATGTTGTTGATAGTTTGAAATATATTACTTTTTGAAGTTCTCTTCGATAGTTATTTAAAACCATTATTGTTGCTAATAAACAGGTAAAAAGTGTTACAGTTCACTTTTAACAACAGAGAAGAGCGAAATATTCACTGCTGCTTCATAGATCTGACAAAAGTTTTTGATCACCTAAAAAGAGAGGATATATCGAAAAATATTTTCTGAATATTTGATTGAATAACTAAAATACTTACAGAATCAAAGTCCATAATATGATCTTTATCAATCACATGTTTTGCCAAAGCACATCTATCGGGATATAATCTACATAAAAGCGATTGTAGACTATATCCCGATAGATGTGTTTTGGCAAAACATGTGATTGATAAAGATCATATTATGGACTTTGATTCTGTAAGTATTTTAGATATGCAATCAAATATTCAGGAAAGACTTTTCTTAGAAATGGCTCACATATCTCAAGAAACTAATATCATTAATAAGAAAAGTGATCATAATAATTTTAGTGATATTTATTATTACTTATTGTCTATTGATAAAAACCATAAATGTCTTTCAATTTCAAATTCTTCTTCTATTTAAAAAAACAGTTTGTAGGTTAATAAAATGTCATTTCTGATAACCACAAATACATTAACTGTTTGTAGATCTATGGTTAATTTAAACATAACCTCAATTTCTTTAATTATTTTTATGTTCCAATATAAAAAAAGAATAACTATTTAAAACGATTTATTTACTTTCAATTTGACAATTATTTTTAAAAAATTCAAATATTTCTTTTGATGCTAAATACAATTTACCATTTACATCTATTATAATATAAATTCTCATATACTTTATCCTTGATAATGGAATAAATAAATTCTGAAAGCTTGGACATAAAAAGTATGAAGGGTACTCGTTTTAATTTGCCGCTTCCCCAATAAACCTATGTTTAGTATATATATATATATATATATATATATATATATATATACGAGTATATATATATATATATATATGTTATATTCATAAAAACACAGTATATAAAAGAAATAATAGTTTGAAATGATAATTGTAACTAAACTATTCTACATAAAATAAAAAGGTATACATTAGACCATAAAATTGTCAATTTTCGGTTTCCACTTCTTCAGAAGCTTCGGTTTCAAGTTTGGGTCTTCTTTTTGGAAGAATATTATGAATTTTGAACAAAACATCATTTGATTGGTCTGGAACAGGCTTTCCTGGTGATTTGTTGAATGTAATATTTCTACACTTGTAACAGGTGTAGAGGACGATCAAGGCAATGATGAGTGAGATCGTAGTATATGTGAACCAAGAAATATTTTTCTCAACAAACGGTTTGTTTATAAGTTATCTAAATTTTTTGAGTATTGGTCCAGTTACTGTTTTGTCACTTGCAGATCATTCAAGTTAGTGTTGATAAGATCTAGTGGTTCTATTTTGGGTACTTCTACTTTGTTTGGAATGTCCGGACAACAGTTGTAATCAACCATTACGGGATGAAGTACATGAGGAATGTTTATAGTTTTTCTAGTACTAGGTTGTATTTTAGTAATGCCAACAAAAGCGGAACATCCTGAGTATAGCTGTAGAATAGAATTTTCATTTACGGTTAATGTTTTCGTTTTTGTGTCTGGAAGACTTATGGTCACGTCTACCGGTTCGGCAATCGACACTAGCCACACGTTTTCTTCGAGTTTTTGCACATTATAACTTTGTCCGTTGACTACCGCACTTTTACAATTCGCAGGAAATGTCTTATATTGTCTTAACAAACGGGCTTCACATATCGCGTTATAGTCTATAGGGTACGCGTAAACATCGCGACACAACTTTTGATGCGTAGATAACTGTTTACATTTTTGTAAATCGTGGATTGGAATGTAGGATAAAGAATTATCATCTCGCGCTAAATATTTTTGTGAAAATGATAAAATGTGGTGAAATCCAGTTCTATTATCATAAATTGGTATTGGGTATAGGTGGAATAGAGTAAATACTTGTGGTTCAATCAAAGGTATTTTAAGAACGAAAACAAGATCTGAATTTGTTTGATATGCTTCGAGATCGGTTATTTCCAAATACTGTGAAATTTCAGAATATTTTATTGGTAGCGGTAAACCTTTCCATACTGTATTTTCCGATATTTTCTTAAGAGCAGTGATCAAATTTTCTGGTTCAATAATAGAAGTATGAATTATTTGAAGCTGTGCAAAAGTGATAGAGTTTAGAATATCATTAATAGTATTTTCAAGATACGAATAACTCTCCATTAGTTGTTCGGAAATTTCAAAGAAATTTAATTTGGCATCGATAAGCGCAATTTCGTTTGTTGATTGTCGAATGGTGGTTTCAATTTTTTCTATATCTGAATTAAATATTTTCTCATTTAATTTTAATTGTCCTATGGTACTGTTGAGATTTGTTATGACTGAGCTTGTGATTGACATTTGATTTTTTAATAAGTCCATATAATATTCTCCGTCAGACGCATCGAGATTTCCGATTATTGATTTAAATATAGTACCAATACCATTAATTAACCCTCGTTTTTGTCTTTTAACATCGAAAGATATTTCACTAAATTTATCGCCAATAGATTTTGTAATTTGTTTGCCAAATATGATTTTACTTCGGATCGGAAGGACTTCATACTGGAGTAGTTTGAAGTAAAGGTATTTTGAATTGTATCAAGAATTCTATTATTTCTTTAAAATGTTTGTTTAAAAGCTGATATATTTTGATGCACAATTATATTTTTGTCGTATTCGCCTAATAATTTCATTAATTCCGCGGTGAAGGTGGCTTTTGCCATTATGGAATTGATCTAAGATGATAGGTATTTGGTTTCGTTCTGGCTCTTTAGTAATATTTTGACAAATAGTGAATTTTACGTCAACTTCCGAAAGTAGAAATGATAGTGTTTCTAATATTGGTAGGTCAGGATTATTTTCGATAAAATATTTTTCTGAAGTTTTAAATAAATCTCGATTTCTGTAAATTGCTGCAAATAAGTATTCACTAATACTGTCTGGCTCCCATGGTATAGCAATAATAAGGTATTTTTTATTTTTGACAGTTTTACTGCTAAGTACATTAATTTTTGCATAAGAAAAGTCGGGGTTTTCCTCAAATATATTCTCAATTATTTTCTCATGAAAATGTTGTAAATTGTTTTGTTGAAAAAAGGTTAAAATGTTTTTCTTTTGTTTGTCTGGTAAATGATTATTGGAATATTTTATTTTAGAATTGTCAATCAGCGATTTTGTTTTATAAAGTTCCTCAAAAGACAAAAATTCTTCTGCAGCGGCATCCCAGTTAATTTCAGGTTTATTTTCAGTTTCTTGGGATGGCCCTGCATCTTCAAGAGTGGAATAAATTGCGTAAGGTAAATATTTAAAGTTCCTAATTTTGAACGAAATGAATCAAAGTCATTTATGTGGTTAATTTTTATTCGAGAAAGGGCATCGGCATTTTTATTGGATTTGCCAGATTTGAGTTCAATTTGATAGTCATATTCCTCTAATTTGAGGCGCCATCGTGCTAGACGACTACCGGGGTCTTTTATTGAGAATAACCAAGTAAGTGGACGGTGGTCAGTTATAAGGGTAAATTTTCGGCCATATAAATAGGGTCTAAAGTGTTTAACTGCCCACACAATTGTCAAAAGTTCTCTCTCTATCGTAGAGTATTTTGTTTCTGCTTTGCACAATGTCCTAGACGCATAGGCTATCGGTAAATCCTTACCTATTGGGCCTTGTGACAAAACCGCACCGATTGCAAATGCGCTAGCATCGGTAGTTAAAAGAAATCGTTCTTCAAAGTTTGGGTATAACAATATCGGAGTAGAGGTAAGAGCATTTTTTAATTCTTGGAATGACTTTTGACATTCGGAGTCAAAATTAAATGGGACATCTTTTTGTAAAAGTTTTGTCATTGGTTTGGAAATTTTAGCAAAGTTTGGTATAAATCTTCTGTAGTAACCAGCGAGTCCCAAAAAGGATTTTATTTCCTTTTGGTTCGTAGGTCGAGGTAATTTGTGGACGCATTCAATTTTGGCCGGAAACGGCTTAACGCCATCTTCCGTGATTAAATGTCCAAGGTAGGCGACTTCTTTTCTCAAGAATTCGCACTTGTCTGGTTGAAGTTTTAAGTTAGATTTTTGAAGTCTCTTGAATACTTCTGTTAAGCGGGTAATATGTTCTTGAGTTGTCGGTGAATAGACGATGATGTCGTCCGTATAGACAAGACATCGTTCGTTTTGAATTCCAGCGAGGACATTGTCCATGACCCTCTGGAATGTTGAAGGTGCATTTTTTAGACCGTACGGCATTCTGAGGAATTCGAAATGTCCATTTTCAACTGTGAAGGCGGTCTTTGGTTTATCTTCAGGCATTATTTCAATTTGATGAAAGCCTGATGCAAGATCTAGTGTAGTGAAATATCGACACTTACCAAGCTGGTCCAATAAATCTCCAATGTTTAGTAACGGGTATTTATCGTCTACACGCCATTTTTGTTTACCTGATGCGTCGAGCTTCTTGGGAACAACTCATACGAGAGACGGTCATGGGGAATTGCTGGGTTGTATAATGTTTTGTGAAAGCATTTTATTGATCTGATCTTTCACCCCTTGTTTATGAATTTGTGGATAGCGATATGATTTAACATAAGTGGGCTTAGAATTTTGCGTATCTATAGAATGTTTTATTCCGTTGGTGAAAGTAAGTATGTCTCCTTCTAAATAAAAAATGTCAGAAAAATCATGACAAAGTTGGGAAATTAAGTCTCGTTCTTCTTCATTAAGATGATCAAGTCTTAGTTGATTTTTTAATTCTGATGTTCTATCGGTGCACATTTCTTGGGTAGTTAGTTGAATATTATTTACAGTATTTATTTCATATGGTTCTAGGTTGAGTTTTGAAAATGTTATGGTTTTAGGTATACAATTAACATTTAATACTGAAACAAAAAATTCTCCTTTTTCATTCATTTTAACTAATGCGTTTGGTAGTTTAACTTTCTCTACTTCTTGACCTACCAGTATAGCATCAGTATTAACTAAATCGCATTTCAGATTAAAGATTTGTTCAATCCTAGGTTCAATGGAAATTGTATTTTTGTAAATTTGTGGAAATTGGTTTTCGATTGAAATATTGGTAGTTTCATTACCTGTTACTTTGAATAATGGTACAATTTTGAAATCAGTAATAAGTTGCTTATTTTTTAGATCAACTATGCAATTATAATGTTCTAAAAAATCCATGTCTAATAATCCATCAAAATCAATATCTAAATTACAAATAAATACTCTGTGTGGATCGTTAGGTTTAAATGGAATAAGGGTTGATTCGTTAACTCTTATTTTTTGGTTCGTTATACCTTGAATAATTACATTTTCAGGGGATCGATTTCTACAATTTTCGCATTTTTTGGGTTTGAAAATTGATAATCCAGCACCTGTATCAATTAGAATTTTATAAGTGTTTGTTCTGTCTTTAATATAGTATAAGTTTTTAGAATTTACCGGTAAGGTATTTTTTACATGAACATCTGTTCGAGGCAGTCCGATTCTGGACTGTTTAAACTCATGGTTTGAATTTGTGCACTGAGGTCTGGGATCGACAAATTTGGAGTTCGATCGTTTAGCGGATCTGGGGGTTTCGTTTGTAAAGGGCCTTGTCGAAAATCCTAATAATAATCATGATTTGGATTTAGGAGGTTATCAGAATCAAGATTATAAATATTTCCATTATTATAATTAAAATTGTCTTGTTCGATATAGCTATAATCGAAAGTTTCGTCTTCATTCGTATTGCAAACTGGTACACCATTATCAGAGTTAGGATCACTATCAGCAGTATAATAGTTTTCCTCTATTTCACTATTAACAGTATAATAGTCAGAAACACTGGGGTTAATTTCTTGGTAATATTCTTGATAATCAAGTGAATTATCGGAGTATTGTTCTTGATTTTCATAATAATTTTGACTATCATCTGTATAATAGTCATAACTGTTATGAGAGTGTTTGTTAAAATCATGATTTCGATTGAAATGAAAAGTTCTTTGTCGATTAAAATTTATGTTGGGTCGATTTCCCGGTGGTCCTTGAGGTCTAAAATTTGGATTTGGTCTAATTACAGATGGGCGATTTTGATTTTGTTGATTATTTTGAAATTGTGGCCTTTGTTGAAAATTTTGGCCTGTTTGGTTATGTGAATTCGGGGTTTTGATTCGGTCTAAAGGAACCCTGAGCTAAATTTTGAGATTGTCTTTGACGTGTGGGACACTCATTTATAGTATGTCCTATTCTATGACAAAAATTACATTGTTTTGGTGAATTTTGGCTAAATCTACGAGTAGGTATATTATTTGTATTACGATTAGTCTGAGGTTTGTGGTTTTCATAATAAGTTAATTGAAGTTCTCTTCTGATTCGTGAAATAGCTGATAAAACACTTATTGGATTACTAGCTCTGAGAGTTTGACCAATTTTTGGATCTAGACCGGTTAATAAAGTATTTAAAGTTAATGAGTCCATAAGACGTGTTTGTGCTACTGTTTGATCTGTTGTTAAATGCTGTTGTTTACTTGTAGCTGAATACATTTTTGCTTCCAGAGTTTGTAATCTCGAAACAAAAATTAAAGGCGATTCGTTTGGTAGTTGTTCCATTCTTTGAAGGTCTTGAATTAATGAATTTAAGTCGCGAGAATCTCCAAAGTAAGTATTTAATAATTTCTTCCCAATTTGAAGGGTCGCGTGAATTAACTAATTCAGCGGCTCTTCCTTTAAGTTTGGTTTTTATATGAAGAGTTAAAAGTACTTTTTGGTCGTTGCCGGCCATTCTGTGAGCTGTTTTACAAGCATTTATAAAAGTATTTAAGAAAATTTGATTACCGTCATATTCCGGAATTATTGAAAATAATTCAGATAATCTGTATGGTTCTAAATTTGACGCTTGATCGGTTTGAGCAACTGGAGCTCTTTCGATAGTATTAGCGTTGGCATTAGTGTTTGTTGCACTACGTGTTTCAGGCATTTTGCTTTATATTAAAATGATTGTATTCAAAATAAAAGGAAATTATGACAAAAGAACTTGGTAAAAATAAAAAATAAATTGCAAAATATTAAATAAAAATAAAACGAGATGATTATTACGTAAATATTTTCATTCCTTCCTTGGCAGCTGAAATCCTTATCCGTGAGCTTTGCTACACCTGGTTAGCAGTTTGCGTGTTCCTGGTGCCGGAGAGACCGTCTGCTTCTTGAAGATCTGGAGCTGGTACTTGAAAATTCCTTAAAGGTTTAGGAACCACCACACTTATTTAGACAATCCTTGTTCTAAATGTGTTTAGGAATCCTACTGACTGCGCCACTGTTATATTCACAAATTCACATCAAACTTTTTAAAAACATTTTTTATTACTTATTATTGAAATACACAGTATATAAAAGAAATAATAGTTTGAAATGATAATTGTAACTAAACTATTCTACATAAAGTCAAAGAATTTATAGATTAGGTTAAAACAACGTCAGCGTTTATTTTCATGGAGAACTCGATGTAGCGTCATTCCCATGAAAATGCAGAAATCATTATTCTTCTGTAACATGATATTTGTGTTACTTAAATGTGTTTATTTTATAAAAACGCAACGTAGCGTCGTTCTCATGAAAATACGGAAATCGTAATCTGATGTTTGAAATTGCCTAACCTAGCATTTGTATTATTTGAACATAAGCGTTTTTTCCTATATAACATATATATATATATATATATATATATATATATATATATATATATATATATATATAACAACAAAGAGATTCATGGGTAATTCACGCATGTTGTTCATGTTAACATATCACGCGATATTCCTACATCTTCTTTTATATATATATATATATATATATATATATATATATATATTTATAATTACATTTTGGAGTATGAAAATGATAAGAACGAAATTCCTAAAATATTTCCTCTAACAGCACACTAACAATGCATAACATCTTCGTTAATGTAGTTATCGCTGGTTTGCATTTTAGTTAAAGGCCATTTTGTGGTGTTCCGTGCTCACCGTGTTGTGCCATGCTAATTGTAACTTTTACCATTTGTTATCATTTGTTTCCATTTGGAGTTTTATCAGTTTATTTCTAACATCTTAAAATGTAATAATCATTGTGTGTTTAATCGGATAATAATTCCAAATAACTACAATGTTATTAGTTGTAACGGTTTTTATGTTACTTTTAAATGTTTTTTAATGTGTATATTGTTTATAAAGTTTTTATTGTTTTCAACTTTTATGGTACAGTCAATCTCACAATCCATTTTAGTAACTACGACTATGTTTTGTAACGTATTGTTTTTAAATATATAATATTTGTAGTCAACTTGAGGAAGACCCCAAACAAGGGTTGAAAGCTTGATGAATAATAAAATTGTTTGATTTCCTACCAGCCCCACTGTTGACTGCTGCATCCAGTTCTGGATGAACATATTTTGTATATATATTAATAGAAAGAAGAGGAATATATGATAGTACAAATATTAAAGCTTAGATATTATAAGTCCTATGTTGATATTCTGGATATTTTTTTCCCATAATAGATCAGTATAACTGTTCAATGATATAGAAAACTGGGAAAACTATATCTGCGGATCTTTACAATCATCACTTAAGAATAATCGGAAATTAGAAGACACTTAAGAAACCGACAATATGAATTTGTCAATGAACAGATAAATCTAGGTAGTTCTCCACTTTTAAACTGTCTTCTTTAGTGATAATTGTAAAGATCAGCTGATATAGTTTTCGTGGTTTTTTATATCATTGCACAGTTATACTGATCTTACATGGGAAAAAGATATCCAAGATATCCCCATATGGCTAATAATATCTAAGCCTTAATATTTGTAATATCATATCTACTTCTTTTTCTATTAATATATATATTTATATTTATTTATATATATATATATATATATATATATATATATATTATAAATAATTTTATATATTTCTCATTATTATAGATTCTTTATTTATTTATTTAATTATATTTCTCATTATTATAGATTCTTTATTTATTTAATTTGTTTGTTTAGCTAGCTCAGTTCTTTTTATTCGGGAGCATGAGACTCATTCTACTCTTTGGGTTCCAGCATATATTAATTTATCTTCTTTTATTAAATAAAATAAAACACATTAATTGCGAATAATTTAATTTTTCAGAGAAATTTTAATTTTATTCCAAAAATATATATTTGATACGCCTATGGTATAATAAAACCTCAGACATTATCTATACATTCAAACATTCTATGCGCATGCTCATATAAGCGGAATTACACGAACGAAGACAAAACGTTCGTGTTATAATATGGACGCCTGCTAACTTGTATGGATATTATTTACATAAGAATTGTTTTCTTTATAATAAGAATGTTGATGGTGAATATTATAAAAGGATTTATGTGTAGGAATTATATATACATATTATTAGATCATCAGAAGAATTAAATAGACACTACATATACGTTTTAGAAAGATTATCTTTATACATTGAAATACAGATTTGCCATACGATTATTAATCCCGTAAGTAACCACCATTATCTCTTAACAAAATGAAGAATATTCATGAAAATTTTCTTATTAATCTCAATTTAAAATCTATTGAATTATTACATAAATGTCTTTCTTTTTCAGTTTGACCGATCAAATATATGCAAAAGTACTTTATAAATGGTAATGATCACTGTATTTATAATTAGTTAGTTATTATTGGCCAATAATATTAAAAACACACTGACCTGGAGTCTGTAGTCTGGATATTACCACCTCTGGCAACAGGAACAAACCGACTGGTAACAACGCTTCCCAATTTCTGGAGATATCTTGGAGATTATCGGGAATAACTAGCTATAAACAATCGTAAGCGTTTGGTGTATGTTTTCTATTACAAATTTTTAACTTTCACTGGTTTTCAATTAAAATTTACCTAAATTTTGTTCCAAACTAACATAGCCTTGTTCTCCACATCCGACGCCACGCTCTTCTCCCCAAGCTTCCTTCCCGATTGTCGATTTTTTTAGCAACAAGCTACTTGTTTCAAAGCTCATTGTTCAATCAAAATTTTGTTTCATTTCCACTCTAGCAAATTTGTCCTGTCACAACAAAATATTTTTTTCCTGAGATATAAAGTTCTACTCACTTTATTGCACTTTTAAAGTGTCAGGAAAACATATGATTATGAATTTACCTTAAAAAAGTCTGTTCTTCCTTTAATATATACAGAATTTGAATAAAATAAGTCTTTGACAAGTTATAAAATTCATGGTTAATACATTGAAATTACGTTTTCTACATGTAATAAATTTGAAGTAATATCTAAAATTCATGACACAATTCCTTTTATATAACATATGTCTTGGTTTTTTCTATTTGAAACTATACAAATTTTATAGTTCTGATATTGACATATATATCACCATCTTATTATCAATTTGCCTTTCCTGTTAACATATAAAAAGTAATACAAAAGTTTGGCATATCATCAGAGTTATGTCATCTTGGATTTATATTTTTATTTGTCCAATTCTTTATAAGAAATATTGATTATCAATCTTCATCTTATAGTTGTGTTAACCATGATCACTAATGCTTGTTTATTTTCAGATAAACAGGTGATTTCCTAGTGACAAAAAATATCCATTTTAGGCAGATACAATGTTTTTTTCCATACTTGTTATAAGTTTTTCATACTTTTAGAAAATTATTAAGGTAATTTCTTCATATTTTATTGTTATTCTTCTTATTATATCTAACAAATGATTTTATAATATAATTTTATATAAGTTTTAATTCTGACTGTGGTTTTTTTATGTATCCTTTTATTTATGAAACATTCTCATTCAACCAATGTGCTTTTATGATATTAGATATGTGGTCAAATATATATATATATATATATATATATATATATATATATATACGTATATAGTCGACGTTACCAGACCATATATATCTGACAGACAACCTAAGACCCACTAGAACTAATCATATTAGAGAAATATATCAAATCAGTTTATGCCATATTTTGAATCACAAATTAAAGCAACTTTAGAGGGGTAAGAAAAAATGTCAATACAAAATTTCGACATGTTCAATAGTCGTTATTGGACCTTAATATGTACGACAGTATTGCGAGACCCAATTGTATAATAGAAGTATATTCTATGAGCTTTGTCAAACCCGGCAACGTTGTCAGTTTTCCGGTGATTTTACGACAGAAGTTCGAAGGAAAGCAGGTGTGCATGTTGTTATCTACTATTGTGCCGGAGACGTTTGTACTAAAAATGAATAGGGGAAAAAACTTTTATTACTGGCGTTAGATGTGAACTCAGGTATGTTAATCTCAGAATTACTTAGAGATGCCTACAAAGTAAAAAGTTTCTATTTACCTACTTACGAACATGTCTGAGAGGTATGATATGGTATATTAATCAGTAGAGATAATTTAGAGTTTTGGTAGAAAGGTTCTAGACAGTTAAGATACTGGAAGATGACCTGGACAATTTCGTAAAATAAAAAATACTCTCTTATAGTACATCCGCCGTACATGCAGACAATCCTAAAATTCATAGTAAAAACATGGAACCCTGAGCTTGTGCACAGAAGTGATGAATCACTGATTTGATAATCAAGAACTGTAGATTAGTGCCTCAGGTTATCTAACTTCCTAGTGAAAAACAATGCAAACCATTTTTAAGGTATTCAGGACTATAAAAATATGGCTTGAGATGTTCTTTTTAATGTACCTCATACATGGGCGCATTTTTGTTTTTCAAAAGACCCGAGAGCATTTTTCATTGTCATAACCGCCTTTAATATCATCTTTAAAAATTCAAGTTTATAAAATTCGAAAAAAGAATGTCAACGTTCCAATACATTGCGAGGACACGGAAGATTGAAGCTTGCAATAACGAATTCATCGACATTCAAAGAATTAATGGATGTTATGAATTAATTGTGGCTTCAACAAAAGTTATTAGTGGCTACGACGCAGAAAATAAAACCTATACAGCATCATCTTTAGCCCTTCACATGGGAACTAAATTGAAATTCGTATGCGATGTAGCAAGAAAGGCAATTATGACAAAAAATCCGTTGTTTCCGGATTACACCGATATGAGAAACTAGAGCAACTTAAAGAAATTCGCGAAATGATTAATATGCACTGGTGTAATGATGTTTCTAGCTTAGTCTGCAAAGTGTTAAATGAACAAAAATATGTAAAACCAAAACTATTGCCCTTAACAGAAAATGTTAGAACATTAAATACATATATTAAGACTTTATCTGAAAAAGCTTTTAATAATTCAAACAACAGCGAAGACATCAACCTTAACTACAAACTTCTTGCCGAATGTACTTTGGTATTAGTATTGATATTTAATCGAAAACGAATAGAAGTTCAATTTTTAGATATTACATCGTACCAAAATTCTAACTTTACCATGAACCAAGAGGATTGTTTAAATTTCCTCATTCGATTGGAAAAAAATATGTGTACAAATTTTAAACGTGTTGTGGTATTTGGAAAAGATAGTAAGCCAGTGTCGATTTTATTCACCAGAGTTATGCAAAAATATATATACCTTCTTTTAACTGTTAGAAAAACGAATAAAATAGTTCTCATTTCTAACCCATACATTTTTGCCAATCCCGGTTCTAATGAGAGGTGGATTAGCGGACCAGCTGTTTTAAGGAAGTTCGCATACAAATATGAGGCTAAAAATCCAGAACTTCTCATCAGAACTAAATGCAGAAAACAAATAGCAACTCTCTTGCAACTCATGAATTTTGGAGAAGATGAGATGGAACAAATAGCACGATTTATGGGCCATACAGAAAACCCCATATGGAATTTTATCGGTAAGCTATAATTTTTTTTTTAAATGCCTTGGTTCAAAGTATTGTTAAGTTAAAGTACTGTATCTACACTTATTGCAACAATTCGTATTACAAATGAATCTATACTTTCCTTATTCCAATTCCAATGATCTCAAAACAATTTTTGCCTAAATATTAACATCTTTTGACATACAATTATTTGGATGTACCTATATTTCCTTGCTAAATATTTCTATGGGTAATATCTTCATTTAACATATATGATTTTACAATTATTTTCTCTATTAGTATACACATTTTATGAACTTTTTGCAGCCTTACTGAAGATGTTTACCGCTAAAGTGGCCAAAGTTTTGATGTTGCTGGAGGCTGGAAAAGGAAGTGAATTCAAAGGCAAGCGTTTGAACGAAATCGAAATAACCGAGGAGATACTAAACAGTGATAATGCCGACAAAGAGTATGACGACAATGGTGACTTATACTAGAAAACCCCTCATAATATCAAAAAAGGTGAAAAAGAATCTTGAACCGGAATTGAACGATGATTAGGTACCAGACAATGGCAATCAAAATAAACAAAAGAAGTCCGTAAATATAGTCAACTCTAAAATGTCGACCTCTGTAAACAGTGATTGGTCCAAAGTTAAAACCACTAATCGTGTTCGATGGCCAGAGAATGATAAAAAAGTGGTATAGCGTTACTTCCAGAACCAAGTTAAAACTAATACTGCAGTTAAAAAGAGAGAACGTATTGAATTTATAAATTTTCATTCAGATTTGTTTAATCATTCTGATTGATTACGAGTCAAAACCCTTGTCTTACTTACCGCGGAAAAAAAGAATAAACTAATATTTGCCATTTAAAATCGATAGCTCAAGTTTTTGAAACAAGAATATTTTTTTAGTATTTTATATTCTATGTTGGTACATTGTATTTTATTTTATTTTTATTAAAATTTGTTAAATATGTATATTGTATAATGTCTTTCCTGCCTTTACTCCAACATCAAAGGTGATTAATGTTGGTTGGAAATTGTCCATGGATACAAAGTACTGTCATTGTATGATGCCACATAAAAGAACGTACTAATCGAAACAAGCGTTTTAATGTCAAAGTTGTTGATAAAATATTTGGTAACTCTTACATTGTCGGTAACTTAGAAACAAAAGGTGATCAGAGGGTTAAAAAGATTGGCTAACACGACAGTCATACTAATTATAAGTATTATAGAGTGTGGAATCCTTTTAAACAGCATTTAAAATTTGCACTTTAAACACGACGAGCGCGAGCGTCCGGAAAATATATGGAAATTAAAAAGTGTTCTTTTGTTAGTTACTAAAAAAAATCAAAGTAGGTATTAATTTTTTCTATCATATCAATATTGTGAGAGGTCGCCTACATCCGATCACGGATATGGCACTGTAAGAAGAAGAAGAATATCAATATTTATAAAGTATTTCTTGTTATTGAAATTTATAAACAAACATTTTGGTATGTACATATTTAAATAGGCACATACTTTGTGTACTAAAAGTGCGAAATTCAGTTGCATTTATCTTTATTCTGCAACACATGATTACAAATTTCAAGTTCAGTTTAACTCTACAGAAGGACTTAAATTCACGATTTATTGAATTGTGCATCAGTTTTTTAGTTTTTGATTGTAAGTGTAATTTCACTGATATTGGGGGCGAAACATGTTTGAAATAGTAATGAAAAATTAAACAATGGTTAAAAACTTATATTTTGGAATTATTATTGGAGATACTTCAAGAGTCAACAACCAGCTTCACTTCTATTCTAATCTACTATTTCCCTGGTTACATTTTTAATAATTATATCGGCATACAAAAGTATTCCCAAATGTATTTCATTAAAGTTTTAAATTTATGCGCCGTTGCCAATTTCGCGCTCTATAACGTCGTTAGGATATAACAGCTACATAACCACATATATGCAGTATTTGTATAAAACGGCAGCTCCCTCTTAGTTCAAATGGCGCGAACTAATTATGTATTTAACGTCGAATTTCGCCGACTTTTCAAGCCCATCTAAAAAATTTACTGTAGAATCCTAGCACACTCCCCTACCTTTTTACAAGGGAAAACGTTACCAGATCCGAAGCCGGGTCTGGTAACGTCACGTTTTCCCTTGTAAAAAGGTAAGGGAGTGTGCTAGGATTCTACAGAAAAATTTTTAGATGGGCTTGAAAAGTCGGCGAAATTCGACGTTATATACATAATTAGTTCGCGCCATTTGAACTAAGAGGGAGCTGCCGTTTTATACCAATGCTGTATATATGTGGTTAAGTAGCTGGTATATCCTAAGGACGTTGTAGAGCCCGAAATTGGCAACAGCGCATAAACTTAAAACTTTAATGAAATGCATTTGCGAATACTTTTGTATGGCGATATAATTATTAAAAATGTAACCAGGAAAATAGATTAGAATAGAAGGGAAGCTGGTTGTTGACTTTTGAAGTATCTCCAATAATAATTTCAAAATATAAGTTTTTAACCATTGTTTAATTTTTCATTACTATTTCAAACACGTTTCGCCCCCAATATCAGAGGAATTACAATTACAAACAAAAACTAAAAAACTGATGCACAATTCAATAAATCGTGAATTTTAGTCCTTCAATAGAGTTAAACTGAACTTGAAATTTGTAATCATGCGTTGCAGAAACAGATAAATGCAACTGAATTTCGCACTTTTAGTACACAAAGTATGCGCCTATGTGAATATGTACATACCAAAATGCTTGTTTATAAATTTTTATAACAAGAAATACTTTATGAAAATTGATATGATAGAAAAAATTAATACCTACTTTGAATTCCTTTTAGTATATAACAAGAGAACACTTTTTAATTTCCATATATTCTCCGGACGCTCGCGCTCATCCTGTTTAAAGTGCAAATTTCAAATGCTGTTTAAAAGGATTCCACACTCTATAATACTTATAATTAGTATGAGTGTCGTCTTAGCCCTCTGATCACCTTTTGTTCTTAAGTTACCGACAATGTAAAAGTTACCAAATATTTTATCAACTTGGTCATTAAAATGCTTGTTTCGATTAGTACGTTGTCTTATATGGCATCATACAATAACAGTACTTTGTATCCATGGACAATTTCCAACCAACATTAATTCCTTTTGATGTTGGAGTAAAGGCAGGAAAGACATTATCCAATATACATATTTGACAAATTTTAATAAAAATAGAATAAAATACAAACTACCAACATAGAATATAAAATGGTAAAAAAGAAAAAATATTCTTGTTTCAAAAACTTGAGCTATCGATTTTAAATGGAAAATAGTTTATTCTTTTTTGCCGCGGTAAGTAAGACAAGTGTTTTGACTCGTAATCAATCAGAATGATTAAACAAATCTAAAAGTAAATTTATAAATTCAATACATTCTTTCTCTTTAGGTGCAGTATTAGTTTTAACTTGGTTCTGGAAGTAACGCAATACCACTTTTTTATCATTCTCTGACCATCGAACACGATTAGTGGTTTTAACTTTGGACAAATCACTATTTACAGAGGTCGTCATTTTATAGTTGACTATATTTACGGACTTCTTTTATTTATTTTGATTGCCATTGTCTGATATCTAATCATAGTTCAATTCCGGTTCAAGATTCTTTCTCACCTTTTTCATATTATAAGGGGTTTTCTGGGATAAGTCACCGTTGTCGTCCTAGTCTTCGTCGGCATTATTACTGTTTAGTATCTCCTCGGTTATTTCGATTTCGTTCAAACGCTTGCCTTTGAATTCACTTCCTTTTCCAGCCTCCAGCAACATCAAATCTTTGGCCACTTTAGCAGTAAACATCTTCAGTAAGGCTTCAAAAAGTTCATAAAAAGTGTATACTAATGGAAGAAGTAATTGTAAAATCATATATATGTTGAAGGAAAATATTACCCATAGAAATATTTAGCAAGGAAATATAGGTACATCCAAATAATTGTATGTCAAAAAATGTTGATATTTAGGCGGAAATTGTTTTGAAATAATTGGAATTGGAATAAGGAAAGTTTATATTTATTTGTAATACGAATTGTTGCAATAAGTGTAGATACAGTACTTTAATTTAACAATACTTTGAACCAAGGCATTTAATAAAAAAATTATGGCTTACCGAAAAAATTCCATATGGGTTTTTCTGTATGGCCCATAAATCGTGCTATTTGTTCCATCTCATCTTCTTCAAAATTCATGAGTTGCAAGATAGTTGCTATTTGTTTTCTGCACTTATTTCTGATGAGAAGTTCTGGATTTTTAGCCTCATATTTGAATGCGAACTTCCTTAAAACATCTGGTCCGCTAATCCACCTCTTATTGGAATCGGGATTGGCAAAAATGTATGGGTTAGAAATGAGAACTATTTCATAAGTTTTTCTAACAGTTAAAAGAAGGTCTATATATTTTTGCAAAACTCTGGTGAATAAAATCGGCACTGGCTTACTATCTTTTCCAAATACCACAACACGTTTTAAATTTGTACACATATTTTTTTCCAATCGAATGAGGAAATTTAAACAATCCTGTTGGTTTATGGTAAAGTTAGAATTTTGGTACGATGCAATATCTAAAAATTGAACTTCTCCTATTCGTTTTCGATTAAAAATCAATACAAATACCAAAGTACATTCGGCAAGAAGTTTGTAGTTAAGTTTGATGTCTTTGCTGTTGTTTGAATTATTAAAAGCATTTTCAGATAAAGTCTTAATATATGTATTTAATGTTTCAACATCTTCTGTTAGGGGCAATAGTTTTGGTTTTACATATTTTTGTTCATTTAATACTTTGTTGACTAAGCTAGAAACATCATTACACCAGTGCATATTAATCATTTCGCGAATTTCTTTATGTTACTTTAGTTTCTCATATCGGTGTAATCCGAAAACAACGGATTTTTTGTCATAATTGCCTTTTTTGCTACATCGCATACGAACTTCAATTTAGTTCCCATGTGAAGGGCTAAGGATGATGCTGTATAGGTTTTATTTTCAGCGTCGTAGCCACTAATAACTTCTGTTGAAGCCACAATTAATTAATAACATCCATTCATTCTTTGAATGTCGATGAATTCGTTATTGCAAGCTTCAATCTTCCATGTCCTCGCAATTTATTGGAACGTTGACATTCCTCTTTCGAATTAATTTTATAAACTTGAATTTTTAAAGATGATATTAAAGGCGGTTATGACAATGAAAAATGCTCTCGGTTCTTTTGAAAAACAAAAATACGCCCATGTGTGAGGTAGATTAAAAAGTACATCTCAAGCCATATTTTTATACCCCTAGATTTCTGAATACCTTAAAAATTGTTTGCATTGTTTTTCACTAGGAAGTTAGATAACCTGAGGCACTAATTTACAGTTCTTGATTATCAAATTACTGATTCATCACTTCTGTGCACAAGCCCAGGGTTCCATACTTTTACTATGTATTTTAGGATTGTCTACATGTACGGCGGATGTACTATAAGAGAGTATTTTTTATTTTACGAAATTGTCTAGGTCATTGTTCACTATCTTAACTGTCTAGATCCTTTCTACCAAAACTCTAAATTATATCTACTGATTAATATACCATATCGTACCTCCCAGACATGTTCGTAAGTAGGTAAATAGAAACTTTTTACTTTTTATGCATCTCTAAGTAATTCTGAGATTAACTTACCTGAGTTCACACCTAACGCCCGTAATAAAAGTTTTTTCCCCTATTCATTTTTAGCACAAACCTCTCCGGCACAATAGTAGATAACGAAATAACAACATGCACACCCGCTTTCCTTCGAATTTATTTCGTAAAATAAGCTATGGTAATCACCGGTAAACTGACAACGTTGCCGGGTTTGACAAAGCTCATAGAATATACTTCTATTATACAATTGGGTCTCGCAAAACCGTCGTACATATTAAGGTCCAATAACCACTATTGAACATGTCGACATTTTTTATTGACGTTTTTTCTTACCCCTCTGAAGTTGCTTTAATTTGTGATACAATATATGGCATAAACTGATTTGATATATTTCTCTAATATGATTAGTTCTAGTGGGTCTTAGGTTGTCTGTCAGATATATATGGTCTGGTAACGTCGACTATATACGTATATATACATATATATATATATATATATATATATATATTACCACATATCTAATATCATAAAAGCACATTGGTTGAATGATAATGTTTTAATTTAGTATTTGAATAAATTGAAACTTCATAAATAAAAGGATACATAAAAAAACCACAGTCAGAATTAAAACTTATATAAAATTATATTATAAAATCATTTGTTAGGCATCAAGTGAAATATAACTTCTGTCATTCTGACGATGATATTTAGTATCGAAACAATTGTCAAATTTCTTAGAATTTTTAACATTTTATTAATATATTATCTAGAAACAGTTGGTTCCATTTAAAACAGTAATATCTTTTGATAGTAAAAATTCCGCCAAAGGCACTGACGTAAAAAAGTTGTCCTTTATTATGGCACGTCCAGTGTTGTAAAATGATTCAATAAGATATTTCACCACACGCAAACCTTAATTTTTCTCTGATCGATCACCAGCAAGCTTTCCTGTATAAACTTGCAAATTATATAAGCAACTGCCCAAATTTGTGAACCATATTTTGGTGGCTTGGATTTCATATATTGGCGGAAAGGATATTTACCACGAAATCCTACCAGCTGTTCATCGACAGTTATTGTGTCATGGGGAAAAGAGGAAGAAGTTTCGACAAAATCATCCTATATTCACGAATGCCTGCTAATTTATCAGTTCCTCTCCTTTCTTCTGTAGTTATTGTATCATCAAAACGCAAAAAATTGCAAAATGGGACAAAAAATCTGTTCCGATCGACTCATCTGTTGTCCACATGTTAGTAGTATTTTCTTGAGCACAACGCAAAGCACCCGCGGAAATCAGTATCTCGATAAAATCATTCAATACAATCTCTGCCAGTGGCATCCAAATTTTCTTATTATCAGCGTTTTGCAACTACGACGTAAAACTGCTGGTACTGCTCGAGTACAGGAGGTGAGGAAACGACATATAATGCAACGGAGGTGGGGAAACAAGTATCTAACGTGACCGCACTCACAAACAAAACATCAACATATTAGTTTGTAGGATAAAAATGACACACATTAATCACTAAAACAGACCCATGGGCCAACCCGTTTTTTTGCTTTATTGTATATGTATTGGCAATAATAAACAATTTTCTGTTACTTTTGTAATTTTTTTGTAACTTTCAGTTACTTTTCTGGATTTTCTTTGTGTCTCTCATACATGAGCAACATGGCCCTGAAGCAAAAAATTCCTGAAATTTTAGCTAGTGGCCACGTCTCTTAAATATGATCCACGGAGACTTTCCAGATTTTTTTCCTTTTGTTACAGGTTCGAGGATTGAAAATTGGACGGACTAGATTAAAAACAATGTCTAAGCGTCGTCGAGCCTTGACACAGGCCGAGTTGGAGGAAGCAGCAGCTGATATCGATATTGATAACGAGAGCGATGATCAGTTCGACTTTTGCCATTGGCACCACAACTTCAAAATATCGAGTGGAGTCATCTGATGAAGAGGTTAACGAAGAAGATATTGAAGAAATTATTCAAGAGGCTTATATCGAAGAAGACGGACAAAATTAAGAAGATGAGGAAATGACCACCAATTGGACCGAATATGTTGGACGACACATGAATTTCCAGTCCACGGGTCCTAGTGGTCTCCAACAATATTTATCTCCTGACATGGCTCCCCTCCAGGCACTTTTTCATCTCGTAGATGATGAGATCCTAAACCTCATTGTTACTGAAACTAACCGATTCGCCGAACAAACCATAGCGTCAAAGTAGGAAAAAAGATTTTCCCGCATAAAAAAATGGAAACCAACCAATGCAGTAGAAATAAAAAAAATCGTGGGATTGACGCTGTGGATGGAATTTGTTAAACTTAGTGCATTACCTGATTATTGGATGACCAAGGGTATTTATCGACTAAAAATTCCGGGAAAAACTATGTCACGTAACAGATATCAGTTGCTGTTGAGTCTTCTGCACTTCAATAATAAAAAGAAAATTGCAGAAAATGGTCTTTTCAGAAACATTAAAACTCTTATGGATATTCTTCAAACCTTCTTTCAGTCCCTATATTACTTGGGCGAAGATATTGTAATAGACGAAACATTCATTCGATGGAGGGTGCGTCTTATTTTTTGACAAAATATTCCCAACAAAGCTCATAAGTATGCTATAAAATTGTACAAACCCTGCTCCATCGATGGTTACACATGGGCAATTAAAGTATACTCTGGAAAGTCAGCGACAAGACAACGCGAAGTGGGACTAGCAGCAAATGTGGGTTTGAGGCTATGCGAGAAGCTTCTTTATAACGGACAAACTCTCTACATAGATAATTTCTACACAAGCTATGCGTTTGCTAAAACAATGCTTGAAAAGCTAACACATGTAGTTGGAACGATTAGAGCCAATAAGAAGAATATTCCGAAAGATGTTCTGCAAGTAAAGCTAAAAAGGAGAGAGATTATATCCCCGAATACGACAATAGTGGCCTTGAAATGGAAAGACACGCGAGACGTCCGGCTAATGTCAACGAATCATGCACGAATTATGGTACCAGATCTTCCCCATCCCAACATTGGGGAAGATGAACGCCGCCTCTTGAGACGCATCAACCTGACAACGACCAATATCCAGCTGTTGCTAGCACGTCCAGTACGACCAATGTACAATCATCAACAATTACAACCGATTCGTCGTTTATTCCGGTAAGGCTGACCGATTTTGAGAATTCCCCAGATTCCCCAGATGCTTCAAATGGAACAATCCCATTAAAAATAAAACCACGGAAGACAGAAGAGAAGCCGCTTGAAATTTTTGCTTACAAGGGCTAAGTTGGTATAGACCTGTCAGACCAAATGGCATCCTATGCCACTACACTTCGGAAGGGTGTGAAATGGTATAGGAAGCTAGGAATAGAATTTCCTTTGTGGGTAGCAGTAGTGAATGCTTGGATCCTATACAAACGGGTCACTAAAAAGAAAATGCTAATCTGTGCTTTCCGCGAAGTCTTAGCAGCAGAATTATTAAACATCGATAAAAACGTAAAATAAAAGTTGCCGGAAGAGCTAAAAAATATCACCATTAACTCGTCAGAGTAGGGGAGAATGAGAAAAAATCCGCCGTTCGTTGTGCAACGCAAAGATTCAAAAAGAATGAGGACGTTTAGCTGCAAAATCCAAATCAAAATTAACCTATAACTATAGTACTTTTCATCATATGATAAGTGCAAGCGCAGCCGCCATGTGGTAAGTGCGGGAGTTTCGTACTATTTTGTACAATAATGGCTGGGGATGCACTATTATCTCCACAAACAAAATCATTGAAAAAAATTATTGATTGTGCAGTACTTGCTGCGTATAATTGTGAACGATTAATATGTGGTTAAAGTGTTATGGGCGTTCTCTAAAATGCAAAATAAATCTGCTAGTCGAGAGGTTAGCTGTCAATACAATCTATTATCTAAATACATATAGGAAAATAAAATTAGGTAAATAATTGTATCCTAATTAAATATAATTTATTTTCAGCACATGTAGAAACTCTAAAATTAATATTTGGGTTGATAATGGATATTATTAATAATATTAAATTTTAAAACATATTATATTTTTAATCGTAGGATTACGCGTATATATTAAGTACATCTATATATTGCAAGAGAGGTTAAGGAACATTTATATAATATCATATGTATTGGGTTTAAATAATTTATACACTCCATAACATTTTATTTCTACTTTTCGTACAGATAATATAGTCGACTTGCAAAATTTATTTTTTAATTAAAACACTTATTATTTTAATTTTCTATTTTCTTTTTAATACGTATTATTTGTTTAAGGTTTGTTGATTTTAACATTTGTACACATGTATTTTAAAATGCTTATTTACCAAACGGTACAAAAAAGTTGGCTGAACTGCCCGCATGCGCACTGAAAAAAATTGTGATGAAAAGGTCTATTGCGACAAGTGTCCAGGACAGCCGCAAATGTGTCCAACATGTTACAATGAGAAGCATTAATTTCATGTTTTTACCATTTTTTCTTATTTCTCTTGAAATATTCAATTTATAATTAATTTTTCTAATTAAGTTCTGAAAATTCTGTCACATGACGTTTATGTTAATATTAGGTAAAATACATATTTTTCAAAATTGTTTGTTGTCTTAGTTCTAAATTTGTTCGAACCAAGACTCATATGTTCACCAGAGGCCACGCTTGGGATCTTCCATTTAAAATACACGTCAGCGGGTGAGCAATGTGTGTCACTCAAAAATAAGCGGCGTGGCTCCCGAGAAAATATTGGAGTCTCTCATATATCACCGACGTGGCAAGCAATATGTTAACAACCGCGTGGGTCCCTTGGAAACACCATACACCATTTTTGATTAACAAAAGTATGCAGATATCAAAAACAAAAAAAAACAAATACAGCATGCTATGTATAATTGTCAAAGTGACAAATTCACGAGAGGGAAAATTTATAAAAAAAATTAACAGTTTTAAGGATTAAAACTAACTTTTCCGGACTTATACATTCCAGAGGCTGTATCGTGCTAACAAATTCAAATTTCTCCAAAAATTACCAAAAACGTAAAATATCAGGATTTATGGGACCCATTGTATTGGCTCTGGTGTGCTGAAAATTGATAGGGTTTATCTTTGAGAGGGCCTGAACAATATCCAATCATAAAATTGGTCACTTCTATATACTTCGGAGGCTGTACCATACTAACAAACCGAAATTTTTCCAAAAATATAGTATATCTGCATTTATAGGTCCAGTTGTACATGCTCTGGTGAACTGAAAATTCATAGAATTCTTCTGTGCGACGCCCTTAACAATATCCAATCATAAAATTGGTTTTTTGTATACACTCCGGAGGCTGTGCTAATAAACCGAAATATATCTAAAAAATAAACAACAATGTAGTATATCAGGATTTGTACTGGCTCTGGTGAGCTGGAAATCAAATCAATAGGGTTCATCTGTGAGACTCCCTGAACAATATCCACCCATAAAATTTGTCACTGGTATACACTCGTGAGGCTGTACCGTGCTAATAAACCGACATTTTTCCAAAAGTTACCAAAAATTTAGTACATCTGCATTTATAGGTCCAGTTGTATTGGCTCTGGTGATCTGAAAATCGATAGAGTTCATCTGTGAGATGCCCTGATCAATATCCAATTATAAAATTGGTTACATGTATACACTCCGAAGGCTGTATCGTGCTAAGAAACTGAAATTTCTCTAAAAATGTGGTACTTCAGGTACCATAGCACCCGTTGTCCTGGCTCTGGTGAGCTGAAACTCACTCCGGAGGCTCTGTTCACGAAAAACAAATTCTGGGGTCCCTTGGTGACCCAACTCGGTAGTTTAAGAAATAAGGTAAAAAAATTCGATTTACTATATTAAGTTTACTATCAAGTATTATAACTATGAATGTAAGTTTTTATCCACTATAGTCACAGTAGTTACACATCATCACCAGTTGACAATAAGGGTTTTAGAATTATGAAAAGATGCAGAATACTTAAAATTATCAAAGCTAATCTGTTTTAAATTTTGTAAAATGCTTAAAACATATTTTTCTACGACTGTTATAGAATTTCTATATTCCGACGTAGTTTTGGATTATGGAATAGCTTAATTCTAACCCTAGGGCAAGAATATTTATTCTCGCCCTTGGTATGGAGTAAATACTTGTGGCGCCCTCTATATATCACGATACATTTGACAGAAAGATAAAATAGGCTTGATCCATTCAGCCACGAATTTATTGTACAGCTTGTTTCAATAGTTAGCATAGGAGGATAGGCATAGTATATAAGTATATTGTTAAAGTATACTGTAAACACTGCATTGACAAAGCAAGTAGTCTCCATTCACGGCCCTAATCAACTTAACGATGGGTCTTAGTAGTGGATACATTACAACAGGATTACACAGGGACACTTTTCACGCTAAGGTGCATTCATAGCGACTTTATAAGAGACAAAACGGGCAACGGATAGAAGGTGAAATGTATAACGACGAACAAGACTGAACAGATCTACCCTGAAACAGAAACAGACATTCAATACTAAATTCTTCTTTTAGTCCTTTTTAAAAATTCCCATATGATTTGGTTTAGCCTAGGATTTCGCCGAGAGAGATAAAAAGCTGTAGCTTGATTCTGAGGGAGCGGAATCCGTTCTTTTACAAGGGATTTCATCAAATACTTAACTGCATCGTCATTGTGTAAGCAGCCAAACATCCAGTGATTGATGTCATCGACATTGCCGTCGCAATCACAAAATTCCGATTCACTTAGTGCGCTTTTACAGTGGCATGATTAAAAATACATCTGACGAACATGGAGTAGATGTTTCTATTGGGATAACTTCTTGCAGCAAAAGGCTCAATAGGTAAAGCCGGGTGGATTTTGGTATAAATATTATTGCTTCGATTACAGAAGGCGTGTCATTTAATATCCCAATTTTGCTTCAAACATTGTCTTCGTATTGCTATTAGACCACTTCTATCTAGCCAACTGATTTCTGTACCTTTTAAGATCGCTTCTTTAGCAAAGTAATCTGCTTTAATGTTACCGAAAATACCAATGTGTCACTCAAACCAAATGAAACAAACAGAACTATTCATTCCGTGTAATTTTAGTTGATTTTCTAAAATTCTTAAAACGAGCCTATTCTTGTGAAGCTTATTATGTGAGTTTTCTATAGCAGATAACGCAGACTTTGAATCAGACATGACTAGAACTTGCTGATCAGAGATCTGTGTTTTAACGGTCCATTTTAAAGCTTGATGTATTGGAAATAGTTCTGCGGAATATATTGAACAGTTTTGGTTTAACTTAAACATTAGACATTCTTCATAGTTTTGGATGTATACAGCACAACCGATTCCTAATTTTGACTTCGAACCATCTGTGAAAATCTTGCATGGTTTTTCAATCTTTCCAATCAGTTCATGAAGAGCAATGGGGTTATTACCATCAAAAGAAGGAAAGCAAACGTTGGCCGGGTAATATGAGATATCAAAAGAGGCTTGATAGAATGTATTTTCCGCTGAAGTCTCCAAATAGGAGGAGACATTGGGATATGCTATGGCTAATGTTGGAGAATTTCTATTGTGCCACCACTTATCAACTAAATTAGACTTTCGCAGTAGTTTAATCTGATTGTTAGCTTTACACTTAAGGATAAACTTATCAGATAAAAATATTCGTCTTAAATGCATGGAAGGTTCCGTACATTCAGCTAAGAGATTTTCTGTGGGTGTGGATTTAATCGCACCCAAAACCAACCTCAGTGCTTTATACTGAACTCGATCTAGTTTTTTAAGTCGAGTGTTTGTGGCAGACCCATATAGGAAGCAACCGTAATCAAGAATGGATCTAGTATATATGCACGATAGAACATTAAATAACCTTTAGGGTTAGCACCCCCTTGATATCGATTAATTGCTTTGAGAACATTTAAGCTTTTTTCACATTTAATTAAACATTTATTGATGTGTTCATTCCATGTAAGTTTAGTATTCAGTGTAATACCAAGATAGGTAAAATGATTGTGCACAGGTATACTTATGTTACTTATCATTACACTGGATAGGATCGGTAAACAATGTCGAGTAAAGAATACCACAGCGGATTTATTCGGGGTAAGATCAAGTCGTTGATTCAAAAATATTCTCTAGTACCATATATAATTTGTTTTATAGAATCAATACATTGATCATCAGAGTTTTTTATGGTATAAAAACAGAAATCGTCTGCATATTGTAAGATGTCGCAGTTAATATCCATTCCATGAAGGTCTATGGTGTATAAATTAAACAAAAGAGGGCTAAGACCAGAGCCTTGAGGTAAGCCTTGATGAACTACCCTTGGGCTGATCTATCTATCGTTGTACCGGAAGAATACTTGCCTATTAACAAATAAGTTTATCAAAACATATGCACACATAGTTGGAATGACTAAGTGCGTTAGTTTCTTGAAAAGTATATTTATGATGACATTGTCATAATCGCCCGAAATGTCAAGAAATAGGGCTTGAGTAAGTCAACTGGATATCAGTTGTTAACTGCAAAAGACAGTCGATATTACCTTTTTTTCTCCGGAAACCAAATGGGGATATCGGAAACAAATTTCTGTTTTCACACCACCATTCTAATCTAGTTTTCATGATACGTTTAAATGTTTTCAATAGACAAGACATGAGAGATAGGTCTGAAGGCAGAGGGGTCGTTTACTTTGGGTATAGGAATAACCAAGCATTGTTGTTATGTATTTTGCAGAGATAGTGTTTGGCAATTACGGGGATATTTGCTAACATAAGAGAGTTTATCCCGTCAATACCGGGAGATGTATTATTTGAGGTTTTGATATTTGCATCAATCTCGTTAAGTATGATAGCAGTTAGCAAAAAGTGAGAATCAATGTGGTTGTTCGGAATTTTTATAGTTAGGTGTGCATAATCAGGAGTAATTTTTGCTAAAAGTCGTTCTACCATAGATTCATCAATAGCGGTATACTTTTTGCGACCATGAATCTTATTTATTCTTCTCCTGTTGTGTATTGATTAACAATAATTATAGATTTCAGTTATATTTTATGTTATACTTTATTCTTGAACAGACTTATAATATATATGAACAAGAAATATCATTGACAAATATATATATTTTACTGACGGCTGACAGAGACGTTTTCCTAACGGTGCGTTGCTATGTATCTCCGTAACACTTCCCCTCGTTGTATTAATAAACTTATAGATCTGAACGTTTGGGCGGCCTTCTGTTTCTAGTACTGCGGCAAATTACCACATCTTCCTGTTTCGGTTCGTCGATCTGAGGAACAGTCTCGGCGGCCGAATATACTACCTCTCCATTAGCCGGTTGCTGCTCCGCTCTCTCTAGTGTCTGGTCCTCTTTCTCAATATGTTTCTCCTTAACTGGTTCCTTTTCAGAGTCAACACCCGTGTCCGCCTGTGATTTTTCTGGCGAATCAGGCAGATGATGCTGCTTAACAGACTCATCCTTGTGGATAGTGTGGTCCTTAACATGTGATTTTAATATTTGATCCACGTGTCTTTTATGAATTTTTCCATCTACATTTATCTCATATTGTAATTTTCCTATTTTTTCCACGATGACTCCAAATTTCCATTTATTGTCATCATACGATCGTATCTGTACTGTTCCTCCCACACTGAATTTTTTATTTATTTTTATTTCTTCTCTTTTGTTGTTCATTACTGTTATGAATTCCCTTTGAACCAAATCAATCCTTGTTCTATATAATCTTTTGAACATCATTTCACTAGGACTCAATCCAGTGGAATTATTTGGCGTTTTCCTGTGCATCATTAATATTTTTGATAGTTTGTCCTGGAGGGTACGTTCCTCATGTATCATGGCCTTTAATTTATTTTTAAAAGTTTGTACATATCTTTCTGCTTGTCCATTGGTCGATGGATGGAAAGGTGCTGTGAATTTTGATTGAATTCCATTTTGTTTTAAAAAATCTCTGCATTTCTTCTGATCGAAATTGTTTGCCGTTGTCCGATACTATTATTAAGGGTAATCCAAATGTAGTGAACATCTTCTTTAGAATATTAATACTTGTTGACGCTGTAATAGATGATGTAGGTATCACTTCCAGCCACTTTGTATAGGCATCTACAACTATCAAGAAATAATTATTCATGAAAGGCCCCGCATAGTCGATATGTATTCTAGTCCATGGTTCTTTTGGATACTCCCAACTGTGCACGGGTACTTTGATAGGATTTCTTTGAAGCATGCAACATGCTTCACATTTCTTTACCATCTTTTCAATGTTGGAATCAATATTTTTCCACCATACATAGCTTCGTGCCAGTGCTTTCATTTTAACAATTCCCGTATGAGCTGTATGTAACTCTTGCAATATAGTGGCTTGTAATTGTTTTGGTATTACGATTATAATTCCGTAGAAAATGCAATTATCTTGTAACGAGAATTCATGTATATTGTTCATGTTCCCTTTTCCTGATTTAATATTTTTATATAACTGGTGCAGTTCCGGATCCTTAGCTGTTGCTTCTTTGATTTCCTCTCTAGTAATTGGCATCATTGCAATTTGATTTAGGTAAAATATATCGTCATCTGTCTCTCTTTCCTTATTTTCTGTATTATGTTCTAGTCTTGAGAAATAGTCCGCGTTTGCATGCTTTGTTGTTTTCCTGAGTTTAATTTCGTAGTCAAATCCAGCCAAGAAATTCGCGTAATGTATCAGTCTAATTGCTGTAGTTGACGGCATCACTTTTGTGGGATGTAGGATTCTTGCAAGAGGTTGGTTATCAATGATAATTATAATTTTTCGACCATAACAGTACTGAAAAAACTTTTTTAGTCCCCAAATCAGTGCTGCTGCTTCTTTGTCAAGTTGGCTATAATTTTTCTCGGCTTTGGTCAAAGATCTTGACGCAAAAGCAATGGGTCTTTCGGTTTTATCAGGCATAATATGTGACAATACTACGCCGAATCCCGTTGGTGATGCATCTGTAGCTAGCGTCAGAAGTAAGTTGGGATAGAATGGGGTAAGTACTTTTTCACTACATATCTCTGTTTTTAAGCTTTGGAAAACATTTTCACATTCTTTGGTCCAATCAAATTTGGTATTCTTTTGTAATAGTTTATACAGCGGATTAAGTTTTGAAGCTAGGTTCGGTATGAATTGCTGATAATAGTTGATCATTCCGACAAATGTTCTAAGTGACGAGACATCTGTTGGCCGGCAACTATTTTTTATATCATCTATTTTCTCGTCAGTTGAGTGTAGTCCCTCCTCATTAATTCTGTGACCAAGGTATGTAATTGACTTTTGAAAAAATTGACATTTCTTCCTATGTAGATGTAGTTCACACTCTTCTAATTTTCTGAATACTATTTCCAGTCGTTGCAGTAATTCTGTATATGTACGTCCTTGTAAAGCAATGTCATCAAAGAAACATGCTGTACCTGATAGCCCTTGTAATGTCTGATCCATATATCTTTGCCATATATTTGGAGCTATTTTTACACCAAACATTAAGCGATTTACTTTATAAGTTCCTTTACAAGTGCTAACTGCTTGCATTTTTGCTGAGGCTTCATCAGTTTCCATGTGTAGGTATGCTTGATTAATGTCCAATGTGCAAAAATATTTTCCTCCACTCAATTTGCTAAATATCTCTTCTATTCTTGGAATAGGATAGTTATCATTTTCTAGATTTTTATTTAATGTTGCACTGTAGTCGGCACATAAGCGTATTTTCCCTGAAGGTTTCACTACAGGAACCAAAGGTGTACCCCATTGTGAGTAAGTAACTTTTTCAAAAATCCCAACTTCTTCCAATCTATCTATCTCTTTTTATACTTGTTCCTTGAGCGCAAACGGTACTGATCTTGGTCTCAAGAATATTGGTGTAGTGTTTTCCTTTAATTTGAATGATGCCTGGTAATTATTAATTTCTCCAATTTGTTCTGAAAATAAATCTTCATATTCTTTTAGTAGTTGGTGTAATTTTTCTTTAAATTCTTGTTCTGTGATGTCTTTGTTTTCTTCTGAACTTATTGCATTTACTTCAAAATTTATCTTAAGTTTCCTTATCCATTCCCTTCCGACTACGGGGTCTACTTTCCTATCAATCACGATTACTCTGCCCCAAATTACTTTGTTTTTGTATTCTATCATCATATTACAGGTACCCAGAGGTTGTATTATTTCCCCCGTATATGTTCTGAGTTTAATTCTAGTGCTTTTCAGTTCCAGGTTTTTGAAATGTTTGTTATAATAATCTGCAGAGCATGTAGTTACTGCTGCGCCGGTATCTAACTCCCAAGTGTGATCTGAACCATTTATTTTTAATGTGATGTTGAATTTATCATTTGATGTGTTCACTGTAGGTATTGTATATATTTCGAAAATTTCTTCATTTTCTGTATCATCTGAGTATTCCTTTTCAATTTCTAATTGTTTTTGTTCTCTGAAGCATACAGCCTCGACATGCCCTTGTTTGTGACACTTTAGACAAAAAAGTTTATCTTTAACCTTACATTCAAATGCTTTATGATCTGGTTTTCCGCATCTGTAACACATTATTTTCTTTTCCTCTCTGGTATTATAATTTTCTGTATTTTTCTTGTATGTATTTCTCTTGAAGGTATTCTTGTTATATGTACTTTTCTTGACTGTAATTTTATTTATTGGAGAATTTTCATAATTTCCCATTTCTTTGCTTTCTGATTTTGATGTTTCAATTGCCATTGCAATTTTTATAATATCATCAACTTTCGTAGTGGGAGGTTCTTGTAGTAATCTTTCTTCAATTTCACTGCTACGTAGGCCACGAATAAATTGTACTCTCAGATGAGTTTTAAATGTACTATTTTTGCATCCATTGCAAACAAAATTGCATTTTCCACCTATTTATTTTAATCCCGCCACATAATTAGCTATAGATTCATGTTCATGCTGTATTCTGAGGCAAAACTTGTGCTGTTGGGCTACCTCACCTGGTTCTGGAGCGATGTGGTTTCTCAAGATTTGTATGAGGTTTTCATATGTTTTTAATTCTGAAACATCTGGAGAGGTAATGTTTTTTAGTATCTGGTAATACTTTGGTCCAATGCAATTCAGGAAAATGTGCACTTTTGTATTGGCATTTGTCACACCTTTCAATGTAATGTAGTTTTGTAATCGTTGTAGGTAACTATCGAATAACTCGTTAATTTCGTCGTATGGTACAAGTGAAATGACTTTAGACGTAGACGTATTTTCTTGGTTTAACATTGTTTGTTGTAATCTATTTTGCTGTTCTTGCATATTTGTCATTGCATCCATCATACTTGCTAACACTTTTGCTAGTTGATCCTCCATCCTCGTCGCCAATCTGTTGTGTATTGATTAACAATAATTATAGATTCCAGTTATATTTTATGTTATACTTTATTCTTGAACAGACTTATAATATATATGAACAAGAAATATCATTGACAACTATATATATTTTACTGACGGCTGACAAAGACGTTTTCCTAACGGTGCGTTGCTATGTATCTCCGTAACATCTCCAAATGTCTGAGAGGGGAGTTTGTCTGTTAAGAGTAGAGCAGTATCTTGCCTAGCTAGATTTGGATTTTGAATGGAAAGTGCGTTTACAGATAGCTTGATATATCTTATACTCGTTAATATTTGAAAGAGTTAGATTGGATTTGTATGCTTTGAAGTCATTTTTCCTCAAAGTCGAAGCAGCAAGGCACTCGTCATCCCACCATGGTGGAGTTTTGACATGCTTGGTTAAGGGTCGGATTAACGTACAGGATTTGTTCGCGGCATTTGTTATCGATTCTAATAAGAATGAAATTGTTTCGTTAGTACTATGTTGAGTTGGTTCCGGTGTGAGAGCTTGTTCTATGAAGAGTCTGAATTGATTCCAATTAGCATTAGACATCGACCACATAGCTGATGATATTTTGAATCTTAATGTCATTAATTGAAATTCGGATGGGAAAATGATCAGATCCATATGTATCTGGCAGGATGGTCCAGTCAAAAGATGAACATAAGCTGGAAGATAGAATAGTAAGATCCACAACCGACTTGGCCTGATCGGGGGGAGTAACTCTCGTAGCAGATTCGGTATTAGCGATAACTAAATGAGGAAAATAATTTAGAGCTTCCACTAATGTATTGCCTTCCGGGGAACTCGATACTGACCCCCATAAGCCATGGTGTGCATTAAAATCACCAGTGACATTGCAGTCATTGTTAATTTGCGAAAAAAGATTAACGTAATCTTGCGCTGTTACTTTAACTTTTGCCGGTCGGTACACACTCAATATCGAATACTTTCTCTGATCAATGCTTATATTTACATCACAAACTTCCAAGTTTGGATTAAAATTATGAACAAATGAAATAGATTCGTAATTAATATTATTGGATAAAAGGATGGCAACACCACCATATCCCCTACTTCTACTTCTGCTCACTACACTAGAGTTATTGAAACAAACAGTATCTGAAGGTTTGCACCAGGTTTCCGATATAACTGCTATATCAAAATGTTCTTCCAACAGCAATTGATGTAAAGAATATGTGTTAGCGTTTATCGATCGAATATTTCACTGAATAATTCTAATGCTTTTAGAGGTCATTTTAATTATGCAAAAGTGTTATTAACAATTCCTTTAACTATATTTTCAAGTTCAATTTCATTTACTTTAACGTCATTAGCCATATTTGGAGAAAGCTTTCTATTATTAAGGTTTTAATGTAGCCCTGAGCTGGGTTATGAATTTATTGAACTCATTTGAAGGTTCACATTGTCCAAACTGAAATACTGGACCCTCACAAAAATTGGTCTGGAACTCTCTACGTATAGGAGGAAAATTAGAAGTAGTCTCATCATTTCTCCTCCTCTTCGGAGGACTGACAATTCGAGCTGAATAGTGATTTTCAGTAATGCTACTTTTATGAGCCGCAGCGGGATTAGATCGATAGTGGGAGGCAACTTTCAATGAAGGGAATTCGTCGGAGTTTATTAACAGTGCAAATTTATTTTTTTGAACGAGACTGGAGTAACATGGATTTTCGAGTACTTGATCAGCTTCTTTGAAAAAAAGACGTGTTGCACTCGGAGACTGCCGCGGTAAAGCTATTGCATAGAGTTTTACACTTTGACGTTCACAATTTATTTTTCTTTATTTGAACCTACATCATCTACTACAGCCTAAAACTATTCTGATTAATATTTAATTTAAAATTAGAAAGAGGCATTTGAAATATAAAATAATAGGGTAATTGCTTTTCAAATTGTTATATTATTTTAATATAAACCTGCAAGTACATAGATATTAGTATTCTTTTTGGTGGAATTTATTTGTTAGAAACTTCGAGTGTCAAATTTTTCGCGAATAAGTAAGATCAATTGGATTATAAAAAAGGTGTCTGCAAAGGTCCTACAGTACGGACTATTCTTGCAATCCGACAACACCACTAATTACTGAAACCCGGGAGCGATGGACGGTAAATTTCATTTGAATGCTTATTTGTTGCCAAGCTGTATCTATATGCATCTATTCCAATAACCCAATGGATCTAAGGTATAGAAAAAATTAAAAATTATGGCAAGGTGAGTAATCTTTATTAGAAATATCTATTACTACCAGGGCGTTTGTCATGCGGAGAAAAGTAGCTGATAATTACATTCCTCATGGAAACAAGATTACCTTGGTAATGTATATATTCCAAGGAGTACCTATTAGATTAGCTACTTTTTTTTTAATGAGAAATATTCACCACGACAACCTATATTTTTCGCACTCATGTAAGACATTGCTAGAGGATTCTGTAAAGTCTATAGTTTACATAATATTAAAATTGACAATTATTTATCTAATCACAATTATACAAAATATATCAATACCGTCAAATGTAATGATAATTTTCGAAAGACAATAATCATCGGCAAATTTACTTTCCTTTCTATCCTTACTAAGTAGCAGCACACATTGTCGCAAACCATACCAGTAACAAAGTAACTTTCTCCACATATTGAAAATTACACTCCTTCTACGACTTCATCTTTAAGAATCGTTTATTTCGTAATACAAATTTTATTCTTAAAAAAATTAGTGGATGCGCCATAAAAAGCCACATTAATAACCTATTTTTGAGTCAAAATTAGATACATGACTATGGCTGAATTCTTTTTTTGCAATATTTTGTTCCATCATTTTCACCTGCTATTCACCTATTTGCATAGTTATAATTTTTCTTTCCATAAAAATCAAAGTAGTAATCAAAAGTGCGGTTCGACGAAACTCTTGCACAGCAATGATTGCAAAAAATATAGGTTGCTAAGGTAAATCTTCCTTGAGTGGCCATTATTTATTTATTTTAACGCTGTTTGAAACTACAACTATTACAGATTAAAAATATTCTGGCTAGTTATTTCAATATCTCAAAGAATCATTGAAAATATTCCATAACACGGTAATCCTATATCTAAAGATATAATTGTTCTATAAAGGTTGCACTTTTATAAAAAAAAGTAGTATCCTGTGGGTCGCTCTGGCTTCTTTTGTATTTTGGTGATTATTGGCGAAAGGGGCCTTCCTGACTCCAGTGACCCCGATTCGCTTATGCCGTAATTGACAAATGGCAAACAAATAAAACCTTGAACAAGATGCTAATGGAAACCAAAACCGATACACTTTATAAAATTTAAGTATTTCATAGCAGGTAAGTTCTTGTAAGTAAGACGCGTAACTTTCATACTTTGGCTAAAATTTAAGCGGGAAGAATACGTGTCAAATAAAAGAGATGGACATCTGTAAATATTGTTTGAAGCCGACATATAACTACACTCCAGTGTTGTCAAAAACTATAGTTAACATTTATTATCTGAGTGCATGTTAAATTTCACAAAGATTGATTTATACATAATAATATTATTAAAAATCAATAAGAATCTGGCTATAGTCTTCATTAAATTTAGTAAATAAGAAATATTTTTCATAATGAGTCTAGACAAAAGTATTTTCATGATTGACGGAATAATTTTTGTCAGAACATGTATGAAAAAGTATAAGCTGGGCAACATCACTTGGGATCTAATACTCATTTGCGGTAAAATGGCTACCAATGTTTATATTATTGTGTTAGCATTTTGAATTAATTTGTCGAAGTGAAATAATTTTGTGTGTTCATATTCCGTTTAAGTGATATATCAGTACTAATACGATGGGTAAAACGTGTAATGTTTGTGAGGAAGTGGATTATTTTAATCCTAACCTTTCATTCCTTAGGTGAGTATCATTTGCGGTAAATCATAACAATAACATTGTTAACTCGGCTTCATAGTTCTTCGTGTATATGTGTATTGATGCTTGGCCCATATTTTTTATTCGTCCAAGGTGTCAAAAACATAATAAATTTATGTCGTAGTTTTCACTCGAGCTATACCAAATCTGTTAAAAAGAAACACTAACGAGATTATGAAGGTCAAGTCTAAGTCCCTGCCTTAATATCGCGTTACGGGAACCCTCCTATCTTTCATGGTTTGTATAATATATCTACATACAATTGTAAAAACATAATCACCTCTCGAATACACAAAAGGCATGAATTTTATGAAACAAATATTTCAAAATTGTAGTATAGTGAAATAATTCGTTTGTTCTTCTTCTTTTACAATTCTTGAGCCAGTCGTCGCCGTAGTCGAATATATTACTTCCGCATCCTACAGTGTTTATATTTTTTATTCGAAGATGTTCAGACAATCACGAAGGAAATTTAAAGAAAGCAAGTTATCATATTATATTGTAATTGTATACAAATTTTAATATTTCATTGGTTTAAGGGCTTAAGTGGTATCTTGTTAGATTTGTAGAAGACGGAATATGGAAAGCTTGTTCCAGATCGCATATTAAAATTTGCGGGAAACATGTTAAAGCTTTATGGACTCCAAATAGAACTTGGTACCTGGCAGAGATTTATAATGAAGAAAGTCAGTAATAGTATATTAAGTATAAAGTGTTAATAACGTTACTTCAGTCACCCGTTTTATTGGACACGAGTGGAGCGAAGCGGAGCGAGTGCCTTATGAAACCAGTGACTAAAGACGTTTTTAACATGAGGTGCTTACTATACTTTTTCTACGCCTGCAGTAATAAAAATTAGATCTGGAATACATTACATATATCTTAATCATATTCATAATATTGCGGATGATGACTGACAGATGAATGACAAATCAAATGACACAGAACAACTAAATTATCACGGAACATGAAATATAAATTACAAACATGCAGGTGATGTGACGTTTAAAAGACAAAAGACCAATGATATTACAAGGCACGCCTATAGAACCTTAAACGAAAAAAAATGGAAAGGCTCCAAAAAGAATGCAACTTACTAAAGACTTTAAAAAATTACATAAGTACTTACCACATCACGGTGAAATATCTGCTGATGAATTGATCAAAACAAGATCTACGAATGCATTTGACCTGTTAACCAAATCAACATTTTATTAATTATTCCGACTATCAAAGGGGTCGTCCAATTGATAAGAATTGTGACACCTACGATATATTGTCAGAGGCTGAAAAAGTTTATAGCCACAATATGATTCGTTTGGTAGTAAGGGGGAAAACATGACTTGCTGCTCCTCTTATACTAACTACAGAATTGCAAAGAATATTGATCTGATCCTCCAATTTAAAAATGATTGTGGGGTAGAACCGCGCAAACTATATATATTTCCTTCAAGAGTTCACTGTGATGGATTCTATCAAGCCCACCACTTATTTAGAAAATATTCTATTGAGTCTGGTTGTGAAGCACCTGAAGCTTCAAGATCAACCAAATTACGAAAACATCTTGCAATTACTGTTCAACTTTCGCGAAAATGAGCTGGATTGTTTTGCTAAGTTTATGGGTCATGATATACAAGTTCACCGTGAGTATTACCGTTCGCAAAATGAAGCTGTAGATTTGGCTAAAATAGGTAGAATTTCGATAAATATGGAGAAAGGCAACATAGAGCATATGGAGGGGAAACATTTACATGAAATTGAAGTCAATGACACCATAGAGGGTGAAGTAGTTGATGCAGAAGAAGAACAGGAATTAGAAAATTGGGAAGAAGTAGAAATGGAAGACGAAGATGTATCAAGAAGCAGAGGGGACAAATTTTTAGGCGATAACGCAACTTTCGAACGAAATGCTGTATCTGCTTCACAGTTACAACCTAAAAATACTATAAAAAATGTTAAAAAGGTTCCAATAGAAGCGTTAAACGTGAAAAAATTGTGAAAAATTTACCGCGGTCAGAAGCCGAAGCTACCGTAACCTTAAACTACTTTAAAAATTACTTATTGGCAAAATCAGTTCCAGGAACAGTAGAGTTTGAGATTTTTTTAAAAGAACAACACAGCGTTATTACTTCCGAACGGAAGTGGTCCAACGTGAAAGATTTTATTTACAACCATATCAGAAAAAAAATAACTTTTGTCGAAATCCAGTGTTAATCACTACCGCTTACTTTACATATTGGTTTATATTTTTATCCTACCATAGAAGTTTTAATTTTCGTACGTTTGTCATTTCAAATGTTAATTTAGTACTTCATATTTGTGAATAATAAAGTTGTTTTTTCAAATTTTCTAACTTTTTTTTGTGAGTTCTACTAATAATCAGTTTCTTGCTGATAATTTTAAATATATCTAAATATCTGCTGAGCGACACGCCCTTTTTCTGGCATAAAATAAAAATCGGAACATATCAGGAAAAAGTCAGACAAATGGTTTTTCTTGAACTAATCTCGACCCTGATGTGCGGTAAAAACCAAACTTACCTTTTTAAATTTGTAGAAGTCACAAGCATGTGAAAGTTTAGCTAAATTTTATTTTAACTAAAACATCTTTGATATCCTAGCATATCAGTAAATGTGATAGATGTTTGTGTTAGTCAAATTTTAAACATCTAAGTAAAATGGTATCGACAGCATTGTCACTGAATTTTTGGATACCTAACCGGCGAATGCGCTCCCACAAATGTTAATGAATTTTAAATTATTGCACATTGCCTTTTTAGTCGAACCATTTTTGTAACACTAAACAAACTAAAGCGGAAAATTTTTTTTCAATTTCTTGGGAATTCGGCCAAATTAAAATAACATAACTTCTAAATAAAAATATATATTTTTTTGTCTCATATTAAGATTTTTATCTTACGTCGTGAAATTTCGGCAAATTTAGCCATTTTCAAACTAGGTAAAAACTCGAAGTAATAGCTATTTTATGAAATATTGAGAAAGGAATAGTATAGCCAGTCCTTCGTATTTTTACTTACTGTGAAAATGCCTGAATTCGCCGGAACGTACGTCGTAAGATAGAAAATCTTAAGATGATACAAAAAAAATATATATATTTTAATTTAGAAGTTGTGTTTGTCCTTAGCCGAATAACTTTCCTCAAGTAATGTAATTCACTATTAACTACAATATTCATGTTAAAAACGGAATAATATGCAAACTTAACATTGTTGTTCGATACGAGAATAATTGCTGTATAGATATTGTAAACACATTTTATTTTCTCAAAAACATCTATGTATTTCGAAAAATAATGGACTCGATAAACAAAATTTAATTCTTGAATTTGGTGGCCAAAGATCTTATATCTTATTATATACCGATTAGTAAAGCCAAAAAAATTATTAGGTACCTCATTACGCTATATACATTTGCAGTCCCCATAGTGTTATTTCAATGAGAAAAGTTCTCACAACGCAAAGTCAAATTGTTGTCCGCATAAAGTAGCATGAATATGAGAAATATTTGTGTATATAAAATTTATTTTGAGTGTTTAATAACAATAACTTAATGCACGACAGAAAAAAAATATAATATGCGTACACGAAATATAAACTACGTAGGCCTATTTTTTATGATGTCCCCAGAATGTTATCAGGATGTGGTTGTCCTCACAAGGTACTTCGTACACGTATAGGTGTGTGTGTGTATGTGTGTGTTGGTGTGTGTGTGTGTGTGTGTGTGTGTGTGTGTGTGTGAGGGTGTGTGTGTGTGTGTGTATAAAAAGGGCTACTTTTAATATCGCTCATTTTAATATCAAAAATTTTGGTTATCTTTATAGCAGTATTATATATAAATTAACAAAACAAAAAATAATACTGCATTTGTGATAATAATAATAAAATGTATGTATATAGAGTACTCACTCATTTTCTTTCACTATTTTTTCGTGACTTTCTTCATTAATAAATGCACTTTGTTAATTCATATTTAAACCACTTTGTACACAAATTATACGAGTACAGATATTCACTGTTGTACATAGATGATGAATACCTATACACCTATGGCAAAACTAAAAAGTATCACCGCTGTGCTGGTCGGAGGGGGGGGTGTTAGGTTATTTTCGTTACGAAACTTCTGGATTCGATCTCCACGCTCAAGGCCCGCGATAGAAGCTATGCAATAGCTTGATAAATATTTAAGTTTTCCATAGCTTCTTTCGTTTTATATATCCAGGACATTCCTTAAAAACTGACTCATGGTTGTTATTTCAACAACAAATGCAAAATTTCGTACATTTATCACGACAATAATTTTTTTCCTCATTTCCGCATTCTTTACAACGTTTTTTTGATTTGCACTGGGTAGCTGAATGACCATAACGTAGGCATTGAAAACATTGCATAACTGGATTTACAAAAACCTCAACTGGACACCTAACTTTATTGATATAGATGAATTGAGGAATTAATTTTCCCGCGAAAGTGATAATAACCATTTGTCGTGGAACACTCTTCGGTATATCGTTTTTCTGGATTACTCGAGTCATTCTTTTGACTCTTTTAACAGTAATATTAGATTTCATAACGTTTAATATGGTAGTTTCACTTAATGTAGTATCTACGCCACGAACAAGACCCCGTTTTTATGTCAAATAATTTGGTATATAGGCAATTAGGTTGTTTTCTTTGAAGAAAGGATCATTTACTAACTTATTTGCTACAAGACTCGAATCAACTTCGATCTTAATACGGTTTCTACCAACACTAACAATTTCAATAATATTTCGATCATAGTTCGAAAGGGCAAGTAATTCTTCTCCAAGTTTCATAGGATGTAAACGGCCTATATTTAAGTCAATATGTTGAACAAAAATAAAATAAGGTCCGCTATCATTAGAATTGAATCGACTAGAAGTATTAAATTTATTACTCGTTTGACTACTATATTGGAAAGAATTCGAGTGCGAGTTTTTATTAACCTCGTTAATGACATTATCGAAATTTTTGGAATTATTAACAACATAATTATCGCATTTTGAAACATTATGAGATTCATCCATACTAATTTCTTCCGAAAATACGACATCTTCAACGTATAATATTATTCGAAATTTCATTACCTGTTGATACGGCTAATGGCGGATCCTTACCGCTAGGCCTGTACTTACCGGCCATCTCCAGGCCAGTGCCGCGGTAATTTTTTAACCAAAAAAGTATAGTAATAATTTATACTTACAGTATCGTTGAAATAATATTAATCTACAAACCACAAATGCGCGTATTAAATTTAAAAGGCAAAGACGGTTTGTTTTGCTAAACACAATCGCACACGTCCGTACTCTACAATAGTTCGAACTGGAATCTCCACCCTTGATATAGAATATACTATTTTCTACGACTATAATAGAATTTGTTCATTCTTGCCCTTAGTATGGAATGAATACTTGTGGCGCCCTCTAAATGTGACGGTTTATTTGATAGAAGGAGAAAATAGGCGTGGTCCGTTTTCTACACCAGATACACTACGCAGAGTAGAAGTAGTGCAGAAATATCGAAATGCATAAAAAATCCTTTAAAGTGAAGGAAAAATGACTAATATGGTCGTTGAGTATTAATTGTTAGAGTCAGAAGTCCAGCATAATTGTTTTTTAGGCACTTTTTAAGAAGAAAATAGAAAACGCTATTTAGCAACAATTGTCAACTGTCAAAAATATCGATTGTCAAAGCTGTTTATTTATCTATTTTTTAAATTTCAAGTTTAGATCGATTAATACTTCATAAAAAGTAAGTAGATTTATATAATTTTATTTAAATCATAGCTATTACATGGCTCCATTCCTTGTTAGTGTTTGACACTGACAGCAGTGAGGATTTCCCCACAACTACTCTAGAAATTAAGGAGTTAGCAATTCAATATATGTTATTTTGTTTTTTATTTCATAGTCGTAGAAAAAGTAAAGTCTAAAACACAGGTGGAATTCAAAATTCTACACTCGTATCTTTCTGCTCATGTAGAATTTTGTTTCTCCACGATTATGTGATAATATATACACTCCTCTTAGATATTAAATTGAAGAATGATATAAATTCTACACCCAGTTCCAGTTTCGAATCCACGGCCTGCCGGCCAATCACATCCTTCGTATTTTCAGAATCCACGGGCCTTCTACGGGCAGATCATCAGAATTAGATTACCTTGCAAACAGAAAGTCACATGTCACAAAGCAACCGATAGTCACAAAAGTCACAATTTAAAACGTCAAATATTAATTGCTGACATCTCGCATTATAAATGCAGTTGGAGATATTTCTGCTCTTAAACGACACGGTGGCTGGAAGAGCACGTCGGTAGCAGAAGGCTACGTGGATGATTCTATGACAAGAACTCTTAAAAATATTCAACAAACATCAACAAATACTCATACCTTAAGCGCAGTCAATTTTGATTAAGAGTCAACACCATCAGTAGTAAATATTACTAACAGCACTAATGTCACGGTTAATTTTGTCGGAAGGTAAATTTAAACTATAGGCACCTATTCATTAAATATCTATATATACTATCCGTTTTGTTTAGCAATTTTTCTTATAATGAAAATGTTTAATTAATTATTAGAAAGGGCTGAGTAAAAATGAATATATTAGAATCTGTTCAATTATTTATTCAAAGAGCGAATTTTCTTTGTATAGTCGTGGAGAAAGTATAGTCTTCTACCTGCGTATAATGGCTATTATTCACTCGGATGATTACAACACTCGTCTGCGGCTCGTGTTGTAATTTTCATCCTCGTGAAAATAATAGCCATCATTATACGCTAGTTGAAGAATATACTATTATTCCACCCTTGATATAGAAGATACTATTCTCTTGTATCTTACGTTTCATAGTGCATCCATTTTGATATTACATACAGTGGTATTTTCATATTTGATTCCAATGCTAAAGCTTTCCACTCCATTTTTCTTCGTATTTAGTGTAGGAAATCTTATAAAAGAGTAACCATTATTAATATAAATTAATTTTTCACCAGTGAAATATCTCGCTCTCATGAAAGGCAAAATCTTTTTAGCAGACACAAAGGATTTTAGGAAAAAGCAGGGATCGCACTTTGATATAATGATGAATGGACGGATTGTTTTGAGATTACATTTTTTAAATGCTGAAAGAAACGTTTCCTGTACGCAATCCTTCATTTTTGATCTCCCACTGAAGTTTGGTATATTTGGAGATGAATTGAGTTGGAAAACTGAACAATCTTTTCCAGTTGTTGAATTCAAATATACTTTTAATAAAATGAACATAGCCTTTGAACATTAATTCAGTAGATGAGAAAATAGGATTCGAAAAACACTAATTAAAGCTTAGTTTGCATAATGATCAGGAATGAAAACACAAAATTAAGATAAAGAATATGATACAGTCAAGGAAGTATACTCGTTCCAAGCTCAGTTTAAACAAGATGATTTTACCAGGTTAATGCAATATTTCGTTAATACATATATTGTCACGTTTAGAAATAACACCCAGTATATGGTAGGCCAAATAAAAGTAGGCCAATGTTTTAAAATATGTTTTGCTAATTACTACAAAGTACAGCATAATATTTTCTAATATAAAAAACAACAAACTAAGCATTTTTGGGAGAGAACACTTTCTTGGTTCGAAAAATATAATTTTTCGGGGATTGTTGGTCTTCAGACCAGCGAAGCGAATAGTCAAGTGAATCGAAAAAGACCTACCTAGGAAGTGTATACCGTGACTGAAGACAAACTGCCCCTTCGAGTAGAGAAGACGTGTCCTGGGATAATTTTAATGTAAGTGAATAGTTTATTGTATTCCTTTTGCATAATATTGTTAATTTGAGAGTGTACATTATATTGCTGTCCGGAGACTTATGCTCAGTACGGCCAGTCGTACTTTTCCGTAAGCGTTGTCATTTTGAGAGAATATTGTATTGTCTCCTGAGGGTCATTGAATATATGCCGGTGAAGGCTGGATGTATTTGTCTTATATTTGTTTTGTATATATTTTGTTAAGCTTTTGAGTGCATGTCGATTTGTTATCGGAAATTCCGTCAATACATTTGTTAAGTTTTTAATGAGTGGTTTCTTAATTGACCCGCCAGATCCAAATAGTGGATTCAGTAGCTACATCGTCGATGTTGGTAGACGGGCAGGGACCCAACCCGAAATGCCTCCATTGCAATTGTTACAGAGTATTTCGTATACCGCATGGGTTTTTTTTATTTTTGAGGATGGTAGTTTTTAATTTACTGAAATTACTTTTTAATAGATTATGTCCTTTATCCTTTAGTGACTTTTTCATTTTTGAATATATTGTATAATTTTACTTATAGATTAGGCACATAGGGCAATGTTAGACAATTAGTATTTGTTTTTTCCTGTTTTAATTTTTGGTTTTGCGAGTTATACTTTTTATGTATTGTTACGAACTCGCACACCGAAGCAGATACTAAGTACGGCCCTGTAACCTTATGTTAACGGAGTTGAGAAAAAGGCGAGCGCGCCGAATTCTGAGAAGGTCTATTGGGATCTATTGTGAACCGTCCTTTCTAAACATGTTCTCGAAAGGCATTTTAAGAAATATCGCGAAAGGCATGTCCCGTCCCGAATGTTCTAGTAAAGAAAGTTTTTGATATAAATACAGGACCGATCAGCGGATGAGTTCAGTTTATAATTTGCCATAGTGAGTTGAACAGTCATTAAGTGAAGATAAAAGTGTTATAAATTAATAAGTTAGTGTGCATATAAATTAAATTTAAGTGACTAGTTAAGTACATATAAATTAGTGTTAGTGAGTTAGTGTTTAAATAAATTAGTAAGTAGCCATACCGAGTGTTTAAAATTTATCCCACCCGTTTATTGTTTAATTAAATAACAAAAACATTACATTGGTGTCAGGTGTGGGGTAATATAAATAAATAGCTACATCAAAATGGCCAAGAGACTGTGTGATCTGAAAATGGCGGAATTAAGAGCAGAATTGGAAGATCGTGAGTTGGAAACGTCCGGTAAGAAAAGCGAATTAGTAGAAAGACTTAAAGTGGCACTGGAAAATGACGGCTTTGATCCAGAATAATTTGTATTCAATGACGAGGCTTCCACCTTAATCTCGTCAATTTCTGCTAATATTTCTGCTGATATGGACGAGAAGATTTCTACTATGAAGAATGATATTTCTACCAATATGGACGAGGAGATTTCTACTATGAAGAATGATATTTCTACCAATATGGACGAGAAGATTACCACAATGAAAAGCGAGATTTCTGCTATGAAGAATGATATTTCTGCAGATATTTTATCATTGAAAAATGACATTGCTGCTGAAGTCGAGAATAAAATTACGTCTCTAAAATCAGACATTGAAAACAAGATAACAACGATAGACGAGAAAATCAAGGAATTGGAGAGAAATATGGCAGATTTAAGAACAGAAGACACGCCAGCAGAAGGAAAGAAGATTGAACATATAAAACCCTGCAAGCCAGAAATAACTTCCAGGATAGAGGACATTGGCAGTTTTGCACGAGTCAAGACCCCAACGTTCGACGGAAAGACATCGTGGACCAATTATGTAAAACAGTTCGAAGCAGCCGCTAGAGTGAATAATTGGTCCGATAAGGAGAAAGCAGTGAACCTAACTATCGCGCTTCGGGGAGATGCCTTAGATATACTTCAGACGATACCTCTGGAAGAAACGGATGATTTCGAGCTGCTGAAGAAGAGGTTGGACATGCGATATGGTCACGAACATTTGGAACAGTTGTACAGATTCCAGCTGAAGAACCGAAGGCGGAAACGTGACGAACCCCTTCAAGAGTATGAAATGGATATTGCCCGACTAGTTCGATTTGCTTATCCATCAGCACCAGAGAACATGATGGAATGTTTAGGCATCCAGGCCTTTATTGACGGCTTGTGTGACCACGATATGGAGAAGGCGCTTCGATTAGCCCATCCTAAAACATTGGCCGATGCATTGACTGCTGCTCTTGAATATAAAGCAGCCACGATGGCTTCGGGATACAACAAAGGTAGGACCATACAGGAAGAAGGTGACGATGACAGACTTGACCAGATCGTCAACTTGTTGAAAGGTATGGCAGACAAGAAGCCGAAGAAAATCAGGTGCTGTAATTGTGGCCAGCCAGAGCATGCACGCAGTTTGTGTAAGCGTCCTACGACTCCTGTAACCCAAGAACTCCAGTCACAGGGGAAATCAGACAGGGGTGAACATCCTGCTGATATGAGTCACCGAAATTCCGACTCCCTGTCCAGACGGCCGTGCCCAACAGACTGCTCCCACTGCAACAAGGTGGAATCTAGGGAAGCTGCAGTTTCAAGAACTACTGTAGTCAACGAGGAATGGTCACCCACCAGGATCAGAGAAGATCAGGAGAATGATCCTCACCTGAAGATGATCCGGCAATAGAAGAAAGAAAACCGGCGATCTACCTGGCAAGAAGTGTCAAGATTTTCACCGAAACTCAAGGCGTATTGGGCTCAGTGGGACTCCCTTGTCCTGGAAGAAGGGCTGTTGAAAAGAGTCCTTGAAAACGATGATGGTTCTGAGATGGGGAGACAGCTAGTTATCCCGAGAACAAGAGTAGCTGAGGTAGTGAAGAAGTTACACGACAGTCCATCGGGAGGTCATCTGGTAGTGAAGAAAACCCTTCAGCGAGTTCGTGAAAGGTTTTATTGGATGAACAGCTCCGACGATGTGAAGGACTGGTGTAAGAAATGTACGACTTGTCCTACGAGTAATGGACCACATCGCAAGAGAAAGGCACCCATGAAACAGTACAATGTTGGAAGCCCTTTCGAAAGGATTGCTTTAGATATCGCTGGACCATTTCCGACGACAGAGAATGGTAGCAAGTACATACTGGTTGTAATGGATTATTTTACAAAATGGGTGGAAATTTACGCTATCCCGAACCAAGAGGCCACAGGTGTCGCGGATGTATTGGTGAAAGAATTCATCAGCCGATATGGAGTGCCCATGGAAGTCCACAGTGACCAGGGAAGAAATTTCGAAAGCCATCTATTCCAGGAGATTTGCGACAAGCTGGGAATGAAGAAGACCAGAACAACAGCATTACATCCACAGTCAGATGGAATGGTCGAGAGAATGAACAGGACTATTGGAAAATACCTGTCCAAAGTAGTATCCAGCCATCAGAGAGATTGGGACCAGTATCTCTCCCTATTCGCATTGGCTTATCGATCTGCCGTCAATGAGTCAACGGGTGAAACAACTGCGAAAATCCTGTTTGGACGTGAAATGAGGCTTCCTTGTGACCTGGAATTTGACTGTCAGCCTGGGGAAGATATAGCAGGCGAAGACTACGTGATCCAATTGAGAAGAAGGCTGGACGGTATTCATGAACTAGTTCGAACAAATCTTCAAGTTGCCAGCGACAGAATGAAAAGTCGGTACGACACGCAGGCCACGGAGGGCGGTTTTAAAGAAGGGGACAAAGTATGGTTACACAACCTGGCGAGGAGAGAAGGATTTTCTCCAAAATTACAAAAATCCTGGGAAGGTCGATACTTGATCAAGAAAAGGATCAATGATGTTTTATATCGCATAAGCAAGATCCCCAACGGAAAACCAAAAGTAGTTCACCGAAACCGACTAGCGCCATACGAAGGAGACCATGACATACAGGAAGGAGTAAACCTTATTCGAGATGTGTCTGACCCCACCTTCGATGAATTTATGGGCGCGTATGGAGGTACCGGGAAAGCTAGATATGGAGTCACTTCGGAACAACAACAAGATTTGTTCACTCTCCCAGAAGATTATTCACTGATATACAACATCCCCGCCCGTATCAAGAACGCACGAGGGTTGGCAACCGTCTTTCGAAAGAAGTTAGGGAAATTAGAAGAACTTGAAGACCAGATTCCAGCCCCTGGCAAGACACTGGAACTGAAACATAATTCGCGGTACGTCTTCTACGTGGTAACTAAAAATGAATTCCAAGATCGATCTACCTACCGCGATGTGTGGGAAGCACCCCGAAACCTCCGAGACCACGTGTTGGATTCCAACGTGAAGAAACTGGCTATGCCTAAGATAGCGAGTAACCAGTTGGATTGGCGAATCATCAGGAACATGGTAGAGATTATCTTTCAAGATACCGGTGTCCAGATATTGATTTGCAGCTACAACCCCCGTTATCAGTATCCGATGAAGACGGTGCCCTGCTATTTTCATAAAATCGGGAAGTGTAGAAATGGGGCTAGTTGCCGATTCAAACATCCAGTCTCGGCTACACAAAAGTTCCAGGAGGAATTCTGAGAAGGTCTATTGGGATCTATTGTGAACCGTCCTTTCTAAACATGTTCTCGAAAGGCATTTTAAGAAATATCGCGAAAGGCATGTCCCGTCCCGAATGTTCTAGTAAAGAAAGTTTTTGATATAAATACAGGACCGATCAGCGAATGAGTTCAGTTTATAATTTGCCATAGTGAGTTGAACAGTAATTAAGTGAATATAAAAGTGTTATAAATTAATAAGTTAGTGTGCATATAAATTAAATTTAAGTGACTAGTTAAGTACATATAAATTAGTGTTAGTGAGTTAGTGTTTAAATAAATTAGTAAGTAGCCATACCGAGTGTTTAAAATTTATCCCACCCGTTTATTGTTTAATTAAATAACAAAAACATTACAGTATTTTTTTCTCAAATATGCTGACTACTAGATTCTTTGGATAGTTGTTCAATTCCAAAACCTCTTTAGCATGTTTAATTGAAAATTTCCGGTATTTTGGGTTTGATAAATTTATAGCTCTATCTGCTAGGCTTAATACTACTGATTTTTTTGTGAGAAGGGATGTTGCGAATTAAAATTGAGATATCTACCTGACCAAGTCTGTTTTGTGTGCCATTCGGTTTAAATTTTGTCGTTTTTATGATGTAATGTTAGATCTAAAAAGTCAATTTGGTTATTTTGTTCAGTTTCAATCGTACATTTAAGTTTCTCGTGGTAATTATTAAATTGCTCTAGAATCTAGTTAGCTTTATTATGATGGATTGCTAATAAACAATCGTCAACGTACCTATAAAAGAATGGGAGCTCAATATTTAGATTATCTATTACAGTTTTTTCTAGGTCTTCTAATACTAGTTGGGCAATCACGCTTGCACATCCTTCAATTTATTCATAGTATTTATTATTATATAGAGATTAAGTAGAATTGAAAGTGAGTTTAATTGCCTACCTGTTTGTGAATGTTGTATTTAATAAATGTTTTGAAAAAGAATGATTTTCCTCAAATTTTTGAATAGGATATAAATATATAAATATACAAATTCTTATTTGATGATTTTTAGGAATAATTTTATTTTAGGTAAATGATTTTAAAAATGTTTTCAATACTTCTAAATCATTAAGATGACATGATGACATCTATAATAATTGGAGGTTGAATTTTATATAATAAAAGAAGGATATTTGAATAACTAATAACCTATATTACAAATATAACCAATTTTCTTCTTTTGTTTTCAAAAACATTTTAGCATATAAAGAAAATGTTTACATTCATGAATCTGTCAAAATGTCAAAATGATTTATGATTGAAAAATTTTTTTTAAAAAAATTCAAATATAATTATATTTACCAATTTATAACAATCTCAATTTACTTATCCTTGATAATGGAAATAAACGTTTCCGAAAGCTTGGAAGGAAAACAGTAACAGTAATATACAGTAGATGAAGCATTTCATTCATAAATTGATATTTGTTTTAACCTGAACATTTAGAAAGAAACAACATATTTTGTAAGTGGGTTAGATAAAGAGAGACTCTAATGTTGGAAGTTGGAACTCGTATGGCAACGCTGCACAAAATCCTAGAGAAGGAGATATACGCGCGCTTCAAACACAATAAATGGCGTATCCCAATGAATTAAATACGTATAGGTTATTAATTCGGGAGTAAAAAACAAGTAGCAGTAAAATAGGTACTACTGCAAAATTAATTATATATATATATATATATATATATATATAATATATATATATACATTAACGGCGTGAAGTGGCATCCCCCATGTTAAAATTGCGGTTAAGGTGGCATCCGCGGTAAAGTGGCATCGAATATACGGATGCCAATTTGCAAATCGAAAAAAGATAGTGGAATCGACTTGGAATTTCATCAGCTATCACATGAGGTAAAAATTGGCCGGAGTCTAATTTACACCATATTTGAATGGATTTGTAACTAAAGTTCACAGAATTTCTGTTGTTCGGCGCTGGTCTCGCTTATTTGTATATGCCGGATTGAATAAACGGTCAGACTGACTTCCGTGTATATATTGACCATTTAGCGGACATTTTGACTACTGTATATCTATTTTATTTGCACTTAGACATCCGAACAACGTTGCCAATTCAACGGTTCATCTTTAAAATGAAATATAATGGTTGTAATCATATCAGTTACTAGTATAAATTCAATTTTCCGTCGCACTAATGTTGGCATATAATGGAAATCATTGAAAAAGGAACTGAAAAAGTGTTAAACATATATCGATAATTTTACACTATCAATTTTTGTCTGTAAAAAATCTAAAAATCATCCGATTCCAATAATTATTCTTCAAGTGTTCGTTTTTACGGGGGTTTATAAAAAATATGAGAATATCAGAAAATTGGTCTATATATCGGTTTTAGGGCTTTGAATGTTCATGTAAACGCTTATTCACAAATAATTGTTAATACTTTTTCTTCAAGTAATCAAATGAACAAAAACGTTCATTATTCATTTTTAAATAAATCAAATTGGAAAAATTCTATTTTACAAACCGAAGCTAACCTAACCTGACTAGGTAGCCCTGAACGTGTATAATTATCGTTATTGTTACATTATCTATGACAACATGTAATAAGTAGATACTCAATGAATCAACAAAACAATGGTTAGGTTCAGTTGGATAAGGTTGAATCCACCGCAAAATTAGATAATTCAAATTTCTCAATATCATAACATCAAACTCTCCATGATTCAATATGGATCGCTGTGAATAATGAGTGTATCATTAATGCAATAAATACCAGTATGTGGCAATCCTTATATCTATCAAAACAAAATTTTAACAGTTTGCATGATGTCCGATAACTTGATTTCTTGATTAAACTTATAGCTTTGAAGTAACACTTTTTGTTTTATATTAATTAGGAATTCTGCTTCCCATTTCTTATTGCAATAATATAAATTTGTGATGTTTTGAGTTACATTCCAAAATACAGCTCCGATATAAATTATTAATTTTGAAGATAACCACGATATCAGGTAGTTTACGTATGCTAAAGAATGTCACACTGACAGATTTCTATTTCGATTATTAGGTTTCTGACATGGGTGTCATAGTTACTTTAAACTATGTAATGAAAATTGAATGTTATTTCGAAAATATTCTCGAAATACATTGAGGCGTTACTACTGAGAAAACCCGAACATATATATTTTGGTATAGATATGTAGATGGCATATTAGCTTGTTTCATAGGCAGTGAACGACAATTAGATTAATTTTTCAATCATATTAATAATTCACACCCAAAAACTCAATTTACATTAGAAGTTGAAGAGAATAGCTCAATTAATTTCCTTGATTCAACAATTCAAAGAGTTGATAATTAATTACTCATTTTACAGAAACCAACGCATACGATATTATTTTGATGGACAGATCAATTCAATTAAACAAATAGCCACATCAAACGGTTATCTATTAGAAATGATAAATAGTTTACTCAATAAAAAGTAGGAGAGAGTAGCACTACAGCAAATACTTTACAAACTAACTACATGAGTACAAAATTATAGAACCATCATATTTGCTGGTAATATATCTTTTAATATTTCAAAGGTAGTATCGTTAGCAACCAATACATCAATTACTTCGAAAACAGGAAGTGACGTAAGTACAAAATTGTTAAATGTTGCAGCAAAAATATCCCAATCAAAGCAGTCTGGTATATAAAAACTTAAATGTCCAGAATGTGATGCTATCTAAATCGGCCAAACCCTGCGAAATTTTGAGATGAGACGGGGTGGGGTGAACACTTAAGATCGTACTGACTGAAACATCCAGAAAAATCTCATTTTGCTAAACATTTACTCGACACTAATCATCGACTACACCTTACACAGAAGAAGTACTACATTTTTGTGATAAGAAACAAGAATTAGATTAGAAACATGAGAAACCCACAATATGAAGTCGTCAACGAACATATCAATAAAGGAAGTTGTCCACTATAAAATTGTCTTCTCAAGTCATAATTGTAAAGATCAGCAGATGATAGTTTTTCTGTTTTCATATATCATTGTATTGTGATTTAGTTCAAAAAGAAAATACGAGTTTTACATGTAGATATAACAATTTTGAGTAATATTTATTCGTCGTCTACATCGCAATGATACTAGTTGTCACACAAAAAAGGAGATAACTGAATTGAATTTAATAGATTATAGATTGAAATATCGATGGTAAAGGAAATGCAACAAAGATTCCAAAACACAAACACAATGATTTTTTATTTATTTTGTGTAATAAAACATGAACAAATTATTTTTTCACAAAAACGAACAAAAAATTCCTCTGAAATATAATTAAAAAAAACTTCTTCCGCTCTTTGATTCAAACTAAAAAATATCCATTGTAATAAGAAAATAAGTCCTTGCATTTACTTAACCTGTTTATATTTATTGCAAATATAAACGTCAATTACTGGCCATGGTTTATTATGAAACAGGTTTGGGTGCTGATTAATTAAGTCCATGACTACCCCTTTTCTGGGAGGACGTTTTAATTTTATATGTCGCCTAAATAATGTTTCCGCCACTGTCTTTTGTTCAGTCGCCCAAGCTACGTGTTTTCGTTTGGCTCCATTTTTAAATTGGTGTGAAACAGGAGTAGTCTCTTGGATAAAACTTGAAGCGATAACAGGGGAAATTTCTTTCATTTCTTCCCCCGCATTTATATCTCTTGTATGTTCCTCATTCTCTTCAACTACATAATCATCAATATCTATTTCATCGAGCCTAATGCCTTTCTACCTCTCGAAGATGTTAGGTTGCTTTGAGAGCATCAATAATTTGCTGACCTTAGCAGTCTGGTAAATATCGTCAGGCAATCGATACCACTCAGCATGTGTCTTTTCTGTATGTCCCATAAATGCAGCAAGTTGTTCTAAATCATTTTTTTCCATTCGAAATATTTGAGCTACTTTCGAAAATATGAAGTCGTCTTCTCTACGTACTTTATCAATTGATTTTTTTCTTTTCTTCGATTTCTTATCCGGAGACATTATTCCTTGTACCTGTATTTCATCAGAATGACATCTTTCTATATGTCGAACAAAATTGTCTAGTTTTTACACTGCAGAATAAACAGTTATGTTTCCTTCTGATCCTTTTATTCTTTGTAGCTGGAACTTAGCTAGATGTATTGCAAGGTGTGTTATTTATTCTATTCAAATAACTTATATCTATTACGGAACCATCAGGGAGGTTTCCTAAATGTTGTTCTACATCACTGCCCAAAATTGCATTCAAAGATTGTTAAGACATTAATTTAGTACTTTCCGCAAGACAGTCACCAGCGATTTCATCACTGGACACATCAATGTTCATATTATTTGAAATATTGATCTCAATAGTTCCTAGTACATAGTTTGCATCCTGTTTAAAAAAACACCAAAATAAAACTAACGGTTATTGTGAAATATCGACAACAAACGGGTTTCTGTGATCTGCCATATTGGTGACTCTGAAATAATTTCCAGATAGTATAGCTTCTGTGAGTGGGTTTCTGAATAAGCTTTCAAATCTTCGGAGAGTTTCAAGTGTTGCTTCGAATAGTCAGGAAAAAATTAGATTTTAATTAGATAGGCACCTTTTGCTTAAAAGTTTCGATACGGAGCCCTGTATATGATCACAATTTTGAACTACAACGACTGATTTTTTGGTTTGCCCCAAACATTCTAGCGACATGTAGCGATACGGTCAAATAAATAGTAATCAAACTATGGCCAAACAACTCATAGAAATTGATAAATGTAAATTACTACAAAGAACGCACGATGCATTTAAATAACCATACACTTTACCGTAACGAATACGTTAATTCTAAATATATTTTCAAAGATGCCACTTCCTCCGTTACAAGTACAATATTTATACACGACCATGAAATCTGCAGAATGAAAGTGATTTAATAAACTCAAATATATCTTGTATTTCAACGTTGCCAAATTATCAAGATGCTAACCTGTCCGTTAAATATATTTAGCAAATATACATTGGTGTATATTGAAGGATTCCTGGCTATACCGTAAATGTACCGATGCCAATTTGACCGCTAGATCTATATATATATATATATATATATATATATATATATATATATATATATATATATATATATATATATATAGGAAATAAAAACAAACAAAAGCATTAATTTAAACTGTAGCTTAAAATTTCGTTCAACATGTCATTTTATAACTTTGTAATATTTTAACTTGAAATTTCAATGTTCAATAAATATTATAACATTTACAGCACCTTTCAGTGTTGATAAAACATATTTACTTATCTTATTGGACTTAGGTACCTTTGGCCTCAATAATATGAAAATCTACGATTTTGAGGGTAGAAGAATACTCTTTATTTTCAGTTTATAAAAAATATAAAATTATATTACTTGTTCATAAGAACAAACAAAATAATAATCTGATACCTGTCAGTGATAAGGAACTTTTGGATTTAATAAAACAAAACAACTTGGAATTATTCTAAGGGTAAAATAAATACTCGTTTTTTCAGTTTTAACAAAAAATATATTTACATTATTCATTTCTAAATAAAATTACCTTTGTATTAATACTCCTTGATCGGTTTTTTCTCAGTACATCAATTTTTTTGGTGGATTCATGATGGATTCTAATGGTAAAATAACTTTTGTGAATCAATTTTATTAATTCCATAGCATGATTGTCTAAAATATCACCATCAAAAAGATGTTCACCAAAAAAATCGAGTACATTTGATGGTAAAACACTAATGGTTTTAGAAATTAATAAATTTAGCAAACCCTTAATATTTTTATTAAATATGTCATGAGTGTTGTAAAAAAATCTGAAATATTTTTCTTCAGCCTTACACATATTAATTACCTATCACTTGGATTTTTAAGTCTACCATAAGCCTTTCATACTTGCAGTTTTAAACAAGTTGTATCCTGTTCCAACATATTGACACACTTAGAACAAGTAATACACTTTTTTAATGATTTACCTACAAAATCAGCAACATCTTGGACATATAAAGTTAAGTCCCAAGATGGCGACATAAAAAAATTCGATTCTGCTATCTCCATATTTACTTTGACTAAAAAATCTTTAAAGTCTTCAGATTCTTCTAAATTTTCCCCATCATCTGACCTACTGAGTAAATTACCTGAGCCGCATGTGAGGATTGAAATTTTTCGCAAGTCTGTGTTACCTGTTTTTGGCGCCGATATCTCACTGTGGACTAACAGCCTTTTAAAGGCCGCCTCAAATTGTCTGGCTGTCGGCTTGTTATTATAGCCCCCCTTGCTACGAATATCTCCAAAAAATAATTCAAAGTGATCCTGGGATAACTTATATGTCAATTAATATTTTAGTTGTTTTTCTTGTTCAACATAGAAGTTGGACATGTTTTTTAGACTCTCAATACATATAATAAATCAGAGGAAACCAGTCTTTCTTGCAGATTTAATAATTGTAATCTTATTTAAGGTAAGCCCAATTTCCATATATTCAAAAAATGGTTTTGATGTTATTTTAGACAGAGGGTTTTATAAAAATATTTTGCAAATCTATTTTTTGAATTGAATATGTTATTAAATACTGAAATGAAATTGGATGTAGGTTCGGAATTTGCAAATTCGGGCACTGTAGGTCCTCACGAAGAAAATAAATGGCATCACAAACACTTTTACTAAGAGTTTGCATTGCCAGGCATACCTTCATCTTTTCATGTTCCCATTGTAAATGCCTTAGCTTGATTTTAGTAGCAGAAGTAAGTCCTTCTGTGCTTTGTTTCTCAAATAAACTTTTGAATAAAAGACCATTTTATGAGGTGTTCTTTTTGGTCTCTTATTTCATGCTTGTTCGTTTGAGCCCCAAAGCAATTTCGTACCAGCTTCAACAAATGGCATGGATCTAGAAAAATAAAAACTTGGATGCATGAAACTAGTTTTCAAATTATTTGGATCACCAAAATTTGCTCCTAGATTTTCAGCCATCCTTAAGTTGTCTGGTGCACCATCAAATGTTAACGATGTCACAGTTACTCCCCTTTCGTGTATAAACTCCAGGCACTTTCTTACAAGTCCAGCTTTTTCAGTGGAAGCTACCCCATCCAATAAAAAATAGCCGACTGGTATCTTCCAAGATCCATTTAAACAGACTAGCATGAAAACCAAGGCTTCTCTTGCTTCCGGTAATGAGTCTGTATTCAATTCTGTCCCAAGATCAACATATCCTGTAAACTTTTGTCCAATCCATTCAATTTGTCTTCGTATGGACATCTCATCTAATACCAAGTTACAGTAAAGGGGATTGGCCGATTCTTGTTTAAAGGTGAGAGCATCAAGAGCCTCTTTACTAAACCCTGGAGTACCATCAATAGATCTACACCATTTACTAATTGTCTCCAAATGTGGTAATGTACGATTAAAGGTCTTACGTACAAAGTTGTATGTCTTGGGGGAATAAAATGCTAAAGTTGAAGCAAAGCATCTCAAACTTTGATTGAATTTTTGCTTTGAAGGCCCCTTCAATAGTCTTTCAAAGATGTCAGCTGAAGTTCCCGACAATGAAGCCTGAAAAAGTTCGCTTATATTTTTCAAATTTTAAAACATCAATTAAATAATTACCATTATAGTAGACTCAGACTTTTCTGTAATAAGGGATTTTTGCTTAAGGGAGCTCATTAAAGTTTTTTAAAGAAACGATACTATTTTTCAGCCTTCGTACAGATTTCTGCAGACACTGAATTTTAGTGCTTTGGCGTTTAATTTTTTCTTTAACTAGCGAAATATTCCTACGTCGCTTTACTGGAGTGGAAAAATCGCTGGCATCCAAATCTCCGACGTAACGCCTTTTCCTGTAATAAAACGGTATCTGTTTTTTTCTATTATAATTTTAAATATGTCAATCTGACGATGATATAAACGTGTCAAAACAATTGTCTATATCTTAGAGTTTTCATAATTTTTGAATATATAGTGGAATTAAGTAGGAAGGGTTAGTTTTACTCATAACAGTAACAATTCTCTTTGCTTTAGCTTTAAAAACTTATATGATACCTTTTTGCCATTTGGATTCTGGTTGACGCCAAGATGCTGTATCACTTTCCATGTTCGGCCTCAGAAGCAGTCAATATGTCAGAGGATGAATACCTTAAAAATGTGTTAAAGAAAAAGGAATTTAATTCATTTATATATATATATATATATATATATATATATATATATATATATATATATATATATACCTACACCCATAAGAAAAATCCAAAATAATAAATATATATATATATATATATATATATATATACAAACTTACAATAATCCTGATGGACCAGCAATTGAAGTCAATTCTAATTCTAATACAGGTGCCTCTATGCATCTGAAAAAATAATTGTCATAATACGTTAAGATATGTTAACCACTATCTTGTTGTCCTGAATAAAATGTAATTTTTTTTAAGTATTTTGCAAAAATTTCTTCTGAATCTGAGCGGTAACATATAATCTATAGGTCTGTTCCAATGTACGATACAAACCCAGTTGACCTGCTGATTAGTGAATATAATAAGTCTGTGTAATTTACATCAAATTTGCTGCGTTACTGATATTGTACGGTACAAAAACGGTATTTACGTCGGTTGGAACAAACCTTATATGTATCTAAGCAGCACTTTTAAGGGTGAGCTAGCTAAAAGTAGAACAAGGCAATATGCAATAAATATATTTATTCATAAATTTTTACCTAAATGAGCTTGATGGAAACAAAGGATGTTGAAGTTTTGGCATTGCTCCAAGCTTAAGGTATCTTACACCATTCACTTTAATAAGGATATCAGCAGGATCGAAATGATCGGAACAAAGTACTATTCTTTTTTTAAAACCTTCAGTTTCTTCAAGATCAATAAGTGAAAGCCAAATATTTCTTGCTTGCAATTCGGTGGGGAAGCTAAGAGAGAATAATTACATTCATTTTTTTCAACACTAAAGAAATATTAATAGATTTTATAAATCTAAAATATAGAATAACTTGAAATAAATGCGAATAGGTCAATAATGATTTTGAGGATTAAAAAGACAGTTTTTTTACACAAACCAAGCTTTAGTAATATTTTATTAGTTGGTCAGGGCTAAAAATTATAGGATCGCAGAATTTGCAGATATTAATAACTGTTTTTTAAAATTACTTTAAATAAATACCCAGTTGGATGTTGCTGACATCATGATGGTTTCAAATAATACTAAATTGGTGGAATAGATGTATTTTTTACATAGCATTTTATACTTTTTTAAGCTGACAAAGTAACAAAATGTTACAAAAGCTTTGTTTTGTAATAAAACTATTAATGTTATTTTCGCATTTATTTATTCATCACCAAAAAGCTGCTGTAAATCTACGCCTCTGATACAAGCAAAAGTTTCCCATATACTATAACCATACTTACTCATGAAAAGACACTTCGGCACCCACATTATAGAGTTTTTCACACAAAATACACTCTAGTACCATTATTAATAGTTTTAACGAACAAAATAGTAACAAATTACATAAAAATACTTCAAAATAAACACAAAAATACTTAGAACAACAACAGAACCGCTCTGGCAACGTCACAACTACAAAATTGACGGACCTTACTATAAATCATGTAATGAATGAAAAGCGACCACTTAAAAATTCATTTTTCTTACGACGTTGCCGTACTTAACAAGAATGTTATATTTGATTACATTAACTATATTTAAGAAACTAGTTTACATTTACAGTTTTTTAGGTTCAGAAATATATGCATTGGCTTAAACAGTATGTATCCATGTGTAATATGCGGAACCAATAAATAGGAGCATGTAGTAATTTTACCTATCAAAATAATTTCACTAAATCGATCACTGCTATGCATAAGTACAATCTGGCAATTGCGCCCATCACGTCAAATCACAAGGGATGTCGGTTCTTATTTCTTAGGTTTACGAAATAGCTACGCATTACGTCTTTTTTTAATGATTGAGCGCCTTTCAATGTAAATAATTGTATCTATACTTGTATTATATATCCATGATATATATATATATATATATAATATATATATATATATATATATATATATATATATATATATATATATATATATATATAACAGGAGGACAGTAACGGGGTACTGGTAACTATATAACAAATATAACGGTGAGAAACCCCAAAAGAACCAAGGAGGAAGCAATGAAAGTTCTTAGTTAGCTTCTTAAGTAAATGCCTTTATTCCAAGTTCAAGCTTTCGTTTGTGATTACAAACTTCATCAGGATAAAACTGAAAATATATGGAGAACACTCCAATACAAATACGTATGAGTTAGTTATTATTACACTCACCAGAATCAGCATTAAAGCTCTAAAAATCTAGCGACCACATGATTAAAGAGGTGTATGGAGACATAACCTCACATTTGGAAATATTAAAACTAACCTTAAAACTAATATGAAAATAGTAAAATATGTATATGGACATGTTTAAAATCAAAAATACAAGTAACCAATTGTCAACAATATTAAAAATCTACCTCATCAAAGAGGATGGATAAAGATTAACATTAAACTGTTTCTCTGTAACTACCACTAATAAGAAAATGGAGAGAGCAGAACTACACATGTCAAAAATTGATTGATGTCATTTTTTTTTAAATTTGGAGTAGTTCTGGTGTAATTATGCCAACTCCCAGTATTTCTTCTACACTATATACATTTAAATTTAATTCAATGGTTAAGTATTTCCCAACTTATTTTTCTGAGTAAGTTGTTGCTGTAATAAGTATGTATACATTAAACTTAAGCCATCTACGTCTTTTTTTGTGGTTGAGAGTATTTCTGCATTCACTTATGTAGCACATCCTAATATCTTTCGCTGAACTAGATTATTTTCTGAGTCAAGGATAATAGCATTTTCGTACTGTACTCTGTGATCATTCTGGTTTACATGTCTACTAAGGCTAGTGGCCTGTGGTTTGTTTTTACAATCGCTTTTATGCAAAGCTAATCTCTTTGATAATTTTTGGCCAGTGTTATACATATTATCAATCGAACACTCCTTACTACCCTTATGAAAATAACATGCTCGACCAAGATAACGTTTACGACCAAAGTTGTATTTCTCCCTATGAATTTAATGACTATGTAGACACCACAAACTCAATATCTGACAATCTAGAAACACAAAGCAGCGACGAACAAAATTTTCAAGACGCTCCCGAACCAACAAATCAGACTTAGAAATTTTTTCAATTCATGACAAGAAAGATCTTCCATACATAATAATTTCTGATCCTCCCTTAAAATTATTGATAGATACCGGAACTTCAAAGTCATTTATAAACCCCGAAATTGCTGAAAATTATTCCCCAAATTATATCTATAAAGAACCAATTACCATCAGCTCAGTCTTCCAAACAACTACTAGAGATTTTTTCGCTAAAATTCCAGCTTTTCGCGAATTCAATTCAAATAAAATCATGAAATTTCATCTTTTTAAATTCCACCATTTCTTTCTTAGAAGTACATATCGATCTAAAAAATTCACTTTTAAAAACACAAAACGCAAACCTACCATTATCTCACTACTCATCTAAAGGCAAACTTTTATTTTTCGCTCATGTTGAACCCAATTCCATAGAAACCGCAAAAATACCTGTCAATATACCAAATGGTACTGTTATAATTCCATACACTGAACTATCTAGTTGTAGTATCAAAGAAGGTGTTACTTTCTCAAAAAATGGATATGCCTCAGTTGATATTATAAATACCTCCGAAAATGTTCAGGATGTCTTTCTGTACAAACCCATAGTTGTAGAACCTTCTGAAGACAATTACGAAATCTTCCAAATTTCTGTTTAAAGCCCTGCCGACGATCATCCCTATAATTTGGATATTGCCCAATGCATTCGAACTTCTCATTTAAATTCAGAAAAAAAACTCGAAATCGAAAAACTCTGTAAACAATTTCGTGATATATTCCATAAAGAAAATTCACCCCTATCCTTTACCAACCAAGTCAAACATCAAATTAAAACTACAGACGAACTTCCAGTCTATACTAAGTCATATCGATACCCCTACATCCATAAACCTGAAGTCGAACGTCAAATTAACGATATGCTAGAAAAAGGGATTATTAGGCCTAGCGACTCACCTTGACCAACTCCCATATGTTTTGTTCCCGAAAAAGCTGATGCATCTGGAAGAAAGAAACGGCGCATCGTCGTTGATTACCGAAAAATCAATGAAAAGACAATTGACGACCGCTATCCCATTCCAAACATAACTGACATACTTGACAAACTTGGACGCTGTTATTATTTCACCACCTTAGATTTAGCCAGTGGATTTCATCAAATTGAAATGCATCCCGACGATGTTAAGAAAACCGCTTTCAACGTTGAAAATGTTCATTTCGAATACGTCAGAATGCTTTTCGGTTTAAAGAACGCCCCTGCAACATTTCAGAGGGTCATGGATAATGTACTAAAAGAACTCCGTAATAAAATTTGTTTCGTCTATATGGACGACATAATTGTCTTTTCAAGCTCACTTCAAGAACATATTAATAATTTAAAAAGTGTTTTCCAAAAGCTTCGTGAGAGTAACCTCAAGGTTCAACTCGACAAATCTGAATTTCTTAGAAAAGAACATTTCTAGGTCATATTATCACCCCTCAAGGCATCAACCCCAATCCTGATAAAGTAAAAACTATTACCAATTACCCCTTACCGAAAACCACGAAAGACATAAAAGCTTTCTTAGGCCTTCTCGGGTACTACAGAAAGTTTATAAAAAATTTTGCCAAATTAACCAAACCCTTTAGAAGCTGTTTAAAAAAAGGCGCTCACATCAATATACTTGACCCGACTTACATAAAGACATTCGAAGATTGCAAGTCTCTTTTAATCAATGAACCCATTCTCATCTACCCCGATTTCACCAAAGAATTCATTTTGACCACATATGCAAGTAATTTCGCAATAGGAGCAGTCCTCTCCCAAGGACCAAGCGGTGGAGACAAAGCCATAGCATATGCTTCTCGTACACTTAACGCAGCTGAACAAAATTATTCAACACTTGAAAAAGAGTTGTTAGCAATAGTTTGGGGTACAAAACATTTCCGGCCATATCTTTTCGGCAATAAATTCAAAATCGTCACCGATCATAAATCTCTACGATGGCTAATGTCTCTAAAGGAACCAAATTCCCGACTTGTCCGTTGGAGACTGGAAGTTAGAGGAATTTGACTACGAAATCGTATATAAAAAAGGCTCTTGCAACACGAATGCGGATGCCCTTTCCCGTATAGAAATTTATCCAATAGATAACGAAAATAGTTCCGGCTCTGATCTACCGCCAATTTTTCAATATATGAAAGAATTTAATGAAACTAACGCTACAATCAAATCAGACTCTCAATCTCTCGTTCCCGAAGTAGATTCAAATGACGAAAATGACGATCAAACCATACACACTAGTTTAGAAAACCCAATACTTGGAATCGAAATAACCGAGAAACCATTAAATGTATTTTTAAATCAAATAGTAATAATCAAAACTGATCAAAATCCTCATCAAGAAATTAAAAAATTATTCGATAACCCTGCAAGAACCAGATGGTTCTTACACGTGAGTGTAAATTCTTTTGAAAATCAAAATATTCAATTCTTAAAAGACTATGCTGTTCCGAAGAAACGGTACGCCTTTTATTTTCAGAACGATATCGATGAAATTCTTTTTAAAACCATGTGTAGAATAGTTCCTCAGACCTTCAAAAGCTCTGCATTTATCTTAATCAAATCAAATATTATACTACATGACGTTAAAATCGAATCCCAACAAAAAACTTATAAAACAACAACACGAAGGCATTACAAATCACAGGGGAATTCACGAGATGCTAGCCAACTAAAAACCAAATTTTATTGGCCAAAACTAAATAACGACGTAAAAGACTTTATCAATAACTGTTCCATTTGTCAACAAGTTAAATATGAGAGACACCCGCCTCTAATAAAACTTCAGCTAACCCCAGCTCCAAGAAAACCACTCGAAACGTTACACATAGACACTTTTAAATTTGACAATACAATTACCATGACAGTATGTGACAGTTTTAGTAGATTTGGACAAGCTTACATAATTCCAACATTATCTGCGATTCACATCTATCAGTCATTATCACAATTCATTTCTACGTATAAAATTCCAGAAAACTTTGTATCTGATAATGGCACAGAATTTACTCAATCCACTCTCAAAGACTTTGCTAAATTAGATGGTATTAACTGGCATTATACTCTTCCACAAAATCCTAATAGCAATGCAATCGTAGAAATGTTTCATTCTACAATATTAGAACACATGAGAACATTATCCCTAACGAATCCAAAATTAAACCCATTCGAAAAACTGAGATTGTCCATTCTGGGATACAATAACTCAATTCACTCTGTCACCAAACATAAGCCTATTGACCTTCTTCTAGGACATCTTCACTTAAAAGATCCCATCGAAATCGACGACGAAGCTAAACCAGATAACATTCAATTATATGAACATAAAGAAACTATGAAACAATTATATGACAGAATACATACCGACACTAGTAACAAAAAACAAAAAAATATTGAAAAATTAAACGAAAAACGTACAGATCCCCCAGACATTCCCCCTGGCACTACCCTTTATAAGAAACAATCGGAACGACAATCTAAAACTAAACCTCCATATAAACCCGAACACATTTTGACATCAAAAGATATTACAGTAACGACTTACAAAAACAACTATCATAAACAACTATTTAAACCCGTAAGAAAACTAATTAATGTAACTTCACAGAACGTTGACCCTTCAGACAGTGGCGAACCAGAAGATACAGATTAAATCCTTGAAAAGTAATCCCGGCATCCTATCTTTCGAACTAGGACCAGCTAGGGTAAAAATCGCTTCCCATACATTTCTACACTATATCCCTACAAACCCCATCCGAAATCAAATTAGTTTACAATATTACTCATTAAACAACTTATTTAATAAGACGAACCATATTCATGAACATTCTTTGAGAAATGTTTATAAACAATTGCAATTTGAAGTTAATAGTATAAATGTTAAAATGGACTCCATATTTCCATCTATTCGAATCAAAAGAGGAATAATCAACCCTCTTGGCTCGCTAGTGAAACTCGTTACTGGCAATATGGACCAAGAAGATGCCAACAAAATATACGCAAGTATTAGCGAACTGCAAAATGATCAAAATAAAATCATTAGAGAAATAAATTCACAAATAACTCTCAACAAAAATCTTATGGATAGCGTTAATGAATCAATATCAATAATTTCAAATAATCAGCTTCTAATATCCAACAAAATTAATGGATTAGGAAAAGCACTCAACGAAACATCTTATGATTATTCACACTATATAGCATTTCAAGAAATTTTTAGTCAAATAAAAATCAATATGGACTCTATGTCCAGCTTTCTTAACGATATCGAAAATGCAATAAGTTTTGCCAGTTTAGGTGTTCTGCATCAAAGCGTAATCTCCCGTGAGGATCTTAAAGAAATAGTCCAAATTTTATATAACACATACACATATGATCAATTATTATTCAATGAAAACCAAATATTAAAATATTATGCTATTGTTAATATTAAAGTTTATTATGATAAAGATAAAATCATATTTTCACTAGAATTTCCACTGGTCCATCCAGATGTATTTACCTACTACCACTTATATTCCGTACCTAATATAAATAACTCTGTCCTTATTCCTCCTTCTACTTACCTAATTATGAGCAACAACCAATATTAGTATCAAGAAGAAGAATGCATCGATCTCCAATCCGTCTACTACTGTAAAACCAACAGGCTACAAGTAACCAGAGAAACAAAAGACTGTATTACATCTCTCCTCTCAGTCACATCATCGCCAGAGAGTTGCCAACAAATCGCTGTAAAAGTCTCCGAACCAATAAAAGAAGAAATTAACGAAAGCCATTACATTGTAATATTCCCAGACTCACAGAAAATACAAACAGATTGTGAAGAATCAGGAGTTTCAGTCTTACAAGGGAGCTACTTATTAACAATCCCGCCAAGATGCTCTATAGCTACTACAAAATACTCATACAAAAACGAAAAAGATATCATCGAAGGACATCCTATAGCTCTCGAAGGAATCCAAGAAGTACCACTTCCAATTTTGAATATCCAAGAAATTCAGCTAAAGAAAATCAACTTAGACAAACTTCATGAACTGCAACTTCAAGAAAACAATGCAAATCCGCATGATGAACTCAAGATGCCTGTGACCTTTTCTCGAATTGCTATCAGCTCAAGTACCATAATCTGCATACTTCTAATCTGTTATTTCCTATTTGAATATAAGAAACCTTATGAGAAAGGTTTTTCAGCACAAAAAGAAGCCTACCAACATCGATCCAACTCAAGTAGTTCCACCCTCGCTTCACTCTTGAGTTTTCTTTGGCGATGGAGGAGTTATGAAACGATAGATGTCCCGTCAGCTGATTTCGTCACCTTATATGGTATTGTTACATCGAACCATCATCGGACGATCGACTACGTCATAATGCTGAATTGCACTACTGGACACCGCATAGCTTCATTGTACACATTTTATCTTCAGAAAAATTATAGACTTCATATTGTTAACTTCAATAAATAAGAATAAAGTGTAATTATTGTAATTAAATAATTTTTAAAAAAGTAAAGTTTTAACTTGAAAACATAAAGGGTTATGTCTCCATACACCTCTTTTAGTCATGTGGTCGCTAGATTTTTAGAGCTTTAATGCTGATTCTGGTGAGTGTAATAATAACTAACTCATACGTATTTGTAATGGAGTGTTCTCCATATATTTTTTAGTTTTATCCTGATGAAGTTTGTAATCACAAACGAAAGCTTGAACTTGGAATAAAGGCATTTACTTAAGAAGCTAACTAAGAACTTTCATTGCTTCCTCCTTGGTTTTTTTGGGGTTTCCCACCGTTATATTTGTTATATATATATATATATATATATATATATATATATATATATATATATATATATATTGTTATATATTACTTTAACTTATGAATGGAATTGCCCCACGTTTTGTTTTGTGATAATTTGTTATGTATTCTATATTTATTTATTATTTTATTATTTGTAATTGAATAATCGTTAAACATGTATAACAAACTCTATCAAAGGGTAGGGTTCAATTGCGCCATTCAAATTTACTCTCATTATTGGATTGTGGAATTAAAATGTACAAGCTTATGATTTCAGGAATTTTAATTATGAAGTATTGTTACTGCATCTATATACACATATCATAGGTAACAATCCAAAATTATTACCATAATAACATACAATTATAATTTTCTTATTCTAAATAAAAAATATATAACCGCCAATGACTGTCAAATTTCAGAAAATGTGTATTTAATTTTCTCCGCAAAAGTTAGAAAGGAAACCCCAATGACACTGATCACGCACAGATCCGTTTTATGAGCTCATAAAATTGATAAAATTTTCGTACCTTATATTACTCCGGATTTATGGTTGAGTGGTCCAAAAACAAACTTCGAATATTTTTAACACCAACAGCTATAACTTTTGTAAGCACCTTTACGTTTCTCAACTCTCTATGCCATTTTTGATTCCAATTTTGATTAAATTTTAGTACGTACCAAATTGTATTGTAATAGTTTAAATATTTTTATTTCTTCTGATTATTACTTTGAAATTCGTTTAATTTTCCTTGTCATTAAATGTCCAGGTTTCAATCTTCTATATTCAGGATACAATTTATCTAAATATCGACTTTTTAATCGTCCTTATTGACGAGATGAATTATAATCTGCCCTCCAACTTTGACGTCTTAAAATTCACTCCTTTAACTGAATATTTAAATATTCTTCTCTCTTCTGATTATTACTATACATTTGATTTAAATATCTTTCTGTTATACCTCAAATATCACCTTTTTAATCGTGCTTATTGACGAGATCAATTATAATATCACTTCCAGCTTTGACGTTTTCAAATTCACTGACGTTTTTATTATTTTTCATAATCTATCTCGTTGCGGGTTGCTAGCGAAACTAAAAACTCTATCGTATGAACTGTTGATTTCTAAAGCCGTATATACATGAAAATAACATTTTAGTTTTATAAATTAGAATATATAGAGATGAAGATTTTTATATAAATATTAACATAACTTACTTACTATTTATTAAAAATTCCTGAAATCCCTTGCATAAAGCAACATATTTACTAACTTTATAAAAATTTAACGTGTTTCTTTTAAATTACATTCTAATTTCGACGGATTTTTCGAAATTGATTACCATAAATCCACTTAAACAAACATGTTTTTTATCTTTATGGATTCTCACACATTTACATGGAATGCCTGCCCCTTTTATCCTTTGAAGAATGATCGATTTGAGTTTGAGCGTTTCTTGAAGATTCGATACGGTTCATAAGATTAATTAATACAGAACTACTCAAGGGATTTCGTAATTTCTGTGTTGTTTCTTCGATTATCTTATCTTTGACCCCACATTTTGCTTTCAATGTAGTGACTGCTACTTTTAAATCGGACAATGTTTTCAGTTCAGTACAATGCTAGAAGCTTGTTTTACCAAGAGTGGGTTTATCGTTTCTGAATTGCCGCATCTCTCATATATATAACTAGCTCTCTTTTCTTAAGTAAACATACAAAATATAATACTGTACACTTGAAGTTAAATTAATTCCAAGTTGAACTGAAATACAGGCTATAAAGACAGTAGCAAAATATTCATTTTATTAAAATGAATTACTATTATTACAAGAAGTATTAGTCTGAAGGAATGTAGATTATTATTATTTAACTCGATTAATCATTTATCACATTATAAAATCATCTTTTCCCATATTCTTTTATTCCCTATTATATTTATTATAGGAGGAAGCACTTTTTGGATCTCCGTTCTTAGGATTCATGTTTGGGTTAATTTTAAAACCAAAGCAGTATATATCTCCAAATTGTTTAAATTTTGAATATCAGCAGTTTTATTAATTTCGTCACAACGTCAATGCATTCATGAAAATAGATTCAAAGTGCTCATTACACTTGCTGGATGGTTCATACTATGAAAACTTTCCCAAAATTTGTTTTCTCATTTATTTGATTCTGAAAGAAATGAGAAAACCAAATTTTCCCTATTTATTGGCATTCTAATTATTTACATTATAAGAAATAAATCATACTATGAATATATATATATATATATATATATATATATATATCGCGTGATATGTTAACAACAACAATAAAGAGATTCTTGGGTAATTCACGCAAAAAGAAAAAGGGCTACTGAAAGAGAGTGGTAACCGCGGACATGCATGTTTCTAGCTGAAATCCGTTGTTTTGTGTTTTCCCATCTTTCGATAAATATCTTTGCTATCAAATTTCACATCCTTATTTGGTTATACCGTGCTGGAGACGGCAAATGAGCTAGAAACATGCATGTCCCCGGTTACCACGCTGTTTCAGTAGCCCTTTACCTTTTTGCGTGAATTACCCAAGAATCTCTTTATTGTTATATATATATATATATATATATATATATATATATATATATATATATTGAACTATGATTTTTGATTTGTTTTTACTCACTTATTATTTTTAAGTTTAGATAATTATTATTTTTATATGTAGAAAATTTTGTTTTGATGTGGCTAGCTCAGTTAATCATTTTTATATTATATTTGTGATGTATTGTTATTTTATGCGGAAGCATGAAACTCTCTCTACTCTTTGAGTCCTGGCATTTAAAAAAATGTATTACCTTTATTTAAATAAAAAGAAACACCTTACTTTAAACAACATTTAATTTTAAACTAAAAATTTTCAATTTAATAATTATAAGTTGAGACGCCAATGGTTACCTCTAAAGAAATGATCGATTTTATATTTTCTACTGTGCGCATGCTCAAAATCCAGTCATGCGGACTTCAAGCGTAAAATGAACATAGTTTTTACAACGCGAGATAGAGCATCAGTGATCTTTAGATGCACATCATGTTATCAAATACTTAAATGGTTCAAAACATAGAAGAATTTATGTGGAGAGTATACATAAAAATATTACAAATAAGCTGTGCAAGAAATAGTATTAGAAGATTTATATATACATGGAAATATTATAAGATTTATATACAGATGGACATATTACATGGAAATAAATTTAAGCATCATTCTTATGATGATAAAATGGCGAACGTACGTATTTTTATTTATTTAAATTAGGCCTTTTTTATTAAGGTTAATGATTTATTCTATTAATTAACTAAATGAAGTCCGTTTTCTTTTTTATTTTAGATCGATCATTGCTGTGAATGTTTATCAATTTAACGAAATTAAGCACTTATTTGAGTTTTTTCTCTTATTATTGGCCAATAATATTTTAAAAGAACACTGACCTGATGCTCTGGAATTGGGATAACGCTTCTGGACCCCAGGAAGACTCCTCTGAAGTTCCAACACCAAATTTGGAGAAATTTGACTGATTTTTGCAGAAAAAACTGGATCTGATTATCTGTGAGTATTATTAGGATTGTTTTTAATAGTATTTGATAAGTTTTATCAATTTATTCCGGGAATTTCATGAAATTTTCGGGAACACTATAACACACAGTCCACATAACTCGACGCCAGCTTCCAAACTCCCTAGCTTCCTTCCGATTCTCAACTTTTTTCAACAAACAAGTATATTCTTTTTTCCCAAGTCACTCTTTACAAAAGTTTGTTTCTTTACTTGTTGATTGAAAATTTGATCTGTCATTTTGTTCATAACCAATCAAATATTGTCCTATGCAATTGAATTATTTAATTTTGTTTACTTAGTCGAAAAGTTCATACATTTACTATTTCACATTATTAATTCACTTGTAGAGAGTCTTTTGAGTTTTTTATCATACAAATAAATTAACAATTGATTATATACATAGATAGATACTTTTAAAATATTTCAGTATCTAATATTGTTATTATTAGTCTATTACTGTTACAATTATATTACTTAAATCATAAATCTTTTTATGTAATCTCTATCTAATCTTTGTATTAAATTATCTATACTAACTCCTTTAATAAATTATTATTTATTGTTTCTATGTTCATTTTACTGACACTATATCATTTCTATTTATGTTTTTAATAGTTTATCTATGAGAAACCATACTCCCTATTCTACTAAATATTTGTATTTATTTTATAATGTAACTGCTTATATTTATAATTATTGTGACTTGACTATTCTAATAATTGTTTCTTTTTAGATGAACAGCTGATTACGTTATAGAAGATATTCATCGTGTTAGGCAACTTTATTTACTCCATTACATTTGTTAGGCAATTTCTAAACTTTGTGTTATTATTGAGGTAATTTCTTTATTTATTAAATTGTTATTGACTAATTATTTAATATATCTTTACTTGATATGCTTTTAATTAAGAAAAGTGTTTCCTTTTAATTATGTTTTCTTAAATTATATTATTTTCATATGTGTTCATATTAGCAACATATGAACTAATTCTCTTAATATCCATGATATCTGGATATATATATATATATATATATATATATATATATATATATATATATATATATGTTATGTGGTAAGCTATTTTAATTTAATAGATCTTTTCTTTCAAATATTAACACTGCTTTTGATCTTTTTATAGTATTTTGATGAAGGCGCTCTGTAGTGGTAAAAGCAATAGTTAAATATGCCTAAAATTTTCGTTATTTATTTATAAATTCTTCAGGGGGACTTTCTATAAAAGAAGGAAACGAAACAATAACACAAAACAAAAACATATTTTAAAACAATCTTTCAATACTCACATCACTTCTTAAACTAATCCATCGAACTAATTATTTAATATATCTTTACTTGATATGCTTTTAATTAAGAAAAGTGTTTCCTTTTAATTATGTTTCCTTAAATTATATTATTTTCATGTTTTCATATTAGCAACATATTCCTATAGAACTAATTCTCTTAATATCCATGATATCTGGTTCAATTCCCCTCAAATTTAAATTTAAATGATATCCATACCTTGGATATTTATTTAAATTTTAATTTTCTTACTATAAATGATAGATTTCATTTTATTCAAAAAAAAATTTTAACAACTTTATGGCATAATCTTAATTTCTTTAACTTTGTTTCTCAAATATTTGTTCACATATTTCCTACTACAATACCTATTTCCTTAAAATACACTTGATTAGTATCAATGTCAATTTATATTCTTAATATTACTTCACATAATACTTCTCTACTATCATTTTCAGACTAACTTCCACTTATATATCAACTTATTTCTTTTTAATTTCATTATATTTTATTCTTCTCTATACTCCTCATATCATATTTCTTTTCAATATTCATCATTATTCAATATAATTAATTATTTCTTAAATTCATATATATATATATATATATATATATATATATATATATATATATATCAATATCAATATCAATATCTTATTCATTCATGTATTTTCAAGTAATCTACCAAATTCTAATTGACATCAAACATTACCTCTTATATTTTTATCAATATAATTAATTATTATCCTTTCCTATCCTTTATTACTTTCATATTATTTCCTTATTTTTTCAAAAAAAAATGTGAACTTCTATTTGATACTTGAGTTATTCTCAATTTTATCCCCTCTATCCTATATTTTTAATAGTTTCTTTCTATGTAAAGCCAGTATTTCTCATAAATTGTTTTTCTTTATTTGCTATATATATTGATTTGCCATATTCAAATTTTGAAACTGTTTTAATTATAAGTTTTACCTAATAAATTTTTCTTTATATTATATAATATTAATTTTTTTAGGTTCTGAAGAAACAAACGTGATGAATTTAATTGGATCACCAGCTGCCAAATGGAAAACAAAACTCTGTCTAATATCTACTTTATCTTTGTACACTACCTAATATTAAATTTAAAACTATAGTTATGACTATTATTTCCTTTTTTTAAGTCTTGTTCGTAACATAACATCATCTACTCATAATATCTATATACATGTTCTACATTGAACACTCCCCTTTCTAATTGTGTACCTGGATAGAATAAGCGATAACTGTTTTGAGCATCACTATTGTCGACTACATATGGCCCTTCAAATGGTGATAACAACTTTTTACATTGATTTTCACCTTTCTTTGGTGTTCTTAAAGATCTTACTAGGACTAAATCTCCTTTTTCAAATGTAATCTTCGTATTATTTTTGTTTGCTTTTCTTTTAATAAATCTCATAGCACTTCTCTCCAAATTCTTGCTTACTTTATTTAAAACTTGAGACGTATCCCATTCTCTCTGTATTATTCATTCACGTATTCCTTTCAAAATAAATTGTGGACATTCTTCAGTAACTCCATTAGGTAATTGGTTTAAAAATTTCTCTACTTGATTCAGATTTTCTTCCCATAAATTGTGTCTATTATTACATAAAATCCTTAAATACTAAACAACTTCTTTGATATAGCTCTCAGCTGGATTAGATGAAGGTACTCTTATACTTATGAAATTCATTTTAATATTATGATTTCTACACAAGCGTTTGACTTTTTCACCCACAAAGTAAGTAGCATGATCCAATATTAAGTTTTCCGGAGTTCCTATTTCTTCTATAAAATTTCTCAGACAAGATATTACTGTGTTTGCATTGGTACGTTGACAAGGAAAAGTTCTTACAAATTTTGAAAATATATCTACCATTACTAAAATATGTTTATTGCCTTGTTTGCTAAGTATTAATTGTGATATAAAATCAATAGCTACTATATGTAAAGGCTTGAGTGCTATTATAGGTTTTGGTCCACTAATATGATGATAGTTCCTTTCCTTCGTCAACTGACCAATTTTACAGATTTCTTTAACCAATGATATATTCTTCTTTGCAGTGTAATTTTCTCTAAACAACATCCATAGTTTTCGAGATCCTATATGTTCATATTTCTCATGTAATTGTTTGAGAATTTGTTTAGCATATTCAGGTGTTATTAAATAAATTTCCCTATCTTCCATCTTCTTATACCAAATTCCCTCGTTTTGAAATGCTCCTCTTTTACAAGATTCTTGTAAATTTCTCTGATCCTCCATTATTTTCTCCAAAGTAAACAAACCTTCAGTTTTTTGCAGCCTATTGATGCCAATTTGGAATTGTTGATCCATCTTCTTCATTTCTGTTTCTCGGCTAAGAGCATCCGCTACTATATTAGTTTTCCCAGGAATAAATTTTATTTCAAATTCATATTCCTGTGATAGAAGTATCCATCGATGTATCCTTTTGTTTGCATAACGATTTTTAAACATTGCTGTTAAAGCTGAATGGTCTGTTTCCGAGTAAAATTTTGCTCCTAATAGATAAAAACGTAATTCAGTTATGCAAAATACAATGCTTGCCATCTCCAATTCAGTAACTGAGTATTTTCTTTCATAGTTTTTCGTTACTCGGGAAATAAAACTGATTGGTACCTCTCCTTCCTCTTGTTCTTGCAATAAAACTCCTGCTAACCTATCTATGGATGCATCTGTTCTTAAAATAAATAGCTTGTCATATTGAGGATGATAAACCTGCAAATTTTGTAAAAATATTTCCTTGAGTTCTTGAAAAGCTTGTTCTCTCCTAGCATCCCATTTCCATTTCGTTTCCTTCTTGAGTAATTCGATTAATGGAATTTCTTTATTACTGAGGACTGGTATTAGTCGTTTGAAGTAGTTGAGAATTCCCAAAAATCCTCGAAGAGTTTTCAGATTAGTCGGTGTCTTATATTCCCTTATGGTTCTAATTCATTCAGGGTTCATTCTCACTCCAGTAGAATTTAAAATATATCCCAAATACTGCACTTCTTTTTGGTAAAATTGACATTTTTCCATGTTCAATTTTAATCCTGCTCGTTCCAATTCTGCCAATATAGTCTTCAAATGTTCGTGATGTTGTTCTTCATTTTCTGAATATATTAATATATCATCTATATAGTGGAATGTAAAATGTTCATATTGGTTAAGAACAGTGTGAAGTGTTCTTACCAATGCTGCACACGAACTCTGTAAACCAAATGGAACAACACAAAATTGGTATACTACACCATCAATCATAAATGCTGTATATGGACGACTTCTTTTATCTAATGGAATCAACCAGAAACTATGCTTCAAATTCAGTTCCGTGAATATGTTAGCTCTTGTAATCCTACCAAATATCCCCTCTACATTTAATGGACTCTCATATTCTTTTTGTTGTATATGAGTTGATATTTCTGGCATCCAGACATAACTTTTTTCGGACACATGTTATCGCACTTATATATGGAGAGTTGGATCTTTCTATAATACCATCTTGTATCATCTTTTCTAACTCCTGGTATACTTCATTTTTCAGCTTATAAGGAATGGGATAGATTTTTATCTTGAAGTTACTAATATCCTTATTCATTTCCAACTTATGTATATACTTTGCTGCTATGCATACTTCTTTGTTGAAAAGTCTCCCACGTTTTGTCAATAACTCATCAATCTCTCTTCGATATTGTATGGGACAAAGTTGTTCTCGTAGATCTTCCATAATTTCTATTTCATTTATTTTACATTGTCTTTCTTCTACCTCTTGTTCTCCCTTTTTGTTAAAAGTTATTATATTACATTCACATACCATGTACCCCTGGTTATAATCAATTATCATCTTGTGATTGCTCAATTCATCATTTCCCAAAATTACGTCATATTTTAAATTCTTAACTACTAATAATTGTATCTTATAAGCTATGTTTCCCAAATAAAAGTCTGTAATTATGGTACTATTTGTATAATATAAATTTTCATCATTCGCCCCTACTAATGATAGTTTCTTTGTATTTATCATCATAATATCATCCTTATTTAAATTATCTACTATATCCTGTTTAATTAATGTTACCTCTGAACCCGTATCTATTAAAATTCTACAAAAAATATTTTGTAATCTACCCTGAATAAATATTAAATTAGGTTTTTCTACTTTTTTATTATTATTTTCATAATCTATAATAAATTCTCGAGGATGTTCATATCGCGATGAATAGATGATATTATGCACGTAAGGACGATTTAAGCAAAATTCGCTGTATTGTCCTGTCCAGGAATACATTCTCCTCCCTGTATCTCCTGTCTGATCATATTCACTTGTCTCCTATTGTCATCATCCCTGTTTCTGTTTTGTTCTGGATTAATTTGATTTTCTCTGCCATTTTGCCAATTTCTTCCTCTATTATTATTATTGTTATTACCATAGCGATTTCTTCTCTCGAAATTGTTCTGGTTCCTATGGTTCTCCGGATATCTGTTTCCATTATTCCTCTCTCTATTTCTATATTGTTCCCCATTTCCTTGGTATCGTCTATCTTCAAAGTTCCTGTTTCCATAACTTCTATTTCCATTACCTTCATAATAATCTCTCCTGAAATTACCATTTCCATTTTCCCTTCGTGTATCGTTTCTTATATTTCCATTCCCATTCTCTCTTCGTATATCATTTCCTTGTTGATATTTGAGAAAACCACTTCAATTTTGAACACTCCTTTCAACTCTCTGCAAATATCTAAATAAGTTGTCCATTGTTTTTATGTTATGAAGTGCTATTGTTTCAGACACTTCTGAATTAAAATGTCTCCCGACATATAAAACTAATTCCTCCTCCTTCATAACAGGTTCCAAATATTGCGCCATGTTATATAGTTGCATAGCATATGCATTTAAATTTTTATTCCTATTATAATCAAATTTTCCAAAGTACAATCTTTCCCTAAAATTAGCCTGATGAATCTCATCCCAGAAATAGTTCATGAATTGGTTCTCAAATTATTCTAAATCATTTATGCTTTCCTCTTTGTTACAAAACCATAATAGGGCATGCCCAGATAACATCCCTCTAATGATAATCTTCTTCACCATTATGTCTCTCATTCCTTTAAGTTTGCTTTTTATTATTTTTATAAACACCTTTGGATGAATGGTGTTTATATTTCCATCAAACTTTACTCCGATATCCATGTTTCCCGTATAAATAACTCCACCTCCATTTCTCCTAACATTAAATTTCATTTCCTCCATGCTTTCCTGTAATTTTCTGTTCATTTCTTCAAGTTCTTTGTTAACTATTTGGCCAATGTACTCGTTCCTCTCCTCACATGTTCCTGTTTGTTTTTGTACCTTTGTATCCAAATCCTTAAATTTCTGCTCCGCATTCTGTTGGTAATTCTGCATTATCTCTTCTATTATTTGTTCCTTGTATTTAATATTTTCCACTTCCTTAGTTATGTCTTCATTCTGTCTCATTACTTCTGCTTGAATTCTACGCGGTAATTTTTCTTCTATACCTCTCTCTAATTCTTGAATTTGTTCTACAATTTGATTTTCTATCTGCTCTCTAATTTTAATACCGGTTTCTTCAATTTCAATCCTAAGATGTTTGTTTTGATCCACCATATCTTCTTTCACCTTATTTATCTGCTGTCTACATTCTTCATTTTCTTCCCTAAGTTTCCGGAATTCTTGGATGCTTTCATTTTTTACCTCTTCTATCTTCTTTTCCAATTTATTCATGTTTCCATTCATTTTATCCATCTTCCCGTTTAGGCTCCCCTCTATTCTATTTATATTCCCATTCAAATTGTCCTCCATTTTGTTCATATCTCCCCTCATTGTATTCATATTTCCATTCAAATTATTAATATCTCCTTTTAATTCCTCCTTCATTCTGATCAAAATTGCATCATGTCCATCTGATCATCTCTACTTCTTCTTCTTTGCATTTCTTGTGTCCTATCTTCTTGTTCTACAGCTTCCCCATCTCCTGTCAAACCTTCTTCCCGTGCATCTCCTTCTAATTGTTGTCCTTGTTCCAAATATACCGCTTGGTAATCTCCCATATCATGACTTCGTTCTTCCCTTTCCTCTTCCGAATCACTTCCTGCTCCTACCTGCCTCCCATCTCTCAACGTCATTCGTTTTGCCATTTTAATTGAGTTTAAAATTTACAAATGTTTCCTAAATTTTAATAAACCGCCCCACGTTTTGGGTGACAATTGAACTATGATTTTTGATTTGTTTTTACTTACTTATTATTTTTAAGGTTAGATAATTATTATTTTTATATGTAGAAAATTTTGTTTTGATGTGGCTAGCTCAGTTAATCATTTTTATATTATATTTGTGATGTATTGTTATTTTATGCGGGAGCATGAAACTCTCTCTACTCTTTGAGTCCTGGCATTTAAAAAAATGTATTACCTTTATTTAAATAAAAAGAAACACCTTACTTTAAACAACATTTAATTTTAAAATAAAAATTTTCAATTTAATAATTATAAGTTGAGACGCCAATGGTTACCTCTAAAGAAATTATCGATTCTATATTTTCTACTGTGCGCATGCTCAAAATCCAGTCATGCGGACTTCAAGCGTAAAATGAACATAGTTTTTACAATGCGAGATAGAGCATCAGTCATCTTTAGATGCACATCATATTATCAAATAAGAAATACTTAAATGGTTCAAAACATATAAGAATTTATGTGGAGAATATACATAAAAATATTACAAATAAGCTGTGGAAGAAATAGTATTAGAAGATTTATATACAGATGGACATATTACATGGAAATAAATTTAAGCATCATTCTTATGATGATAAAATGGCGAACGTACGTATTTTTATTTATTTATATTAGGCCTTTTTTGATAATGTTAATGATTTATTTTATTAATTAACTAAATAAAGTCCGTTTTCTTTTTTATTTTAGATCGATCATTGCTGTGAATGTTTATCAATTTAACGAAATTAAGCACTTATTTGAGTTTTTCTCTTATTATTGGCCAATAATATTTTAAAAGAACACTGACCTGATGCTCTGGAATTGGGATAACGCTTCTGGAAGACTCCTCTGAAGTTCCAACACCAAATTTGGAGAAATTTGACTGAATTTTGCAGAAAAAACTGGATCTGATTATCTGTGAGTATTATTAGGATTGTTTTTAATAGTATTTGATAGGTTTTATCAATTTATTTCGGGAATTTCATGAAATTTTCGGGAACACTATAACACACAGTCCACATATCTCGACGCCAGCTTCCAAACTCCCTAGCTTCCTTCCGATTCTCAACTTTTTTCAACAAACAAGTATATTGTTTTTTCCCAAGTCACTATTTACAAAAGTTTGTATCTTTACTTGTTGATTGAAAATTTGATCTGTCATTTTGTTCATAACCAATCAAATATTGTCCTATGCAATTGAATTATTTAATTTTGTTTACTTAGTCGAAAAGTTCATACATTTACTATTTCACATTATTAATTCACTTGTAGAGAGTCTTTTGAGTTTTTTATCATACAAATAAATTAACAATTGGTTATATACATAGATTGATACTTTTAAAATATTTCAATATCTAATATTGTTATTAACAGTCTATTACTGTTACAATTATATTACTTAAATCATAAATCCTTTTATGTAATCTCTATCTAATCTTTGTATTAAATTATCTATACTAACTCCTTTAATAAATTATTATTTATTGTTTCTATGTTCATTTTACTGACACTATATCATTTCTATTTATGTTTTCAATAGTTTATCTATGAGAAACTATACTCCCTATTCTACTAAATATTTGTATTTATTTTATAATGTAACTGCTTATATTTATAATTATTGTGACTTGACTATTCTAATAATTGTTTCTTTTTAGATGAACAGCTGATTACGTTATAGAAGATATTCATCGTGTTAGGCAACTTTATTTACTCCATTACATTTGTTAGGCAATTTCTAAACTTTGTGTTATTATTGAGGTAATTTCTTTATTTATTAAATTGTTATTGACTAATTATTTAATATATCTTTACTTGATATGCTTTTAATTAAGAAAAGTGTTTCCTTTTAATTATGTTTTCTTAAATTATATTATTTTCATATGTGTTCATATTAGCAACATATGAACTAATTCTCTTAATATCCATGATATCTGGTTCAATATATATATATATATATATATATATATATATATATATATATATATATATATATATATATCGTTATGTGGTAAGCTATTTTAATTTAATAGATCTTTTCTTTCAAATATTAACACTGCTTTTGATCTTTTTATAGTATTTTGATAAAGGCGCTCTGTAGTGGTAAAAGCAATAGTTAAATATGCCCAAAATTTTCGTTATTTATTTATAAATTCTTCAGGGGGACTTTCTATAAAAGAAGGAAACGAAACAATAACACAAAACAAAAACATATTTTAAAACAATCTTTCAATACTCACATCACTTCTTAAACTAATCCATCGAACCAGTCATAGCGGGAGAATTATTTTAAAATTAAATAGAAAACAAACACAAACTCGGTGAATGTTGCAAACCAAGCGAGCAGAAAAAGTGCTGTGCGTACGAGTTGTACACGGTATTTTTTCTACGATCACGTTGATCAGTGAAATAGAAAAGTAACTTATATAGGAACTTTATTCAAGCATTCAACAGAAAGAATTTGAAAAATGAATATTGAATATGTGAAAATCAGGTGAACGGAGATATAGTTAATAGTGAAATCGGAAAATTTTTGAATTATGCCTGTTGTAGCTTTTTTTGATAATAAGTTTTAATCAGCTGTAATTTTAGAGTTTGTCTACGAAATTTCCTATAAACATAATGTTACATTGGGATCCGAGATTAAGATCGCAGCGCTACCTAACTGTCAAGTCCAAACTACTCTAGATGTAGTAAATTTATTTATGTGGTGTTAATAGTGTTTTACGCCATTTTTGCATTATATTTTCTTTTATAAATAATTATGACATTTTCTTAGCGAATTCAAAACTTTTTGGTTAGTGTTGTTAGTATATATAAACAAGGGTAGGTACAGGTCATATGTTATTTGTTTAAGTTCTTTAATTTCTGCCGTTGTACCCGAACATTTGCGCCTATAATTAATCAAATAGCCAATTACAAATAAAAATACGGAATTCAATGACAATATACTACTTGGTATGTAATCTTATCATTTCAAATGGAGTGAACACACAAACATATATTTCGATATAATTTTTCCAATTCTTAATTTACTTTGTCAAGCTTTTCTTGCGTTTACCATTTCGAATTCTCCGTTATAATTTTTAATTTGTACTCTAAACTTTCCACTTTCAAGTAATCGATGGAAACTCAATTGTATCTACTTCTTTATTTCTTATAGATTTGCATTGTGGCACTGAGCTATATTGACGATTTTTGTTGCATGTTTTTATCAACAAATGTATAACTCGTTTCTTAAATTAAACCTATCATATGAACATCCAATATAAAATACGAAAAACAATGTCTAAAGCACACAAAACAAATAACACAAGTAGTGAACAAACATCTTATCCAATATTATCACTCATCTAGAGAAGTTCACTTTAACGCTGTGGCGTATCGCTTAGCAATAGATACCAATTGTCAAAAAGTATTTTGACAATTTCAATATCGTTTATTTTTTCCACGAGCGTAGACCGCAAATCAAGCGAGCGAGAAAAGTGCTGTGCGTACGAGTTGTACACATTATTTTTTTCTACGACCACGTTTATTAATGAATAAAAAAAGTAACTTATGTAGGTATTCTATTTAAACTTTGAACACAAAGAATTTAAAAAAATGAAAACTAAATATAGAAAAATCAGTTAAACGTAGGTAAAGCTAATGATGTGATTTGTAGTTTACAAAATTTTGAATTGTTATGCCTGGTCTATCTATCTTTGATAAGTATTAATTATTTATAACTGCAATATTAATGTCTATCAACTAAATTGACAATAATGATAGTGCTAGATTGTCAAAAACAATTTTGACATTAACATTTCCGTGGGGGAAAGTTCCAGAGCGTGTCATCAGTGACCATTGTTTGGCACGACAACGTCTGCCCGGTTCATCTAGTAAAATATATATTTATATTAGGAGGTGCCACGTGCCTTCCTGATTAACTTTGAACTTAACCCTCTTTCTGTTTTCATTTTCTCTATTTCTGTAATATAATTTCCAGCGTATATCTAAAATTTTATAAGGTTCGGCGATCCTAATTACATTTCTAATGCTGAAATTAAAGCCTCATTTTTCTTTAAAGTCGTTAATAATTTAAATTGCGAATCCAATTGAACATTGATTTCATTTTTTAACTATAAAATTATCTGAAACTCTTGTAACAGTGATGAGTTAGCTGCTCACCCTGTTAGAAACTTCAGATATTTGGAGTTCATAAACACAAACAGAGACAGAAAGAGTAATATAAGTTTTAATATATTTTCCTTCTGGTATATGTTTAATAACGAAATGTGAGGTGAATTTCAAAAAGAACAGATCGAATTATATTCGTGATATCTTGTAATATCAAACTAATAAATGATTCAATCAGCGTGCGGCTTGGAACTGTATGTCTTCTAGTGAATAAACAACAATAATGTTATGATTTGGCATATAACTAGACAGATTCATTTGCATGAAAATCGAACAATGATATTCGTAAACGTTCATTCGTGCAAGAATAACTTAACTATAAATAAATTCTATTAGTATATTATCTTGGATGTCAGCCATAGCTCAATTTTGAATTAAAAGATCGTTTGACTTAAGATATCATAGGCGATAATGAGCTCAATTTGCAATAATGCATTTAGAAAATACTATCGAAATAATTGGAACAAAAATATTTATAAATCTTTTAGTAGACTTTCAACCAAGAATCACAATGTGTAGAAAAGCGGAAACATGATTAGTGACAAAAAGGAAATACTAACACGATGGTGAAGTTTCGCGAACAGACGATAGATCGATTTCTATTAAAAATAAATTATTAATTTAGTTAATAATACATTTCACCAACAATCAATATTTTCATTTCATCAGATATTAGTAACATCTAACATATAATCCACTCTATAAATTTATATTACCATTTGTTGATGCTGTTATATTTTGTCTATTTTGAAAGTGATTCTCTTAACTTTTTCTTTATTTTGCGCGAAAAAAAAAAACTAGCTAGAATGAAATTTACCACTAGTAAAAAACAAATTCGGTGAAAATGAGAAATTATATATTTCTTCTATCTTTTTCAACGTTACTGCAGAAGCTCCAAAAGCCTCAAAAGTGTGAGAAAGCTCTTAAATTCTTGTTTATATGAGAAAGTATGTGTATGTTATCATTTGTGTTAACTTTACAGTTGCATCTTTTTTGAAAGAAACTTGAATAAATTATTACAACTGCTATAAAAGCTTTTCACGTTTATAGAATAGTAGTTTCATCCAGTCACACACTAAAATTGTTATGATTGTTGTTCGCATCATCCAGAATATTTTATCCATGTTGAGACTATGCGATATGCATGACCCATTTTTGCAATATCAAATATCCGAATTGTTCTGATAAATGCCAAGCAAACAACAACAATAAACAGTTACAATTTGTTTCAGTACTTTTAAATTTCATTCTGCCGTATCGATTTATTGTATATTTTGTAGTAATATATCATAATTTGACTTAATAATAATAAAATGACAGGAAAATCCAATTTACAAACTGGAACCTTGAGAATGGTTTCAGTCGAAATTACATACATTCATAAGTATGTGAGTTGAATTGGTGTTGATTTCAGACTTTTAAGATTATAAGCCACAGAGTAGACTCTATTTTTCGCAACCTTATTAAGCACAGTATCTCTGATATGTCTTTTTATTTCTAAAACTACATAAACCAATTTTCATAGAAATTATTTCTGGTCTTGTTTTTTCTTTAGAAATTTTATCATTTTTCCCATGTCCCGCTCTTGTAACAGCAACGTTTTTTGGTCAAACGTGGATTTGCATCGAGAGTTTTGAAAATTATTTTTAATAAAGTAATAAATGAGGAATATTTCTACTATATTGAACTGATCTCCCGATAAGTACTACATAATTACCCACATTTAACGGTCTTACGAAGTTTGAATCCAATAATCGAAGTAAAATATGAGGTAAAGGAAAAGAATATACAGTGCTATTCAAAAGTCCACTCCCCCCCTCGTATCTTTTGAACGGCTACACTTACATTAATAAAATTTGGAGGGTGAAAATAAAGTGTTGTTAACTTTTCTACGAATGGTAACAGGTGACGTAATAGTAATAGATGACGTCACAGTGCCACTCTGGCCAATAATTTTAAATAGGACCTTATGACAAGTGATATCTCGTTTGAAAGGCATTGACATTGGCTACATAGCCATATTACTTTTGTTTGGGTTTAAATTAATTTTGACGGATAAATTAAATAAATACCAAAATTATTATTTCACATTTAAATATTGAAGATTTTTCAGTCCGCCTCTGGTTAGTTGTCAAAAAATCGACGTTTTTAATTTAATAGTATTTGTTGCTTTGCAAAGTTTTTCTGAATAGCTGAAATACTTAATTTTATTATTGTTTAACGAGACGTTTAAGAGTTTACATAGGCAAAATGGTACGTACTCAAGCCGACAAAGTAGCCGCTATCTAAATAATTGGTGAATCTAGAAAGAATCTCCATGAAGCGGAACGTTTATTTAATAAGAGATACCCAGATCGCCATATCTCGAGAACTTATTTGAGGGAGCTTCTTCACAAGTTTGAAGCAACAGTTATTGTTCAAGATGCCAAACGATCTGATCGACAAACATTTAGTGATGATAAAAAAATTGATATATTTGCTGAAATGGTAGTAAACCCTACTTCCTCTTCAACTAAAGTTGCATCTATCTGTGAAGTAAGTAAAAGTACAGTACAGAGAGTGTTCGCTAAAAATAAATTTCATCCATACAAGTTAAAAATGGTGCACCACCTTTCTGATGACGACTCCGACAGAAGACTCGAATTCTGTGAATGTATGACAAATAAAATTAGTCAAAACCCACATTACACAAAAACAATTTGTTTTAGTGACGGAAGAGTACTTTTTGCCTCAATATAAATGTGAATACACAAAATGTAAGGTATTGGAGTGACACAAATCCTCACACCTTTCTTGAACAACATACCCAATTTCCAGAGAAAGTCAATGTTTGGGCAGGTATTTTGGGAAACCACATAGTTGGTCCTGTTTTCCTAAATTCAAATTTAAGCGGTGAAGTGTATCTGGAAATGTTACATTACAGTTACAGATTAAAAATAATTCTTTTCTTCTCGTTGAAAATATAATGCTAACGACTTTTCTGGCAATTTAACAGAAATCTGCGATTTACTTTTAAATTGATTGCAAATCAATATCAACCAAAACTAGGGGTATATATAATAGAAGTTGAAATAATATTAGGTAGAAAATATTTTTGTACAAAGCTGTTCGACATTAAACAGGTTGCATCAAATAAAAGTGATCTATTTTCAATGTAATGGTCTAGCTTATTGATTATTTCGGAAATACAGAGTTCTGATTTTATTGACCAACATATTTCAGTTTTCTCACATCGCATATCATCAATCTATAGGTCAATGTTTTACTGATGCTTTTTAAATTGAAACTAGTTTTCATGAAATAATCCTCATGTTTCATTTACACTACTCATCCAATTCTGCGCGGAATAGGATGGTTCTTATGCTTCTTATTTTACAGGTGTCAATTGGAAAACATACCACACCCTGTATTTCACACCCTATAGAAAATTCAAAAATATGCAAAGCCACGCCACCGTCATTTTTAAGGGGGACAGTTTGTAGGCTGGTTCTCAGTTAAATTACATCAACCCTCTAGCGGGCGCGGAGACAACCCCTCAAATCGTAAATGAAAATGCGGATTGAGTTATACCCTATTTAAAGGTAGTTTAAGTACCAAATAGTTGCTATTTATTTCTAGTACTTTTGGAGAAGCCGAAGCCGACTACTACGGACTGCAGAGGCTAATATGGAGATTTATTAGAACGCAGAGAAAAGAAATAAGCGAATTAACAGAAACCAATAAAATAGATGTCGACACCTGGACCTCCTATCTCACCTAACTATTTAAGACAAGCGAAGACCACACACTCCAGATATAACAACCAAAAACGTAATGGTCACAACGGAGGAAATTACTAAAGCCTTAGAAAAACTAAAAAACCGTAAATCTCCAGGAGCGGATAGAATTCCAAACGAAATGCTGAAATACGGTGGAAACACACTATTTGAACAACTAAGGATACTTGTACAGAAAATTATCTTGGGACATACAATAGCAAATAGCTGGCGCACTAGTACAACGATCTTGATGTTTAAGAAGGGTGACAAAACTGCACCCGAGAACTACAGAGGAATAAACCTGCTCAGCACCGCTCTGAAACTGACCACAAAAGTTATAACCACCAAAATAACTAACGAAATAGATCTAGCAGATGAATAACAAGGCTTCAGATCCGGACGATCCTGTAACGATGCAGTTTTTATCGTCATGCAAGTCATGGAAAAGTCACTGGAATACAACGTCTAGGCCTTCTGCTGCTTTATAGACCTATAGGAGGCATTCGATCGGGTAGAGCTGACCGACGTAATTCACCTGTTATATAAACGAAAAACTCCAGATACCATCAAGACTATCGAAAACATATACAGCAAAAATAACATACAGGCCAGAATTAATAACAAACTAACACAGCCGATACCAGTGGAAAGAAGAATACGTCAAGGAGACGCATTGAGCCCTCTGCTCTTCAACCTCATCATGGATGAAATTATCCATAAAGTCAAAAATCTGAATAGAGGGTACAGAATGGGTGGAGAAACTATCTCTATAGTATGCTATGCAGATGATGCCGTACTGATTGCGGAGAGTGAAGATAATCTTCAGAGACTTCTACATCAATTTATTATAACAGTGTAATAATCGCTGTCACCAGTGTAACAATCTACCCAGTAACACTGTCACCAACTGTAATACTTTTAGACTCTTTTATCTCGCTCACCATTTGAAACAATTACAACCGAGCGTGAAATAACAAAATAAAGTCCGATTTAGGCGGGGCTCTCCTGGTCTTAAAACAGGTAACAGGTAATTACCTTTGCCAGGACAGAGTTGATCTTTTTGTTCAGCCTCGTGTCAAATATACTCTAAAGGGAAAGTCGAGGTAGGAAACTGAATAAATTTCGGTACCAACAAATTATAAATATATATATATATATATATATATATATAAAAGGAAGACAGGCAACAATATATTGAGTTGTCGAATGACATTATTTTGAACAATCATTCATATGTAGAGTTAACCTCTGATCCTACCTCTTCTATACAGAGAAAAGGTAACAACTTAGTAAAATCTCTTTATAATAAACATCAAATTGACTTAGCATGCAAGAAAAAGCTCACGAGTTACAATGGTGTTCCCCCTAAGTTTTATGCGCTACCTAAAGTACATAAACCAGTCCTTTCTGTGAGGCCGATTGTGGCTTCGATAGGAGCCCCCACTGAACGCATTGTACAGACATTTTGACTAACGCTTACGATTATGATAATGTTTATTATATTAAAGATTCTTTTGAAGTCTCGGACAAGTATGACAATTTTATTATTCCTGATGGTTATGTTCTGGCCAGTTTGGATGTGGTCTCGTTGTTTAGTAACGTGTATCTTGATGCTTGTTTGAGAGCTATCGATAAGAGTTGGGAACGTATTAGTGTCCATTGCTCCATCCACAAGGATGCCTTTTTGAACTTAATTGCTTTTATTTTTGATAGTACTTATTTTGCTTTTAATAATAAACTTTATAAACAAACTTTTGGTACTACTATGGGTGCCTCTATTTCACCTATCTTAGCAGCATATGTCATGGACGATTTGCTGGATATTGTCATACCAGTACTTTCTTTCACTCCTTTGTTCATTAAGAAGTATGTGGACGATATTATCGTGGCACTTCCTAGAGAGGGCCTAGATGAGATTCTTGAGACTTTTAACAGTTATGATCCTTATATACAGTTCACGTTAGAAAAAGAAGACAACGAAAATTCCGTACCTTTCTTAGACACTAAGTTCATTCGTAATAATAATACTATTATCATCGATTGGTACAGGAAACCTTGCAGTTCTGGTAGATACTTAAATTACCATTCTTACCACAAATATTCTATGAAAGTGAACTTGGTAAAACAAATGAAACTGAGAGTCCTTAGAATTTCAAACGGTATCTTCCACAATAAAAATCTTAACATTTTATTCAACCTTTTCTTGGATAACTCTTACCCAAGAACTTTACTTAATAAATTTTTGTTCAGCACATCTAATTCCATGGAACTGCTGACTGATGATAGCCATCCTAACTCGGCCCAAATGGATGTTGGCGCTGTTACGACCCCTACTCCTCCAATTTTCGCTTCCTTTCCATACATTAAGGACATTACTCCGAGACTTGCCAGATTGTTCCGGGCATATGGTAATTTCAAGATTGCTAACAAAACTGCTCTAACAATAAGATCAATTTTTACTAGAGTTAAAGATAAATGTCCGTTGACCTCTCTTACCAATGTTGTGTACAGCGTTCCATGTGGGGACTGTGATAAACAGTATATTGGACAGACTTTAAGATCACTTTCTAACCGTATTGTTTCACATAAGAGTGATTGTAGATTACATCCGGAGCGTTGCGCTTTAGCAAACCATGTTCATTCTCTTGACCATCGTATGGATTTTGAGGCTGTGGAGGTGTTGGCGACAGAGTCTAACAAAATTAAGAGATCATTTCTAGAAATGGCTTTTATTTCACAATCTAACAATGTAATTAACAAAAAGACTGACACAGACCACTTGAGTGAGATTTATTCCTTTTTGTTATCCCTAGATTACAACTATAACCTTCTTTCCACTAATGACAATCACGTTCCCTCAATTGACACTACCCTTTTTGCGGATAGCTAACATATCTCTAAAAACATCTTTTATTTTGGGTGCATTGGTGTTGGTAGATGCACCCATTATCACCTTTTTAGTATACATATATATATATATATATTACATAATTATTATTATTTTTACTTTAATAATTACTATATTACAATATTATTATTACTTAATTGCTTTTGATTTTGTCTTTTTTGGCTGGTGTTGTGTTTTAACTTCGTCCTCCAAGGTATATGTTTTGTTGTTATACAAAACTCTTACCATTGAGATATATCAATTTCCTCTTCTTCTTTCTTATGAATGCAATTTCTCAACCCCTCTGCATTCTTCTTTTCCATCCTTAATACGAACTTTCACAAAGGAGACCATACTCTTATGGTACTTGTTGTCACGTTCATCCACTCAACTATTGGTTGGCATCATTGCCTGTCAATTCAATCCCTCCAAATTAGAAGAATTTTATATCAGTTTCCTGCCGGCTCTTGACAATAAAAAAGCACTCGTGTTTCGTTTGTCTGCAAAATGGTGTTAGATGTTGGCTTTTTTAGTCATCTGATTGTGATTGTGCTATTTTAAACCTTTGTTAGTGAACTGTTTCACAATTGAATGTCCGTAGTTTATTTTTATATAACATAATGGATTCTAACCTCAATTCGGAGGTAAGTTCGCACCTGTTGCGATTTCTTCTATATTATATATTACTTATCAACTACAGTATCTTAATGCTGTTTTTCCATTTCAGTATTCCTGATGATGAGGACAATCATCCTCGAAAGCTTGAAAATTTTCCGTTAAGAGTACACGTTTTCCGTTTTCTTCTTGCTGCTTTCCCCAATATTCACCAGTTTTATTTTATATATATATATACATATATATATATATATATATATATATTATTGTGGTTTAGTTTATGTGAATTTAATTATATGTTAATATATCTTTGATTTAATGAAGGTTTATTAATTTGCCCGGTATATTTAAGAAAATTATTTAGGTTCAATAATGCCACACAGTGCACTTATCTTTATATCTTTTAATTATTATATCAATGAGCACTCAGCTTCTCAGAATCTTGGGTTCATAAGGTTAAATATTCATATGATTTTTTAATAATAAGCGCCAAATCTTAATATGGAATTTTGATAAAAAAAATTTGTGAACTAAAATATTTGTAATCAATAAATTTTTACAAAACGGTCCTGCAGATTCTGTTCCAAACCCCCTCTCGAGTTACAATACGCTTCATCAATACTGCCAACTGATAAATGATTCACTTAGAAATGCAGTCTACAGACAATATAATTTGTTCTTCCAGATGGGAAGACTTAATTCATATATATAAAATTTACATTATTCCTTTTTTATCATCAATTGAAAAAAGAACTTATCTACAATGATCTTTCATACGATATACATTCACACAAATGAAATTCTACTAAATACATGGAAGTATGCAACTTGTTATACGTTATATACAATCGAAAAAAAACTTGACATTCACAGAAGATTCTCAGTAGAAAATGGATGAATGCCAGAAACACACTCCGTCAGCAGAGCTTCAATATTTAATGTTCAATAGACACACGGTAAGTTTTATTTAAAATGAAACAGTTTTTAAATACCTTTTATCATTCGCTGATTATAAATAGATTAGTTCACCTTAATTTCTTCTCTATTTCTTGTAGGCTACTTCGAAAAATGTCGGGATTGGTTCTAGAATCCATTCGAATAAATTCAATTTCGAAGGCTTTTCAGGCATAGATTCTCTTCAAAGACCGTGGGAATTATTGTTCCCACGATACGGGATATATAGACTTTTCAGGATAGTGCAAGCCGATGTTCTCTGCATAGGATGTTCCCTCTATTCAGGAATGCTTTTTTTGGGGGTTAGTATCACTGCTTTTATCTTATTTTACTTTAATTTTAACAACTCTTATCAATTATTTCTAAAGAACAATGTACTTCTTTTTGATTTTTCAATACTACTCGTTCACACTTTCTTTTTTTTCTAATCAACAACTTATTATAAATATTTGTAACCAATCAAAATAACTCATAGTTGTTCGTTTAATAGATTTCATTGTATTCTTCAAAATATTTACTTTTTAATTATAAAACATACTTTTTTACAATTCTAAACAAACAATTCATATATATATATATATATATATATATATATATATATATATATATATATATATATATATATCTTGCATTTTATTAATTCTCTAAATTTTTCAGCTGTCATCGACATTTCTTGAACTTGCTCTTTTCCAACTGACAAGTACTTCAACAGATGTCAAAAATTTTATAACCCCAATAATTTTATTGGGAATTTCACCTTTGGATATTATACAAAAAACATTTCTAGGGCTTCTAAATAGTTTGATGGTATCTAATAGGAATTTAAGATAATGCATAAACATTTAACGATTTCATTTGAAGAGTGGACTCATTCATTTTATAACAGGTAATGTTTTTTTTTAAATTTTCTCTTAAATAGTTTGAATTCTTATTATATCGGTGTCATGTATATATGTACAAGGTACATTTTAAAGTTTAAATGAATTTCTTTAGTTTGATTGAGTTTAATTTTGACTCTCGAATAGTTTTTCTCTCAATAATCTTATACTCGTTAATATCTTAAGTTGTAATTGACTCGTGTTAGATATATACACAATATACAGTGTGTAGCATTATTTTTCCATATTAAAATCCCCTAAATTTTGCGTTTATCAAATTTTTTAATATAAGAAAAAAAAATTATGAACGCAAATTTTACTTCAAATACTATATTCAAAAATTGTCTATCATTTTGACTGATAATAAAATTTCTTTTTATATCAGGTCGCTGTTATAAGATGAGCCTTAATCGTGATTCTGTAATCTTATGTTTCAATGTCCTCTTAAATTAATTTTAACTTATTTACAATATTATAATAAAATATACAAAGTTTTAGTTTATCTTTAGTTATTAATTTATTTATAATTTTCAGCCAAAGGAATTTGCCAAAAGCTGTGTTCCAAATCATTTTTTTTTAAATTCTTCAGTGTTCGTTATGCGTCTAAATATTGCTTATACATTTTTCGTATTGTGGTACAGTATATTGATTTATGTTTCTAGCATCTAGAGATAATCTCAATTCACCATTTGCTTTTCTCACTACCACAATAGGATTTACATATCTTGTATCCATCTTTCTATAATACCATCTTTCAAAATGTTTTGTATTTCTAATTCAACCTCTTTTCTATATTTGTAAGTTATGGGATATGTTCTTACTCTGAAGTTCTCTATTCCTCTAACTTCCATTTTATGCACATAGTTCTTTGCCATTCTCATTTCTTTTCCAATCAATCCTTTATATTTCTCTATTAAATTCTTCACTTTCTCTTTATATTCTTTATTTCCACACACTAATTCCAATTTTTCCATATTTCCACTCCTTTCTATATTCCATAACTTCTTATTATCCTCTTCAATTGCCAATTCTTCCAAATTTTCGTTTCCAAATTCAATTCTATTTCCATCAATTTCTATCTCCATTTTTTCAAAATCAAGTATTACTTTAAACTTTGTTAATTCATCAGTTCCTATTACTATGTCTGTTTCCAAATTATTCACTAACAGTAATTGCATTTCAACTTCTTTCCCAACCTTCAATCCAATCTTTTGTATTATAGACTTATTTACTTCACATAGTTTCTTTCCATTTGCTCCTATCAATGTAGTTTTTGGTATTTTAATTAATTTATTTTCATAATTTTTCAATGTTTTCTTCTATTAATTTTGTTTTTATTATGAACGCTTCGGAACCTGTATCTATTAATAATTTTATTTATTTTCCATTTAATTTCCCTTTAATATTTATTAATCCCATTATTTCTTTTAACTCTAATTCTTCCCCAAATTTTATATATTCCCTTGGATGTTCATATGTACAGATAATGTTTTTCATTACATTTGGTATGTGCTCGATCCAAAATTTTGATAGGGCTCTGTTTCAGTGACTATTTCTGGTTTTATGGATATCACTCTTTCTTTCTGTCTTTGTATATTGTTCACTCTCCTTTGTTCTTCATTTCTATTGCCTCTTCCTTCAAAATTTCCATTTGTCTTTTCTGTATTATAGTCTCTCCATTGTTCTCGTTTTTCATCTCTTTGTCTGTTTTCATAAGATCCATTTCTATTGTTTCCTTCAAATGTTGTATTTCTATAATTATTGTTATTAGTATGATATTGATTATTTCTGTTGTAGTTGTTTTGAGCATTATTGTTCCTGTTATAGTCATTGTTTCTATTATAATATCCATTGTTATTATTTCTGTTAATGTAATTGTTTCTGTTTTGTTCATAATTATTCGTTCTATGATTTTGATTGTTATTATTATGCTCATAATAATTTTTATTATCGTAACCATTATAGTTTTTGTTTTCATTTTAATTCCTGTTCCTGTTCTGGTTATTGCTTATCTTGTTTCTTTCAATTCTTTGTGGATAATTAGTTAACTGTTCTGTTTTTGATATTTTGAATAGCAATCGTTTCAGTGATTTCAAATTTAAAATGTCTTGAGATAAACATAATAATTTCCTCCTCTGGTATAGGTGGATCTAAAAATTTCGCATTCATGAAAACCTTCATAGCGTAATCATTCATATTATTTCCTCTACCTATCTCAAATTTTCCAGAGTAAAGTTTTCCTCTCACTCTTGTTTGAGCATTATTTCCCCAGAAATATCTCATAAATTGAGCTTCAAATTCCTCAAAATCTTTTAAATCCTCTTCCTTACTTGTATATCACACTAAAGCATGGTTATCCAGATTTTCCCTAATCATTTCCTTCATGTCTTCATTATTTCGGATATTTTTCATCTTATTCCTTAAAATTTTTTTAAATACTTTGGGGTGTATTTTTCTATTATCCCCTTCAAATTTGTGTTCCCCTCTATTTCCTATATAATTGTTTATTATTTTCGTCTCCATCATTCCATTTCTCACTTCTTGAAAATTTCTACCCTCTGTGTGGTCATACTCTTCCTGTAAGTAAACTAGTCTCTTTTCCATGTTTCCCAATTTTCTTGTAATTTCCTCTGTTTTCTTTGATTGCTCACCATTGTGGATTCTACTTTCAGTTTGCTCAATTCTTCTTTTCAGAACTTCCATCTCCTTCTGTATTTCCCTAATCTTTTTTTCTGTTTTCTCTTCCTCTTGTTTTTGTTCCTCTATACACGCTTCTTCTACATTTTGTTGAAATTCGGTAAGGGTTCTGTCCCATTTTCCCTCTAATTTTTTCATTCTTTCTCGGGTGTCTTGAACTCCCATTTTTATTTCCTCAACTTCTCTCTGAATCTCTCCTTTGAAATCCTTTTCTTTCTCCTCTATTTCCTTAATTCTGTTAATCTGTACATTTTCTATTTCCGAGATCCTTCCAATAACTTCTCCTCTTATTTCTTGTTTAGTGAATTCTATTTTATTTTCCATGTAAGTATTTGATTTCTCCAATTCCTTCTCAACATGTCCCAATTTTTCTTCCATTAATTTTATTATTAGGTCCTTAGTTTGTTTTATTTCTTACTTATTCTGGTCCATCTTAGTATTCATTTCTTGTTTCATTTCCTCCTTATTCTGGTCCATCTTTATATTCATTTCTTGTTTTATTTCTTCCTTATTTTGGTCCATTTTGATATTCAATTCATCCTTATTTTGGTCCATCTTAGTATTTCTTTTTTTCATTTCTTCCTTATTTTGGTCCATCTTTGTATTTCTTTCTTTCATCATCATATGGAGCATACTCATTACGTCCATTTCCTCTTTTTTTTCTCCGTTTCCCTGTTTTTTTTCTTCTGTTTGTTTTTCAGATTCTTGTCTATCCTCTTGTTCTGTTCCTTCTGACAGGGGTGCATCTTCTTCTGATTGCTGTCCTCCCTGCTCCAAGTATTGCACCTGAAAATCTCCTCTTCCATGACTCCTTTCTTCCCTTTCTTCGTCAGATCTACTTTCAACTCCTACCTGTTTTCCGACCCTTAATGTCATTTTTCTTTCCATCTTATTTATTTTATATTTGAATACAGTCAAAAAATTATTATCTCAATCCTTTTTCGTTATTTTATTATATTTTAGTTTATGTGAATGAATTTTAATTCGCCCCACGTTGGTTCGACATTTTATTGTGGTTTACTTTCTGTGAATTTAATTATATGCTCTTATATCTTTGATTTAATGAAGGTTTTTCAATTTGCCCGGTATATTTAAGAAAATTATTTAGGTTCAATAATGCCACACAGTGCACTTACCTTTATATCTTTTAATTATTATTTATTTCAATAAGCACTCAGCTTCTCAGAATCTTGGGTTCATAAGGTTAAATATTCATATGATTTTTTAATAATAAACGCCTAATCTTAATGTTAAATTTTGATAAAAAAAATTTGTGAAATAAAATATTTGTATTCAATAAATTTTAACAAAACGGTCCTGCACATTTTGTTCCAAACCCCCTCTCGAATTGCAATACGCTTTTTCAATACTGCCCACTGATAAATTAAACACTTAGAAATGCACTCTATAAACAATATAATTTGTTCTTCCAAATAGGAAGACTTGTTAATTTATATATAAAAAAATACATTATTCCTTTTTCATCATCAATTGAAAAAAAGATCTTTCATACGATATACATTCACACAAATGAAATTATACTAAATACATGCAAGTATGCAACTTGTTATACGTTATATACAATATAAAAGAAACTTGACATTCTCAGAAGATTCTCGGTAGAAAATGGATGAACGCTAGAAACACACTTCGTCAGCAGAGATTCAATATTTAATGTTCAATACACACACGGTAAGTTTTATTTAAAATGAAACAGTTTTTAAATACCTTTTATCATTCGCTGATTATCAATAGATTTGTTCACCTTAATTTCTTCTCTATTTCTTGTAGGCTACTTCGAAAAATGTCGGGATTGATTCAAGAATCCATTCGAATCAATTTAATTTCGGAGGCTTTCCAGGCATAGATTCTCTTCAAAGATCGTGGAAATTATTGTTCTCACGATACGGGATATATAGATTTTTCAGCATAGTGAAAGCCGATATTCTCTGCATAGGATATTCCCTCTCTTCAGGAATGCTTTTTTTGGAGGTTAGTATCACTGCTTTTATCTTATTTTACTTTAATTTTAACAATTCTTATCAATTATTTCTAAAGAACAATGTACTTATTTTTTAGACACAGATTAAAATTTTAACATAGTATATATATATATGAATATATAAATAAATTTTGCAGAAAAAAAAACAAATAAGACATTGATTCACAATGAAAATATACAATTTAAAAACTAATAAAAAAAATTATTAAAGGTGGGATTTTGTGTCATCTTGTTCATAGAAAAGAACATATGCTTCTCCACTGACTAAAGATTTCCACGATATTAATAGCACTCTTGAATCGTTATATTCGTGCCACTGTCCCGTGTAGGGATGTCGGCAAAATGCTGTGTAGTGACCATTATTAGTGGTTCCACAGTGATTACATATAGCATAGAGGTTGTACATACAAGGTGCCACATTGTCAGCCGCGTAATGGTTCATTTCATGCCTTTCTATTGGAAAATCTATTGAATCATTAAGTTTTCCACCAAAACTTTCTGTTTGCGAAAAGCGCTTCAGGTGAATAACCAGTATTTTCGGAAATTTATGAATTGAGAATGATTTAATGCATCGTCTTCGTTCCTTACATTTCGAACAAGTTGGTTTCTCATCACCGTCGAGTGTTTCTTCTCTTGTAAACTAATCTAAACATTGTGAAAGTCGTAATTGACCTGTTCTTTGTGGTATCGGAAGGGATAAATCCCAAAAAGGATCGTAGGTAACTGAACAGTGACCACAGTGTGTGCACTTGATTGTTGATTTTAATTGACCGACAAAGTTATCCATAATCTTGGAGTTGTCCATTCTCGCATATCTTAACTAAAATCTTGTGATTTCTCGATATCACTGAATTGGTCATCAATTTCTGTTAATATGGGCTTTGGTTTTTCATATACCTTGTTGACATCTTCGTGAAGTCCTGCTAATAGGTAACGAAGAAACTCATGTGCATCATGTTGAGAGTATCCCATGAACCTTGAAGTAAATCGCTGAATCTTGCTTTTCAATGATACTGTATTAACCACTCTGTCTGAACCGTCTACAGACCAAAGCTCTTGAATAACTTCAGCAAATGCTTTAATTAGTGTTCCTTTCATGCTAGATATGTTTATGTTAATATCTCTTATGTATGCGTCTTTCTTTAGATATTCTAATAGCCACCTTGTGTTTGATAGGCATTGGATAATACTATTCATGAAACATGTGTTACCAATATTTTTGAGGCCTTTGAGACCCAAAGAATCTTGGGGAATACCCTTTATGGATCTGAATGTGGAAATATTGTTAAAAGCTCTTTCGCAACTACTATCATTGTACGAATAATTTTGGATTCTATGATTGTTTTTCTCACTTGATCGGCGTGATAAGAAATTTGAATTGATGATGTTTGCTACTTAATTGGATGTAGATATTACGGATTTGAAAAGTGTTTTGGTAAGAGATAATATATTGCGTATAGGAATCGCATCATTCTCTAGCATAGTCATCTTCTTCGGTATACCTATGAATGGGACATCATCTGGCTGGTGGTTATCTGTATTTTTTAGTACACTGAGGTCCAAAAGCTTGTTGGCGGCATAATTTATTAAATTGTCAACGCATGTATTATCAGAAGGCACACATTCTGAAGAAGAGAATGAAGATGTTAAATAAGAATTTCGGAAAAAGGAAAGATCACATGTTTTAGGGTCTGTAATGTGAGAAAGTTTGAAAGTGGTAGAAGAATTACGTTTCTTATGATTAGGTTTCATAAAAAGTTCTTCTAGAGGCTTAGAACGGGGAAACGTACCGAGAAAAGATGAAGCGTTTTCTCTTTGAATTGCATTACTTATTTGTTGTATAAAGAACAAAGTTGCTCTTGAATCATTGGTTTCTACTGATATTTTTTTACCGATTTCTTCAATAAATCTTAAAGCTTCGTGACCGAAAACACCTGAGGTTTCAATTGCTACAAGAATAAAAATGTTCTCCAAATTTTTGTATTTATTGATTTTAAAAGTTTCGCCTTGTAAAGCTGCAGCGCCTGCGGAAGTAGATGTGGATCGGACATGGGACGGAGCCCAAGTGTCAGTGCAAGTGAAATCCCATATAACTGGTCTGCCGCGTTGCCATGGAATGAGGGTCAGACCATCTGGACGTTTACCGTCGTCACGGCAAGTACCTAACGGTTCCAACGAACAGGGAATCTTTACAGATGCCATGCCTCGTTTGATTAGATCATTTACTGCAGAATGACGTGAAAAACGGCCGGCACTTAATTTGTAGCTTAGGCCGTGTCTACCATATTCATCAACATCAGCTCCGCAACGACAGCGATGTTTTACTCAAATTTGACAACCTAAACGGAGACCAATAGAAATACGGAAACTTTCGTCATCTAAAAGCGTACCTAATGGGGCCGACGGTAAAGCGTTCAACCATGCTCCTGATTCCTTTGAAAATGCTGCATTCAAACGAGCCTTGTCTGGTAAATTGATAGCTTTCTGGAGCAGATTTTCTTTTTCAATGTTCAATAAAGGAATATTCCAGGATTTTTGAAAGAATTTATAATCATCGGGTACAACTTTGTTAGACCAAACATTTTCAGCCTCCATTAATAAAGGGTCTTGTATGTAGAAAAATATAGGCAGAATGTGATTAATGAAATTTTTTGAACTATTTAATCATGACAAAAAAGAAGGAAGAGCTACTGAATCGATTGAGCGAATTCCTAAACCACCATATGAAACAGGTACCTAGTGAAGCTTGTTTCCAAGAAAGGTCCTCTAATTTAATGTTAGTTAATGACTCTAATGAATGACGAATGGCATTGTCAAAATTGATTATGATATCATTATGTAACCAGGTCGGACTACATCTTAAGATATATGTTAATTTTGGAAATAAAAGGCAATTCTTGAGAAGGTAATAAGCAATATGTGTCGGTAACCAGGATAAACGAGATGACATTTTTTTGAAAAAGGTTAGTTTTTCATTGAAAGCTGATAGAAAGGATTCGTTTAATAAAGGAGCACCTAATAGAAATAAATTTTGTCTGTTGGTAATTGTTATGCCTGGTGTTACAGAATTAAATTTATCAATGGCTAGGTTATTTGGTGTTTCTAAGAAAAATAACTCGCATTTGCTGAAATTGAGTTCAAGACCAATATCCTTGGAATTGTTTATTATATAGACAAGAGACTTGAACACGGAATTAGTATTACCACCTAAAGAACCATCATCAAGGTACCAAGCATTGAGTTCTGTGTCAATGTTGCTAATAAGTTTGTGTATCGATATGCAAAAAAGGAGAGGTGCCAAAGGGTCCCCTTGTTGGACGCCTCTTTCCGAATAAATTATGTTTTCGCCAAATAAAAGATATGAAGGGAATCGATAACATTGATTGATGAAAGGAAAAATTTCAGGTAGAAAATCTGCTACAAGTTTTAATAAATGATCGCATTGATTGATTGATTGATTGAAAGCATTTTTAAAATCAATTTTCAGAAAAACTTTATTATTAACGTCTGGATGATTTTTCAATACTATTCGTTCACACTTTCTATTTTTTTCTAATCAACAACTTTTTTCTAAACAAAAAACCTCATTTTTATATTAGCCCTCTGTTCATTGAAATCATATAAATATTTGTATCCAATCAAAATAACTCCATAGTTGTTCATTTAATAGATTTCATTGTATTCTTCAAAATATTTACTTTTTAATTATAAAACATACTTTTTTACAATTCTTAACAAACAAATCATATATATATATATATATATATATATATATATATATATATGTATATATGTATATATATATATACATATATATATGTATATATATATATATATATATATATATATATATATATATATATATCTTGCATTTATTAATTCTTAAATTTTTTCAGCTGTCATCGACCTTTCTTGAACTTTCTCTATTCCAACTGACAAGTACTTCAACAGATGTCAAACATTTTATAACCCTAATGTTTTTATTGGGAATTTCACATTTGGATATTATACAAAAACATTTCTAGGGCTTCTAAATAGTTTGATGGTATCTAATAGGAATTTAAGATAATGCATAAACATTTAACGATTTCATTTAAAGAGTGGACTCATTCATTTTATAAATAAGGTGATGTTTTTTTAAATTTTCCTCTTAAATAGTTTGAATTCTTATTATATCGGTGTCATGTATATATGTACAAGGTACATTATAAAGTTTAAATGAATTTATTTAGTTTGATTTAGTTTAATTTTGACTCTCGAATAGTTTTTCTCTCAATAATCTTATACTCGTTAATATCTTAAGTTGTAATTGACTCGTGTTAAATATATACAGTGTGTACCATTATTTTTCCAATATATATATATATATATATATATATATATATATATATATATATAATATATTGATTTATTGTTGTTTTATGTAGATTGATAAATAATTATTTGTTTCCTTGAATGTTATTTAAAATAAATTATACCCTGTCTACATTTATGTTGAGACACCTATGCTATCAATTATATTCCTGTTTTTAGTTGTCACTTGAAATTAATGGAATGCATATTTCCTGTTTTTAATAGAGGGTATAGAAACGAAAATGACTAACACTGTAATTATATATTGTCAGAACTACGTTGGAAATTGGAAAAGAAATATATGTATTAATATAAACAAATTTTAAATCAAAATAGTGGAACAAACAACTAAAATCTAATAACTCAACAAATAGGTACCTTTGCGCAAATTTATATTGTTTGAAATGGCCAAATTATGAAATTTCAAATTGGTTAACACTAACCTTTCACTAACGATGGTTTCTTGTGGCACCGACAATCACCAATATCCAATAACACCAACTCTCATAATAATGTGTCAACTGCATTCACTCAATCTGGACTCCAGGCTTGACAAAACTTCTCCAGGCAAGTCTTGAAATTCTTCACCGTATATATATATATATATATATATATATATATATATATATATATATATAAATATTTCAGTATATAAATATGACCCAAAAAAATGCTACACACTTATATACATAATTTTCAATATGGGAATGGACCCATATGATTCTATCTCGTACTAATTGCGCTAAAACGTATAATGTCTACGTCTGACCTACCATAATACGAGAAAACGTATCTATTCACTGAAATACTAGTAGATCGGTGCTAATTTCTTTTGCGGCCAAATGTCAATGTACTCTAATTAATTAAAAAATGGAAAAAAAATCTGAAAAGGAAAAAATAATGGTACAGCCATATAAGTAGAATGGGAGAAAGGAGACTGGTAAAGATTGGACGAGACAGATCCCCAAACGGCCGAAGAAGTATTGGAAGGCCAAGGAAGAGATGGAGTGATAACCTGGATATATAGTGAGGAGGCACCCGAAGATGTAACAGGCGCGAGCCTATTAAGGAAGCAGGAGAAACCCAGTACAACCGTCAAGATATTCAGGTATCAAGTGTTTTGCAATAAAATATACAAAATTAATAGATAGTAACTTATTTTAATAAATTTTCGAAATGTTATCCATTATTTTCTAAACAGTGACTGCTCAAGAATATAAATTCTTCATATTTTGTATATTATTGTAAATTGAATTAGAAAAATCTCACATTTTTATAATAGTACCATTTTTATTTAAGTTTTGTTAAAATTGTAACACCATAGAATTATTTTGACTAGAAATATCTTTAGAATATCATTCACTTTTTATGTATATCTCATTGTAATGCTTGTAAGATTTATTGTGTTTTACTAAATTTGGAACTTCCACTGTGTTAAAAAGAACGGAATCTTTGAAGGAAATAAAGGTGTCGGACTGCCTTTAATAAAACCATTTTATACCTTTGAAATAGCCTCAATAGTCATTTAGGCTTTAAAATATTTCCAATAGGACGGTCATACCTTTGAAAATATTTTTCAATGGTGATTGAAAATCGAATGGCTGTATTCGACCGGCTTAAGAATGAGCACCAATTGGCAAAGTGCATTTCTCTAGTCCCACCAATATTCATGAAAGATTTATCGAAGATTTTGCATTTAAGATGGCTTCCAGCGGAGAAAGGTCAGTTACAAAGTTGCCCAGTTGCGCACCCAAGTCGAGACATAACGTCTCTCCGAGAGTCCCCTCTCACCTAAGTCAATCATATCGTTTCTTAGTTAGTATTTAAGTCAAGCACGTGTAATCCAAGTCGAAACTCATCATTTCTACGAGAAGTTAAGTCATTAAGTCAAACAAACCGTTTCTTAGTCAGCATTCTGCTAATAGCAAAGTAGAGTAGAGTCGCTACAATTGGATACCTGATCAAGTCGAAACATAACGTTTTTCCGAAATCATTAAGTTTGTGATTACCTTCTGATCTTAATACCGTCGAAGTCACACAATAATAAATGTGTACGATTCATTTGTAAATTTGTATATAGTAAACTATTAATTTCGACATTCACGTTCTCAAATCAAGATTACTAATATTGTTGAATACGTCTACTACAGTCGACAAAGTGTGAACATGGTGGCCATTCTAAGTGGAGGACAGTAATAGAGCTCCATCTTGTTGGAAGTGAACAAGGTCTTCTTGCAAAATCATGTTATCATTCGCATCAATTTGATTTTCCAGTTCCAGTTGTCATTAAGGGGTCTATTATTTCTTGAAGCAAATTTAAGTAGCGCTCACCAGTTAGATATTCCTCAATTAATAAAGGTCCAATATTTCTATTCTCAAGAAGACGAGTCCAAACGTTCACTTTTTTTGGATACTGTGTATGACCTTTGAGGCGATATGCAACGGGACACGACCTCTCTCGACGTGTTATCTTTGATGACTGCAGCTGTCAACCTATGACAGCTATTTCATACGAATTGTCATAATATATCTGTTTTTGCTCGAATGTCTAGTATAATTCTTTATGTTGAATAAATCCACGGTTCCGTTGGTAATTTCGTTTATCATTCTACAATTTATTCAAATTGAAATGCCTGTCGAAAAATTAGACAAAACTTCGCTATCGAGATATCTTCATCCCGACGTAGAACCTGACGTCACGGATGGCGACGTAAAATGGGGGCAACTAGAAATCTACCTTTGAAAGTTTCCTAGCCGAGGAAGGAAGCAACCAAAGACGTATCCAATACTCTCAAGTATAGGCTGTTGATCAATCATTTATCAACGTCGATATTCAAGCATATTGAAGGATGTTACTGCTCAAGAGCACGAAGATTCAGCAATTCGTAGCGCTTTAAGTTCTGGACTGATTTCACGTAAAATATGAGATCGGCTACTTAAAAACTCTAAGTTTACTCTTTCTGAAACCCTCAATTAAGCAATTGATCTAAAGACCGCTGAGAAGGACGTGAATACTATCTTCAATAACTCACCGCAACTCAGTGCTATATCTTAAATTGTACAAGATAGAGACTTAAATAATGTAGCAGCGGCTTCTACGTCCCGAGCTTTCCAAACTGCTGCAGTCTTGCTCTCTTTTTGCAGGTGGGAGTGTGCACCTGCAAAGGTAATTTTGCAAGTGTTTTTCAGGTCCGGGCATATCAACATGAACTCTGTATCAGTCGAAGAGCCCACGAGCTCTAACGATTGTCAATTCCACATCGAATTTATTCAAGCCTTAGAAGCGCAACAATCTCGATGTAAATGGGTGTAGGAGTGATGCACTCGATAGTGTCGGTAAACAAACTGCCAATCTTGCGTCTCTGAACCAAGTCTCATTCATTGAAGGCGTATGCTTTGCAACCATTGTAATGAACCGATACAACTACAGGCAGACGATACAACTACAGACAGAAGCCTCTTCTCGTTGTTGACAATCTCTGCACCGGAGGAGGAACACATCACAAACAACTAGTAATCGACTACTCGATGACTATTAAGAAGTTTACGGATTTAGATGCATTCCCCTTGCCAAATATCTAAGCGCATACCACCAAATCTCCATCCCAGAAAGCGAAAAAGTATACACAGCATTCAAAGGGTGTGCGAAGTTATATCAATTTACACGCATCCCATTTGTGGTATCAAACGGAGTGGTCACATTTCGGCGAGCTCTAGATTTCATAATTTCTGAAGAAAATTTGTCTCTTGCCGAACAGAAAAGCGTATTCAACTAAATCAATATTAATTTGCTGGGATACACAGTGGAAAATCACACTATTAGACGACCTGACACTGAAGGGGTGAAGCCACTACTAGAACTTTCTGCTTCGACGAAGACAAGTGAACTGAATCGAGTCCTTCACAGTTTGCTCACCGCGCACTCGCACGTTTCTCAAAAAAAATCAAACCCCTCACAATCATGAATAACTTACCATTTGCGCCTGACGCTCTAAAATGTTTCGAAGAACTCAAGCAGAACATCGAAGCTGCAGCCCTCATAGAGATTAACGACAACGAGATTTTCAAGGTCGCGACCGACACATCTGAATTCGTCTTGGCGGCTACACTAACTCAACAAGGACGTCCAGTAGCCTTTTCTGACGCACTTCCTTTTTCTGACGCACTTTGTCAAACTTCAATTGTAAACAATTATTGATCGAAAAAGAAGCTTCAACCATAGTGGAGAATTTGAAGAAATGGAGACACAAGGAACTTGGTTGACAAATATTTTTTTCGAATAACTGATTAACAGTCGGCAGCCTTCATGTTTAACCAGTAACATAACAGCAATATCAAGAATAAGAAATTCATGCTTTGGCTCATTTTTTCTACCTTATAACCTGTACGACTACAATAAGTACTAGTTTAGGTAAATTATTTCTAATAATAATTTTTAACTGCTTCTTTATTATTTTGTTGGATATTAGAAGTGAAAATAAAAATCTACCGGTATGTAATACAACTTTAGTTTCATTCATTTCAATTCAATAAAATAATATCACAAAGTGATCTTGATACCTAAACCTTGATAACAGTTTCCACTAGATTACTCGCGAACTGCTAAAAAAAAGTATGTGTATTTTTGAAAAGGTAGTTAAACGACCTTTAAAATGAGGTATCAGTCAACTCCCCTTTCCATTTAAGATTTTAGGGATTGTGTCCGTCCCAGCTACAGGGTGGATGTAGTTTAGTTGAAAACCAGCCTACAAACTGCCCCTTTAAAAATAAGTGTGATGTTGCTTTGTATATTTTTGAATTTTCTATAAGGGGCGGGAATATAGAAGGTTGTACGTTCTATCACCAAATTCAATTAATATTAATATGTCATTTTAAAAGTTTAATTCGAGGTTATTTTATGAGATGGCAGTTTTGAGGTTAATTCGTGTTCAATGGTGTATTTAAAAAATAGTTGAGTCGAAACAGTACATCAATTATTTAATCTCGGTGAAAATAAATTGAGTTGGAAACTTTTGAAAAGATAAAACCCTGCAATATTGAATGGGCATACGCTAGCAAAGTTTTGAATTTCCAAACTTTGGTAAGGATTCAATTGTTATTTTTCAGTTGTCCCTAGTAAGTTCGCTCTGCATTTCAGCTTTTATTCTCTAAATTTCCACCGGGAAAAAAATTTGTGACAGTTAACTCGAACCTCCCAATACGATCGTTCTGATTGAGAGAAATATTTAATAAATCTCTACCCTATTTCATAGACTGATTATTAAGTTGAGCCTTTGAAATATATCACTCTTATTTATGACATCCAGTATGTACGTACAAACAAAATAGAATACCATAGTTGTGCCAATACGTGCTATTCTATCCAGATTGCTCTGTCTATAGTATTTGACCTGATTGTCTGGAAAAGAGGGTTAATTCAAGGTATTAAAGTTTTTTCATAAAATCAAAATTCTGCAATATTTTGTTGGATTTTTTTGTTTCCAGTAATATCTTCACACACATAAACTACTGTAGTCGTTGCGTATAATATTTTTGCATCCAGTGTGGATTTGTGCCTTACAATTTGAAAGTACATAAACATTGTCAAATCAACCTTGACCATAAAATCTCTATCCGCATTGTTCCATTAACCATAACTTCCATACTTTCATCAAAATCAACTATTCGAATATTTTATGAATGGTATTTTCTAATTTAAGGTACATTACATTAGCCATATGTGTTTTTTGTTATATGGATTTCCAATAGTTCACATTTCAATATTTTCTGTGATATAATAGTTATTTGTAAAACAAGTGTCACAATGACTCGTCTTGTAGTACGAGTAAAGTTTGCAAAACACGAGTACTACAGAAAGTCATTGTGACACAAGTTTAACACAATATTATTTATAATTCGCATTTATTTAAATTTTTAAATAAAATAGAATTACATGTGATTCCTGTCTTTAAACTAGGAGGAGTGGTTTGAATTTAAGTTGGCAATTCTGTAGATTCCTGATTGGTCAGATCACAGATGGTTTTATTCAGCACTTCTCACTTTTGACATATTATGACCGACTAATTTTGTAAATTGTAAACAAACTTTCATTTAAGCAAACAGAGGATGATTATTTGTTTAAAAAATAGCTTCTTCGTATATGCTCTTGCGATCTATTTATATTATATCATGAACAGAATTATTTCTGTAATACATCTTCACATAGATATCTGGTAATTTATTCCAAAAATCGAACGTTATGTATACCAATATATTGATCCTATACAATATAAATATAAACAATTGACAAATCATTGATAAATAAACGTTAGCGTACATTATTCATTGATATTTTTAATATATAAATCATTTTAATCTACTTACCTTTAAGAACTTTTAATATAATAATTTGCTAGCAAGAACAACGTTAGACCATTTTATTTATAATTTGTGTCAAGGTTAAAGTCATATGTCAAATTAAAATATAACTAAATACAATAACCAACTGTACACTAAAAATTACTAAAACAGTGTTCAAAGAGCTTCACTGTAAACAATGTTATGATGAAGCCTCTTTTATACGCGAATTTTAAAAATGGTATTTATTTGAGTCACAAATTTGAATTAAAATAAAATCTGAAAATAGTAGTGTGTTCAACAAGTGGGTAAGGCGAGTGCCGCAAATCCAGCAAGAGGGAAAAGTGCTTTGCGTACGTGTTTTACACAATATTTTTTCTACAACCACGTTTATGAATGGGAGAAAAAAGGGAATTATATTTTAATTAAAATTTCAACAGAAAGAATTTAGAAATTGAATATTGAATGTAGTGATATCAGGTAAACGTGATCAATTTTGCTCAATTTTGAATTGTTATGTCCGGTGTATCTTTTTTTAATAATAAGTTTTCATTAATTGTATTATTAGTGTCTTTTAACGAGTTTAACCATAAAGATTATCTCAGATTTTCAAAAAATATTTGACATTTCCGTGCGGAAAAGTGACATTTCTGTGCGGAAAAAAGCCATAACGGGTACTTTTCCCAATGTAAGTCATTACCTTTCTAACGGATATCTAACAAATGGCCTGCTCTGCGTACAAAAATTTGTTTAGAAAAGCGTGTTTTGTATAGTGGTTGTAGAAAAACAAACATGTCAATCTCATTGGAAATTACTTTATTGCAAACATGATTTCATGAATTATCGTTTTAATATTATTTCGGTAAACGTGATCGCCACGGTTAGCGCATATATAGCGCAATCTGGTTGTACAATTTTCATACATTGTTTTTGCAGAAATCGCTACCATAATATGCCACCAATAAGAGCATTTTCAGACGATACCATTACCATACCATTTTCAGCGGGCGATAAATGGTCGCAATATTGTGTACATTACCTTCTGATCTTAATACCGTCGAAGTCACACAATAATAAATGTGTACGATTCATTTGTAAATTTGTATATAGTAAACTATTAATTTCGACATTCACGTTCTCAAATCAAGATTACTAATATTGTTGAATACGTCTACTACAGTCGACAAAGTGTGAACATGGTGGCAATTCTAAGTGGAGGACAGTAATAGAGCTCCATCTTGTTGGAAGTGAACAAGGTCTTCTTGCAAAATCATGTTATCATTCGCATCAATTTGATTTTCCAGTTCCAGTTGTCATTAAGGGGTCTATTATTTCTTGAAGCAAATTTAAGTAGCGCTCACCAGTTAGATATTCCTCAATTAATAAAGGTCCAATATTTCTATTCTCAAGAAGACGAGTCCAAACGTTCACTTTTTTTGGATACTGTGTATGACCTTTGAGGCGATATGCAACGGGACACGACCTCTCTCGACGTGTTATCTTTGATGACTGCAGCTGTCAACCTATGACAGCTATTTCATACGAATTGTCATAATATATCTGTTTTTGCTCGAATGTCTAGTATAATTCTTTATGTTGAATAAATCCACGGTTCCGTTGGTAATTTCGTTTATCATTCTACAATTTATTCAAATTGAAATGCCTGTCGAAAAATTAGACAAAACTTCGCTATCGAGATATCTTCATCCCGACGTAGAACCTGACGTCACGGATGGCGACGTAAAATGGGGGCAACTAGAAATCTACCTTTGAAAGTTTCCTAGCCGAGGAAGGAAGCAACCAAAGACGTATCCAATACTCTCAAGTATAGGCTGTTGATCAATCATTTATCAACGTCGATATTCAAGCATATTGAAGGATGTTACTGCTCAAGAGCACGAAGATTCAGCAATTCGTAGCGCTTTAAGTTCTGGACTGATTTCACGTAAAATATGAGATCGGCTACTTAAAAACTCTAAGTTTACTCTTTCTGAAACCCTCAATTAAGCAATTGATCTAAAGACCGCTGAGAAGGACGTGAATACTATCTTCAATAACTCACCGCAACTCAGTGCTATATCTTAAATTGTACAAGATAGAGACTTAAATAATGTAGCAGCGGCTTCTACGTCCCGAGCTTTCCAAACTGCTGCAGTCTTGCTCTCTTTTTGCAGGTGGGAGTGTGCACCTGCAAAGGTAATTTTGCAAGTGTTTTTCAGGTCCGGGCATATCAACATGAACTCTGTATCAGTCGAAGAGCCCACGAGCTCTAACGATTGTCAATTCCACATCGAATTTATTCAAGCCTTAGAAGCGCAACAATCTCGATGTAAATGGGTGTAGGAGTGATGCACTCGATAGTGTCGGTAAACAAACTGCCAATCTTGCGTCTCTGAACCAAGTCTCATTCATTGAAGGCGTATGCTTTGCAACCATTGTAATGAACCGATACAACTACAGGCAGACGATACAACTACAGACAGAAGCCTCTTCTCGTTGTTGACAATCTCTGCACCGGAGGAGGAACACATCACAAACAACTAGTAATCGACTACTCGATGACTATTAAGAAGTTTACGGATTTAGATGCATTCCCCTTGCCAAATATCTAAGCGCATACCACCAAATCTCCATCCCAGAAAGCGAAAAAGTATACACAGCATTCAAAGGGTGTGCGAAGTTATATCAATTTACACGCATCCCATTTGTGGTATCAAACGGAGTGGTCACATTTCGGCGAGCTCTAGATTTCATAATTTCTGAAGAAAATTTGTCTCTTGCCGAACAGAAAAGCGTATTCAACTAAATCAATATTAATTTGCTGGGATACACAGTGGAAAATCACACTATTAGACGACCTGACACTGAAGGGGTGAAGCCACTACTAGAACTTTCTGCTTCGACGAAGACAAGTGAACTGAATCGAGTCCTTCACAGTTTGCTCACCGCGCACTCGCACGTTTCTCAAAAAAAATCAAACCCCTCACAATCATGAATAACTTACCATTTGCGCCTGACGCTCTAAAATGTTTCGAAGAACTCAAGCAGAACATCGAAGCTGCAGCCCTCATAGAGATTAACGACAACGAGATTTTCAAGGTCGCGACCGACACATCTGAATTCGTCTTGGCGGCTACACTAACTCAACAAGGACGTCCAGTAGCCTTTTCTGACGCACTTCCTTTTTCTGACGCACTTTGTCAAACTTCAATTGTAAACAATTATTGATCGAAAAAGAAGCTTCAACCATAGTGGAGAATTTGAAGAAATGGAGACACAAGGAACTTGGTTGACAAATATTTTTTTCGAATAACTGATTAACAGTCGGCAGCCTTCATGTTTAACCAGTAACATAACAGCAATATCAAGAATAAGAAATTCATGCTTTGGCTCATTTTTTCTACCTTATAACCTGTACGACTACAATAAGTACTAGTTTAGGTAAATTATTTCTAATAATAATTTTTAACTGCTTCTTTATTATTTTGTTGGATATTAGAAGTGAAAATAAAAATCTACCGGTATGTAATACAACTTTAGTTTCATTCATTTCAATTCAATAAAATAATATCACAAAGTGATCTTGATACCTAAACCTTGATAACAGTTTCCACTAGATTACTCGCGAACTGCTAAAAAAAAGTATGTGTATTTTTGAAAAGGTAGTTAAACGACCTTTAAAATGAGGTATCAGTCAACTCCCCTTTCCATTTAAGATTTTAGGGATTGTGTCCGTCCCAGCTACAGGGTGGATGTAGTTTAGTTGAAAACCAGCCTACAAACTGCCCCTTTAAAAATAAGTGTGATGTTGCTTTGTATATTTTTGAATTTTCTATAAGGGGCGGGAATATAGAAGGTTGTACGTTCTATCACCAAATTCAATTAATATTAATATGTCATTTTAAAAGTTTAATTCGAGGTTATTTTATGAGATGGCAGTTTTGAGGTTAATTCGTGTTCAATGGTGTATTTAAAAAATAGTTGAGTCGAAACAGTACATCAATTATTTAATCTCGGTGAAAATAAATTGAGTTGGAAACTTTTGAAAAGATAAAACCCTGCAATATTGAATGGGCATACGCTAGCAAAGTTTTGAATTTCCAAACTTTGGTAAGGATTCAATTGTTATTTTTCAGTTGTCCCTAGTAAGTTCGCTCTGCATTTCAGCTTTTATTCTCTAAATTTCCACCGGGAAAAAAATTTGTGACAGTTAACTCGAACCTCCCAATACGATCGTTCTGATTGAGAGAAATATTTAATAAATCTCTACCCTATTTCATAGACTGATTATTAAGTTGAGCCTTTGAAATATATCACTCTTATTTATGACATCCAGTATGTACGTACAAACAAAATAGAATACCATAGTTGTGCCAATACGTGCTATTCTATCCAGATTGCTCTGTCTATAGTATTTGACCTGATTGTCTGGAAAAGAGGGTTAATTCAAGGTATTAAAGTTTTTTCATAAAATCAAAATTCTGCAATATTTTGTTGGATTTTTTTGTTTCCAGTAATATCTTCACACACATAAACTACTGTAGTCGTTGCGTATAATATTTTTGCATCCAGTGTGGATTTGTGCCTTACAATTTGAAAGTACATAAACATTGTCAAATCAACCTTGACCATAAAATCTCTATCCGCATTGTTCCATTAACCATAACTTCCATACTTTCATCAAAATCAACTATTCGAATATTTTATGAATGGTATTTTCTAATTTAAGGTACATTACATTAGCCATATGTGTTTTTTGTTATATGGATTTCCAATAGTTCACATTTCAATATTTTCTGTGATATAATAGTTATTTGTAAAACAAGTGTCACAATGACTCGTCTTGTAGTACGAGTAAAGTTTGCAAAACACGAGTACTACAGAAAGTCATTGTGACACAAGTTTAACACAATATTATTTATAATTCGCATTTATTTAAATTTTTAAATAAAATAGAATTACATGTGATTCCTGTCTTTAAACTAGGAGGAGTGGTTTGAATTTAAGTTGGCAATTCTGTAGATTCCTGATTGGTCAGATCACAGATGGTTTTATTCAGCACTTCTCACTTTTGACATATTATGACCGACTAATTTTGTAAATTGTAAACAAACTTTCATTTAAGCAAACAGAGGATGATTATTTGTTTAAAAAATAGCTTCTTCGTATATGCTCTTGCGATCTATTTATATTATATCATGAACAGAATTATTTCTGTAATACATCTTCACATAGATATCTGGTAATTTATTCCAAAAATCGAACGTTATGTATACCAATATATTGATCCTATACAATATAAATATAAACAATTGACAAATCATTGATAAATAAACGTTAGCGTACATTATTCATTGATATTTTTAATATATAAATCATTTTAATCTACTTACCTTTAAGAACTTTTAATATAATAATTTGCTAGCAAGAACAACGTTAGACCATTTTATTTATAATTTGTGTCAAGGTTAAAGTCATATGTCAAATTAAAATATAACTAAATACAATAACCAACTGTACACTAAAAATTACTAAAACAGTGTTCAAAGAGCTTCACTGTAAACAATGTTATGATGAAGCCTCTTTTATACGCGAATTTTAAAAATGGTATTTATTTGAGTCACAAATTTGAATTAAAATAAAATCTGAAAATAGTAGTGTGTTCAACAAGTGGGTAAGGCGAGTGCCGCAAATCCAGCAAGAGGGAAAAGTGCTTTGCGTACGTGTTTTACACAATATTTTTTCTACAACCACGTTTATGAATGGGAGAAAAAAGGGAATTATATTTTAATTAAAATTTCAACAGAAAGAATTTAGAAATTGAATATTGAATGTAGTGATATCAGGTAAACGTGATCAATTTTGCTCAATTTTGAATTGTTATGTCCGGTGTATCTTTTTTTAATAATAAGTTTTCATTAATTGTATTATTAGTGTCTTTTAACGAGTTTAACCATAAAGATTATCTCAGATTTTCAAAAAATATTTGACATTTCCGTGCGGAAAAGTGACATTTCTGTGCGGAAAAAAGCCATAACGGGTACTTTTCCCAATGTAAGTCATTACCTTTCTAACGGATATCTAACAAATGGCCTGCTCTGCGTACAAAAATTTGTTTAGAAAAGCGTGTTTTGTATAGTGGTTGTAGAAAAACAAACATGTCAATCTCATTGGAAATTACTTTATTGCAAACATGATTTCATGAATTATCGTTTTAATATTATTTCGGTAAACGTGATCGCCACGGTTAGCGCATATATAGCGCAATCTGGTTGTACAATTTTCATACATTGTTTTTGCAGAAATCGCTACCATAATATGCCACCAATAAGAGCATTTTCAGACGATACCATTACCATACCATTTTCAGCGGGCGATAAATGGTCGCAATATTGTGTACATCAAATCTACGTGTATCTCGGCCGTTTTCATACATAGGCGATACCATATTGTCTATGGCAGCGCCGATGCGATATCGCATGAACACGCGATTTGTTCTTCTCTAATCGTGGAATGCGGTGCGATTTTTCCGCTACCATTTCTCTACGCAATGCAAACAAGCAATGCAAGGAATCGCAAATCGCAGCTTATGTTTCAGTTGTGATATCGAGTAAAACATCTAAATTTTTGTTAGATCCACCAACTCTAATAGAGTTAATACAATAAAACCCAGGACGACCCAGCATGGGCTGACATTTATAATTTTTTCATAGAAGATTTCGACAACTTCTCAAACGAAGAAAAAATAAAAGCTGTAAACGAGATTTCAACTATAAAGAGCGATATTTCTACTATGAAGAACGATATTTCTGTTAACATGGACAAGAAGATAACATCTATGAACAACGATATTCCCACTAAAATGGGCGAGGAAGATTTCCACTATGAAGAACGATATTTCTGCCGATACCTTATCGTTGAAAACGACAAATTACTACGCTGAACGAGAAGATCATATTTAAGAACACAAGACATAGACATGTCAGCAGAAGAAAAGAAGATCGAACAAATAAAACCTTGCAAGCCAGATATACTTCCCAAAGTAGAAGACATTGGCAGTTTTGCCCGAGTCACGACCCCAACGTTCGACGGAAAGACGTCATGGACCAAAAACATAAAACAGATTGAAGCAGCCGCTAGAGTGAATAAGTGGTCCGATAGGATGAAGGCAGTGAACTTTACCATCGCGCTTCGGGGAGATACCTTAGATGTACTTCAGACGATACCCCTGGAAGAAACGGATGACTTCGAGCAGCTGAAGAAGAGGTTGGACATACGATATGGTCACGAACATTTAAAACATTTGTACCGATTCCAGCTGAAGAACCGAAGGCGGAAACGTGACGAAACCCTTCAAGTCTATGAAATGGATATTGCCCGACTAGTTCGATTTGCTGAAAGACATCAGCGCCAAAGAACATGATGGAATGTTTGGTAATCCAGTCCATTATTGACGGCTTATGTGACCACGATATGGTCAGGACGCTTCCATTAGCCCATTCTAAAACCATGGTAGATTTATTGACCGCTGCTCTTGAATATGAAGCAGCCACGATGGCTTCCGGATACAACAAAGGTAGGACCGTGCAGGAAGAAGGTGACGATGATAGACTTGACCAGATCGTCAACTTGTTGAAAAGTATCAATTTCAAGAACTACATTGGTCAACGAAGAATGGTCACCCACAAGGATCAGAGAAGATCAGGAGAATGATCCTCACCTAAAGATGTTTCGGTAATGGAAGGTAGAAAATCGTTGACCTACCTGGCAAGAAGTGTCAAGATTCTCACCGACAGTCAAGGCATATTGGGCTCAGTGGGACTCCCTTGTCCTGGAAGAAGGGCTGTTGAAAAGAGTTCTTGAAAACGATGATGGTTCTGAGATGAGAAGACAGATAGTTATCCCGAGAACGAGAGTAGCAGAGGTACTGAGAAAGTTACACGATAGTCCATCGGGAAGTCATCTGGGAGAGAAGAAAACCCTTCAGCGAGTCCGTGAAAGGTTTTTTGGATGAACATCTCCGGCGATGTGAAGAACTGGTGTGAGAAATGTACTACTTGTGCTACGAGTAATGAACCACATCGCAAGAGGCACCCATGAAACAATATGATGTTGGAATTCGTTTCGAAAGGATTGCTTTAGATATTTCTGAACCATTTACAATGACAGAAAATGGTGGTAAATACATCCTGGTAGTAATGGATTATTTCACAAAGTGGGTGGAAATTTACGCGATCCCGAATCAATAGGCCACAACTGTCACACATTTATTGGTGGAAGAATTCATCAGCCGATATGGAGTGCCCTTGTAAGTCCACAGCGATCAAGGAAGAAATTTCGAGGGCCAGATATGCCACGAAACTGGTGACAATCTGGAATTAAGAAAACCAGTACAACAGCGTTGCACCCACAGTCAGATGGAATGGTCGAAAGAATGAACAGAACCATTAAAAAATACCTGTCAAAAACAAGAGAGTCTAGCAGTGGTCATGGTACCGAATAGACGTACATCTCTGACATAAAAATAGTTTTTCTAGACAGTCCTATGAAATGTTCTGTTATGGTACCCTATTAAATACGTGATTTGTACAAATAAATCGGTGGAGTTTTCGAGCAGTTTTGATATCGTTCTACCTTAGTTGAACTCACTAGGGAGGTTTAGGTTACATAGTGAGGTGAGAATGAATTAGGCTTATCTAAAAAATGCCCGAAACATTAACAAAATTGGTCATAACTATACACTACGGAGGCTGTATCGTGCTAACAATCTAAAATTTCTCCAAAAATTACAAGAATGTCGTACTATCCCTGGTGAGTTGAAAATCAATAGGGATCATCTTTAAGATGTCCTTAACAATATTCAATCATGAAATTGGTGACTTGTTGCACTCTGGAGGCTGTATCGTGCTATCAAACTGATATTTCTCCAAAAATTACAAAAATGTCGTACTTCAAGTACCATAGCACCTGTTGCTCTGGCTCTGGTGAGCTGAAAATTAATAGGGTTCATCTGTGAGACGCTCTGAACAATATCCTATCATATAATGGTCACTTGTATACAATTCGGAGGCTGTATGGTGCTATAGTCTATATAGAAAGGACAAGGAGTAATAAATCATTCATTTTAGTAGATTTCATAGACGTACCAAAATATATTTTAAGAGGGTATACCGTAAGGTACATTTTGTATTGAACGAATGAGTTGCAGCTATGCTAAAGAATATACGCTTTAGGTCAGAGGTAACGGGATGTACTAATTTTAATAAAAAAAAAGTGATAGAGGTAGAGGTCATTCGGAAGCAAAAAATGTAGTTCATTATAAAAAAATTCTACAACTTCCTTAGGACTAAGATACATAATACCGAAATGTACTTTTAAGTATTCGCCAATTACAGAACCTTTCTGTCTGTACTCTTGTACCAAATGAAACTCCTGAATCTTACGAAACCAAGCTTGACAGAGATGACATTTACAACCAAAAAGAATTTGATCTCTGCCAAAACATTCATATATAGCGTTATGAATGCTTAGTTCAAAATCTACTACGACTTCTTTATGTTGAAAATTTAAGCCTACTTCTTTACATTTTTGTCTTAAAATTAAAAACAAATTTGAATATGTTTGACTTGATTTGTCCGGCAGCAAACAAAAAACAAGAGGTACGTAATAGCCGTTTTTAAAACCATGAATGGTAAACATTTGGTAAAAAAAAGTTGAACAGTATTTAAAAGTCCCATCCATCAAAATACAATCCGAATTACATAAAAAATTAAGGTTGGAAAAACAGGAGAACACAATAATTTTAAATAGCTGGTCTGCTGTTAATAGAAATTCCTCTTCTCGGTTCGTTCGTAATTGTAATTCACGAACACTATTAAATACTTCTTCCTGATTTTTAGGCAATAGTGTAAGTGCATCAACATCCTTTCCCTAATCCCCTAAATATCGATCAAAACAATCAAGATTTCTTCAAAATATTCAATTCAAGAAATCTTTGAAACCTTTCAGGAATATACATAATTGTATGGGCCTCCGATTTTATCTATTATAAACCCTAATGACTCTAATAGGATTGAATTAAATGGTTGCGGCACAGTTCGAACATTTCAGTAATCCTCAAGTTGATACAAGTCAGGTAAAATTCTATTTTGTGGCAGAGTTCGGATATGCCCGTTTATTCATAATATTTTTTATTTGTATTACTCCTATATGTAGTGTTTGGGGAATTTTTCTCAGAAATTTTAAATGGCAAGTGGCCTACTGTAATCGGCTTAATACGATTACACCTATTTACAGATTATTCGATTATTGAGAGGGATTTTCCAAACAACCCAGTTTTCTTAGAAACATTATCGGGAATATTATTTCAAACGAAAGTAGGTACATTAAATCAGTACTTAGTATTAGTTCTTTGAGTAAAGTTGTATGAAGTTGTATGGTTATCATAATATTGTAAACAGTTGGAATATATTTAAAACATTTGTTGAATGTTGATTGTGCAAGTACCAAACAATGTCGATAAGCCAAGGACCATCTAAACGACCAAAAACAGGTCCATTATCTTTAAATGAAAAAACTCTGATATTGAATTGTTATATATCATTGATAAACAGGGATCCAAGTGCAAGTGTTGATGATATTGTGGAATTAACGGCTGCTATGTTGTGTGTTGCTAAATCAACAATTTATATATTACTAAAAGAAAGCAAGAATAGAACTCTTCAACCCACTAAAACTCCTTCAGGCCGAAAACCAATTGAGATCGATGAGTCATTAAAACAAAGACTAAGGCGTGAAGTCCATGGATTTTACTTACGAACGGAAATTCCAACACTTGACATAATTATGACATCAGTGCAAGAAGATACGGACTATCCAAAATTCTCCAGAATGACATTATGCAAACTTTTGAAAGATGTGGGTTTCAGATATACAAAACATAATAGAAAATCTCTCTTGATAGATAAACCGGAAATAGTTTTTTGGAGAAGAGACTATTTAAGAAGCATTCGACATGCCAGAGAACAAAATTTGAAAATCTTCTACTTAGACGAAACATGGATAAATGCTGGATATACAGTTTCCAAATCTTGGCAAGATGAAAACATTAAAAGCGGAAGGCAGGCATTCGTGGAAGGTTTGTCGTTAGGTTTGCAGCCACCATCTGGAAAAGGAAAAAGACTTATCATTGTCCATATTGGAAGTTCTGAAGGTTTTGTTGATGGTGGATTATTAACTTTTATTTCAAAACGCACGGGGGACTATCACGAAGATATGAATGGGGATGTCTTCGAGGAATGGTTTGTTCAAATGTTGGATCTGATTCCAAAAGGGGCTGTTATTGTTATGGACAACGCAAGTTACCATTCACGGTTACGAGAAGCATTGCCCACAAGTCGTTGGCGTAAAGCAGAGCTTTTGGAGTGGCTTATTTCGAAAAATATTAGGTTTCCAAAAGATCCACTAAGGAAAGAACTTTACAGAATTGCAAAAATGAACAAGAATAAATACAAAACCTACATTGTAGAAGAAATGGCTTCTTCTCGTGGTATATCAGTTCTTCGACTTCCCCCTTATCATTGTGAACTTAATCCCATAGAATTAATATGGGCTCAGGTGAAGGGGGAAGTTGGGAAAAAAATACTACTTTTAAAATAAACGATGTTGTGAAATTGTTTGAGAGTGCTGTAAGTCATGTGAGTAAGGAAAATTGGACAAACTGTATCGAGCATGTTATCAAAGTAGAGGCAAATATGTGGAAAATTGACAATATTTGTGATGATTTAATCGACCCTATTATTATTAATGTCAACAACGATTCTTACTCTTCCGAGTCGGATATAGAATAAAATGTAAGTAATAAATGTATTCCAATAATTATTTCTTTTCATTTTTTATTATATTATAATTTAAAACGTATTTTTTCCCAAAATACACACCACTGCATTGTGTTATTGCTTATCTGCTAATCCTTTAACAATGAATAAACCCTAAACTTTGCTACAACTGAAACAAATACGGGGTCGATCTACCTGGTTTTCAGATTTACGGAAGAAATGTAATTTAAAGTAAGAGATTTATCAAAAATTTCATGGTGCTCCCTGTAAAGGTTTTGCATACTTAATTAGGGTTTATTACTCCTCGTACTTTTGTACATACTATAACAAATCGAAATTTCTCAAAAAATAACCAGAAATGTGGTATATCTGGATTTATAAGACCCATTGTACTCGATCTAGTGAGCTGAAAATTAAAAGGGGTTTATATGTGACACACCGTGAAACATATCGAATTATGAAATTGGTCACTTGTATAAACTCCGCGTGCTGTATCGTGCTAACAAACTGAAATTTCTCTAAAATCATAAAAATGTCGTATTTTAAGTACCATAGCACCCGTTGTACTGACTTTGGTGAGCTGAAAATCAATAGGATTAATCTGTGAGATATGCTAAACATTATGCAATCATAAAATGGCTAACCTTTTGAACTATGGAGGCTGTATCGTCCTAACCACCCGAAATTTCTCCAGAAATGAACAAAAATGTGGCACTCCAGGTACCATTACACCCGTTATACTAGCTCTAGTGAGGTGAGAATGAATTAGGCTTATCTATAAAATGCACGAAACAGTCACAAAATTGGTAATTTCTATACACTACGGAGGCTCGAGGAGACACTCTGCGCTTTAATGCAGGAGGCCCTCTATATCATAGAACAATGGTGCAGAGACCATTCGCTGTCAATGAATCCAAAAAAGACTGAGATGGTCCTCCTCACGAATAAAAGGAAGCTTGCAAAACATCAAGCCCCAAAGCTCCTAGATACCAAACTTAATTTCTCTTCAGAGGTGAAATATTTAGGGGTCACCTTTGACAGTAAGTTAACGTGGAACTCCCACTTAGAAAACAGAGTTGAAAAAGCATATATTTCTTATGATCAGTGTCGTAGAACCATCGGCCGCACCTGGGGAATGTCACCTAAGGTTGCTGCCTGGATCTACACTGCCATCATCAGACCTATGCTAACGTACGGCGCGATTGCCTGGGGAGCTAAGGCAAACCAGCTGACAGTCGTCCGTAAACTGGACCAAATCCAAAGAACAGCATGCCTCAACACAACAGGAGGCATGAGAACCACACCAACAAGAGCTATGGAGGTAATCCTCGGTCTCACTCCCCTTGACATATACATCAAGGAGGTTGTTTTGATGACCATGGCACGTCTGCGCTCTACTGGTATACAACCTGATGTAGGATCCGGTAAACTGAGACGTTACTTGTGACATGAGGCCCTCAGGGAGATCCCACTGCTGCAGGCCAATACGGACTCGATCCGACCGCGATATGCCGTCAACGGGCCCTACAAAGTAATCTTTAAAAACAACTCACAAGACCTATTGGAAGAAGGCGCAATCCGCATCTTCACAGACGGGTCTAAATCCAATGTGGGCTCAGGATGTGGTATTTTTCGCAGATCCCTGAATCTAAACATAAAATGGGCAATGGGCTGCAATGCAGGTGTTGCTCAAACAGAGCTCACTGCTATCTGCATCGCTGCTAAAGAGGTTACCAAAAGGAAAACCACAGGTAATAATATATACATCCTTACGGACAATAGACAAACACTACTAGCCCTGAACAGACCACGTATTACATCAGGCCTAGTACTAGAATGTCACATGGCCTTAATCGAAGCCTGTAACAACAACACGGTCACTTTAGGCTGGATCAAGGGCCATAAGAAATCGAAAGGAAACCGTATTGCAAACTCGCTAGCCAGGAAGGCAGCTTCCCAAAAACTCTTGGGACCTGGCACTTTCACTGGTCTATCGGCGTCAGCAACGGCCGACCTATTAAAGGAACACTCCCTTAATAAGTTTAAGGGTAGATGGGATGACGCAGAAGACTGCAGGCTTGCCAAGGAACTGCTACAGTATCCGGATAGCAGAGTAGCCAAAAAATATGTGACTATAAACAGGCGGAACCTACGAACAACCACGGGAATTCTGACTGGTCACTGCCACCTACGAAAACACCTTCACAGACTGGGTCTATCTAACACCCCACTTTGTAGAGGATGTGAACAAGAAGATGAGACTGTCGAACACATTCTTTGCGAATGTCAGACACTCTCTCAATTTAGGTTTCAAGTATTCGGCGAGCACAGGCTAACATACGCCAATATGAGGGAACTTAGTTCAGGCGACGTTATCGCCTACTTCAAAGAAGAAGGCTGAATGACGAGCTAGAAGGAAGTTTTGAACCTCAGAAGGATGCACAATGGGCCAATTGTGGCCTAAGTGCTGTGAAGCCACCCACCCTTCAAACCTTTACAGATACAGATACACTACGGAGGCTGTATCGTGCTAACAATCTGAAATTTCTCCAAAAATTACAAGAATGTCGTACTTAAAGTACCATAGCACCCGCTTTACTAGCCCTGGTGAAATGAAAATCAATAGGGCTCATCTTTAAGATGTCCTAAACAACATTCAATCATGAAATTGGTGACTTGTTACATTCTGGAGGCTGTATCGTGCTATCAATCTGAAATTTCTCCAAACATGACAAAAATGTCGTACTTCAAGTACCATAGCACCTGCTCCTCTGTCTCTGGTGAGCTGAAAATTAATAGGGTTGATCTATGAGATGTCCTGAACAATATCCAATCATAAAATTGGTGACTTATTGCACTCTGGAAGCTGTATCGTGCTAACAAGACATGTTACGAAAAGTGGCCGACGACAACATACACACAGGATTCTTCTCTAAAAACCGTTTTTCGTGTTGTTCTTGCTGAAAAACGTAAAAATAATTCAAAAAAATCCAAAAATCTAATTTTTTTTGGGGTAAACCAATACATTTCTCGCATATTAGATAGGGTTGGGCGGAAAAGTAAAATATCTTATTTAGGTATAGTTATGTAGATGATATATTAGCTTGATTTATGGGAAATGAATGACAATTAGATGTATTTTTCAATCAGATTAATAACCACCCAAAAACTAAATTTACATTGGAAGTTGAAGAAAACAACTCAATCATTTTTGTTGATTTACAAATTCAAAGAGGTAATAATGTTCCTGATTATTCAATTTACAGCAACAACAACATAAACTGATGTGACTGTACCATATAATTCCAAGCATCCCATGTCACATTAATTAGCAGCATTCAGTTCAATTATGCAGTTCCTATGAACAAATATAATTTTGATAGATAGATATAACTACCACATCTAACGGTTATCCATTGCATATAATAACTAAATTACTCAATAATATTTCCCAAACAGACTAAAGAAATGCAAAATTACAGTACCATCTCATATGTTGGTGATTTTTCTAATAACATCTTTAGCAACAAATACAACCATTTCTTTTAAAACTGAAAGTAATGTGAGTACAAAATCGTTAAATGTTAAAACAAAAATATCCACATTAACAGAGTCAGGTATATATAAACTTAAATGTCTAGAATGTAATGCTGAAGAGATATGAGCTCTCGAAGAGAGAACATATATGTTGAGTCGCGTTGATATCTCGAATAGAGAACATATATGAATTGTTGTATTTCATATGTTGCAGTGAGAATATCTATGTAAGAATTCTCCAATATTGTAAATATTTCATAATAAGTTGTATAGTCATTAAAAAAGGAATGATTTATTCAGCATCCAATTTAAATTCAGTGCGTGAGTGCTCCATAAAATTTAGTGAAAGATCCTGTATTCTAAATTATATTTAGAATAGTATGTGGTGGCAGCTCTGTTCCAGCCCAGATTTCTGGTGAGTGTGTTCCAGATTAATTCAATCATACATTATTTCATTGAAAACGTTATGCCTTAAAACAAAATTAAAACAATTAGATGCATCCAAATAGTAAATTTATAAATTTGAATTCAAATTAAGATCGAGAAATAAGTATACGTTACGAATAATTAAACAATCAGAAGAAGATATAAAAAGTATTGTGATCAGATCATTGACATTACGAATTCAAGTGACGTTTCAAAATCATTTGAACATTTTGGTAAATAGATATTAGGTGTTTTAGTCAGTAATTTATCTAGTTTTTAATTTGTATTTGGGTAGATAAGGTTTTGTTATTTGTTGAAGAAAAGGGAAACTAAGATTTGTTTTATTTGCGATTTGGTAATTATTGTTTTTGAATTTTAACTTACGTTGGTTATCATTTATAATTATTTGGAAGACTTTAATTGAAATTAAATTTACTTAACTGAATAATTTTTTTTTATTCATTTCTGACAGTGACATTTAGTAGAATATTAGTGACATATAATTTCATTGAGATTTAGTAAATGTCAGAAAGAAAGTAAATGGCTTTGTATAATCTAAAACAAACAGCCATAAGACATGAATGGATAGATAAACAGGAATGAGAATCATAATCAATATTTAATTTGGACATTACTTTGAAATTATAAAAAAAATTAATTACTTTGATAAAAAATTGAACCCACCCTGAGATGAGAGTGATAATATTAGTTCATAATATATAAATTCATCTTTTCAAGAGCTCTCCAACGGTGTATTTGTTATATTTGGTGTATCATTTAATACTGCATACCCCCAACAAATTATTATAAAAATATTTATTACTATTCTAAAGAATATGAGAATATAAATTAATAGCAGTACAAAAACTACTGATATGAGATCAAAAACCGGTGACGACAACGACGAGGTGAAAATAGGTGACATAATTACACCACTTACAAAAGATGTGATATCAAATCATACGATGTATAGGGTGACACAAGTACTATATTTTTTTTAAATAGAGGTAAACTATGGCTATATATTCACGCTTTATTCCTTATTAATTTGAAAGTTTCCAATAACTGATGTACTTACGTTCAGCCCTGTTTAAATATTGTTAGTGTTTGTTTGACTTTTTTTCATTCCTTAAATTTTACCACAAATCATTAAAATTTATGTGTATGTTTTAGACGCACATGCTAGTTATGATCCATTAAGTTCATACTCCCAAAAATATTATTTTTACAATGTATAGAAATAATAACAATAAATTCTTCCAAAATACAATAAGAGAAATGCTCCATGCGATGTAGGTACCATCAAAATACATAACACAGCAGGGACCCCATCCGATTCATACTATTAAAACACATTAAAAAGGAAGGGTCCCATCCGAATTATACTATCGGAACGCATTACAAAGAAAGACCACATATGTTTCGCTATAGTTGTCAGAACTACAAAGCAAACAAAACATTTTTTCTATCTGTTACAATAAGACAGACAGAAAAATAAAATACATTAAAATGAAACAGGGAAGAACACAAACAAACACTAACATTATTTAAACAGGGCTGAAAGCAAGTACATCAATTATTTGAAACTCTCAAATTAATAAGGAATAAAGTGTGAATATGTAGCCACAGCTTACCTTTTTTTCAAAATATTATATGTAGATGTAGTACTTGTGTCACCCTATATCATCGTATCACATCTTTGTAAAGGGTGTAACTTGCGTCACCAATTCTTACCTCGTCAAGAAGTTTTTGGACTGATATTACTTACTATGAAACAATAAAAACGGCAATATTCCTAGATTTTGCGGCTTTGTGCATATTAAGTTTGGACTTTTCAGAAGTTTCATGAGATATAATGTGAAATAAAGATAGTTAATAATTATTAGAAGACATGCGTGTTGGTATTCTTGACAATAACCACGTTGTAGCTGATTCGTGAGCCCAAACGACAGGAAGGATGTTTCCATTCCAGCGACATGACTATTTACGAATTATTTAACCTGTACATTCAATTACTACCCAAAATTGAAACAAAAATCTGACCTGTCTATAGGAACGTTACCTGGCAAAACAATATGTGTACTACTTAAATCTAGTTGTTGAGTATTTTGTATGGATATACTTCAACTTAAAGCAAGTTTTGGATATGAAAAAGAAATATAATGTGAGAAAGTGCATTATTAAAAAGGTATACAATATACCTACATACTATCATTATTCAATACAGACGTAGGTAAAGAAAACCATAAACAAAAGTAATTTTATCTAATTTGCATAGAGGATGGGAGCAAGTTAATTTATTTGCTTATGCGGGGCGGCAGAGGGTAGTAATGAGGTAACATAACATACCTAATTCTGGTAGCAGAATATATACAACAGTAATTGGATGTATAACGAAGTAAAATATTTTTATTTTGCATGAATAAGTGGCAGTGGAAGTCTGTAGTATAATTTTATTACATATAACTAGAGGAGGCCCCTTTTGGTGAATGTTTAACGACGTAATTTACTAAAGTTACTTTTCCGTAGCTGCCTCGTTCGTGTAAGGAATTTGTGGTTACGCCAAGGAATATATAGAAAGGCAAAATATGTTCTAATATATTCGTAGTAGCGTAAAGACAAGGCTAATAAATATCGTAAACATGCACTTATGGACTTATATGTTCGGAGTAAATTGAATGAGATCAAAAAAGTATGTCATCAATACTATAAATAGAATGGGAATTGGATTTGAAGCAACCAGAAGATATATTCCATTATCTAGCACTTCATGACAATAATATAGTCCGTCTAGAAAGTATCCGGAAAAGAGAAAGCGCAATTATAATTTTTCGGTATATATTTTTATTACTTAAATTAATACAATTATAACAAATAATTCATCTCATTTACTAATACAACTTCCATTTAACTCTAAACACTTAACTAAACGTTTAGGCAAACCCGAAACTAGGTCAATGCTATAATGTTCGGTGATGGTGGTCCAGGCCTGTAAAACTGACCAAATCAAATCTTTTTTATTTCGTGGCGCTGCTCGTTCCACTTCGATCGTCATTAGACCTCATATATTTTCAATGGAACTAGGATCTGGTGAAGCTGCTGTCCATGGAATTGTTGTCAAGTTTTGTTCTTGTATCCAAACTGCAGTATATGCAGAAGTATGGCATCTTGCATTATCCTGCTGTAACCATCAGCCCTCTGGATGTGAAGCGTGAGCCGTTTCAAGAAGAAACCCGTTTAGAATTTCACATTATTTTTCACTATTAACGGTACCATCAACTATACAAAGAGGTGTAGCACCACGCACAGATATTTTTCGCCAAACCATTATTTTAGTGGGAAATTTGGAAATTTGAACATTGACAAAAATCAATTCATCGTTGCCTTTGTGAAGGTGTCATTGCAGGGACTTTCATTGATGGCCTTGTCTTTTCAGTGACTTGCGGACAGTTTCTACAGATACATTCATTCTTCGTCGATTTTTAAATTTGTTAGCCAATTATGGAAACCCTGGCGCGGATTTGGTCGTCCTAAAGCCACTAAAGCGTTTAAATCGTTTCCGCTAATCTTACGCGGTCTTCCCAAAACTGGCCCATGCCTCATGCCTCTCCCATTTTTTATCCTGTCTATGCTTATTGTCTCATATACTGCACTTTTTTCGAGATCCGTCAATTCCGCGAAATATTTAACGTTTTGAACACCTTTTCTACACAAATATTCCACCAATTTCCTTTTTTCTAGTTGTGACATTATTGCACAAAATTTAAGCCTGCTTGCAATCAACAATATGTTACAGATAGTATTGTCCTGTAATTTTTGCCATGGCCTACTATTGGCACAATCTACTTGATGCATTACTTCCGTTTTAGTATGTTACAAAAACGATATATGTTAAAATTGGGAGAAAGATTAAATTCCGGATACTTTCTAGACGGACTATATTTATAATAGCATTTATATTGGCGAGACGTTAATTTTATGAATAAAAAGTATAAGTTGTAGAGTTTGATCCGTTTTAATCCACTCTAATAAATACCACAGCATAATTTCAAAACTGACAATTCAAGCTGCGTAGAGTGCTTTATCCGCAGTATTTTATCATCTGACATTTCTTAGCAAAAACAATGCTGTTATAGTTTGATTTACCAGAAAATTAACCCTTGCAGAAAAAAGAGATCAAGTAAATTATTGCCAGATAAATTATTTCTATTTTAATAATTTTCAGAAGTTTCTTGCTTTAAAAATGACACAATTCCAAATTCACGATTGTTAGGTTTTCATTGTAGAGCAGTTGGCAAAAAATAGTACACTATATTATAAAATATTCAGAATAATAGAGTAAACACTATAAATACGAACACGAAAGTGAGTGAGCTCAAGTCTAGTTTTCAAGTGATTTTCAAAAATCATTATGGATCACGATTCTGTTCCATTTCTACATAACGGCTGTAGGTTTTTTCATGGAATGGTACTTTACATTTTTCCTTGTAACTCTTAGAAAATGATTAATTCGAAAGTTTTGTAGTCAATACTCTAATTTAATTGATATTTATATCCAATCTTTAAATTATCAGATTTGAACACTAGGTGTGTTGGAAACTAAGTAATTGTCGAGTAGGGTAAAGTGGGCAAATGGCGGTCACTTAAGAAAAATTTTTTTTCTACGTAAAAAAATAAGTCGAATTTCAAATAATTGTAAGATAGCAATCACTAGTGCACTTAAAAACATTTTTGAACCGAAAATCTTTCAAAATGTTTTCTATACTTTTATGATAACAAAAAAAAAACAAAAATGTGCATTTGAGTGACATTGTCATTTATGCGGGCAATACCGGTCAAGCAGAAAAATGCTTTAAATATAATGAAGTAAACTTCAAATAAGCATTTTCTACCAAAATATTGTTTATTGAAATAAAAAGAAAATGAAAACAAAAACAATCTAACTATCTAAGTAAAAGGCTGACATTCATCACATGTGTATCCTACATCCACTGCATTCAGAATGTGCCCATCTTCCGCATAGGGTAGATCTGTACCACTGCTCATTATTCTTTCCATAATCATTACATATCAAACATCGACATCTTCATCTTCATTATCATCATATTGAACATCAGAATCTGATGAGTTTTTATCAAATAATTTTCTTTTATAGAATTCTCTCCTCTTTCTTAAATTATTCCTTTTTTCATCAAGATTCATTTTAGAAGGTTGTACTTTTAATTTCTTCTTTTCCTTTACCTGTTTCTTGGCTTCCTTTTCTTCCAGCTCTTTCTTCAATGGTGTAGCTGTAAGTATTTTCGCGTGCTGTTTTTGCCTGCCTGCTCTCTTCTCTTTCTCTGCTACTTTAGGAACGGAAAGAATTTGTTGAAAAGAGAGAAATCCTGAATAAGTTGAAGGAACTTCGTGTTGCTCTTCACTTGTAGAAGTCTTTGGTAGAGCATCATCGCTTGCTACAACTTGGGGATCATTGCTGAAAGACATATCAGCTTCGTTATCTTGTATGGCAATGACGTCCTGATTCAATAACTCGGAAGGCAAAAAGTCTTGTTCATTAAAAACGTTGCAGTTAAGAGGATAGATACCAACGCTTCTGGAACCAGCTTCTCCTTTGCTAATTGTAGCCACAGTTGAATAAGCTTTATTGAATAAAGACGCTACATCATAAGGAGTGATACTTTTCATCAACTGCGTCTTCATATATAAATTGCACTGATTTCTGTATTCGGCTTTCAGGGGCCCGTAGAAGACCACATCTAATGGCTGTATTTTATGTGAACTGTGTGGTGGAATTGATACCATAACAATATGATTTTCTTTGCAAAACTCGTACGACTTCAAAGAAATATGGCTGGAGTGGTTGTCTACAATTAATAAAACCGGCTCATCTTTCGTGGTTCTAGCGTGATTTCTAAAATGCGTTAACCAGTCACAAAAAATATTTTCATAGATCCAGCCATTCAGTGAACATTTATAAAGAGCTTCTGCAGGTCCGTCTTTTTCCAGGAGAGGGCTTAGTCTCTTTTTGGGGAAGATAAACATGGGCGGAATAAATCCCCCTGCAGAATTCATAGCACACATTACGGTAATATTTCGGCCTCTTTCGCCGCTAGTTACCACACCAACTCTTTTTTGTCCTTTGGTTGCTAGTATATTTCCTGGATCCTGGGCAGTTGTGATTCCCGTTTCATCTGCGTTATATATTTTGCTATGGGAAAAGTTATATTTTGACATCACTTCTTCCACCAGTGTATAAAATCTAGCTATTTCATCCTTGTTGAAACCTGTCAGACGATTTAGACTGGTAGCCTCAGCTTTTCGCACTGATATAGTGGGATGGCGTCTGATGAAACTTCTCAGCCAGTTTTTACAGCCAGCCTTTGCGTTGCGTTAAAATTGTGTATAATATGGTTTCTCTCTGCAAACTCAAAAACAAACCTTCTTAGTTCTTTTGTGGTAACACCGTAAAAAATGGACGCCATGTGTTTAATTTGATTAGCAATTTCCAGTTCCTGTTCAGTTGAAAACACAGGCTTTCTTCCCATTATAGGTGCTGAGTCTCTTCTATTTTTTACCCTTTCTTGTAGCGTTGAAAATGGAATTGCGTATTTTTTCAAGCTTGTCTTATACTCGTTCCATTTTGAATGTCTTCTATCGCTTGCTTCAAATTGTCTCTGGTCCATTTTGCTTTACCAGTTAATCTTTTTAGATTTCGAGACATATGTAAAGACAGTTAAAAATGAAATAACCATTAACATAAACAGTGGGTAATGCCGGTCACTTGACCGGTATTACCCACCTGTGTTGACCGGCATTACCCGCCTGTAACAATTTTTCTTATGGGTCATTTTTTTATGAAAAAAAATGTTTTTTATTCTATCATTTTATAGGACACTAAAGAAAAAAAGTCAACTAAGTTTTTATGAAAAGAGAGAAGGATTTTATCTCCAAACTTTATTTCACTTACTGTAAATCTTACATCAGATTTGCCGAAAACACGTAGTGATCTGTACTAACCAAAGTTTTAACACAAACTGAATATCAATCGGCTGTCGAAAATCGTAGGTCAGCTGGCATATTTGAGGCCACATTGCATTGTTGCCAAACCTAGTAATAATCATTTTTAAGGTCTGACCGGTATTTGCCCACCTTACCCTAGCACCGTACATATAAAAGTCTAGTAGCGACACTCTGTGCGGAAGTCGATATGTGAACCCGCTTTACCCCGCCTATAGAGTAGCAGGTTTCTAGCAGGTGACGTCGGCTTGCTAAGTGTACAGGGGTTCGCGTTAGAGCATACGACATGAAGCTCTGCAGTATACAGTATATATTTCCATAGAAGTAGCACGACGCAGTCCCTCGTAAATCCGCCGGCCAGTGAACAACTGCCCGACTTCTTAGAACATTGTCGGCGAAATTATCTACAAATGGACGAGTCGAGAGTGTCGCTACTATGCTTTTATATGTACAGTGACCCTAGTAAGGATTCTCGGAATCTGGATGTAACTGATGTGCTAATTTTTCTTATAACTTTGTGCGTTATTCACTTAAACGACGCTCTCTTAACAAATTGTTCATGAATTTCGCTGGTATTATACTTATCGCCAAATTCCTTCCACATTAATTGTTTTAGATTATTTCCACTACAATTTAATTAATTGATCCATAATTCTCTAATTTGATTAATCACTTGAATATGAGTACATATAAATTATTATGTGTATAACTCAATTTTGTTTAATTTTTTCAGAATGTCTACAAAGTAGATACCAAAATGAAGTTTTGATGTATTCTCTTTTTTTGATCGGAAATTAATCATTTTTAAGTAATGAATAACACACTACTTCATCGTTAAATCAGATTTTTCAGTAGGTACAGAAATAATATTTTTCGAATTGATATTTCGTTTGCTATCAACTCACTCTGTTAATGAGAAAGCATCGAGCTCAACGCGCTATCCATTATAGTTCAGCTGTTTGCGGCAGATCAGTATTTATATTTTTTTTATGTTTGTGGCACGCTTTCAAGAGAAACTAATTCCAGGTATTTTAACGTCATTTTTGAGTGACTCATCGCACCTAGTTTATGTGTGAAATGTACATTTGGTAATTACTGCACGGATAAAAACTTTTTAAATATCCATTGATTATTAGTTTTTAAAAATTTTCTAATGGATATGTGGAGTTCCAAACAGTGCATAAATTGAAATAACCACAATAAACAGAGTTGAGGTAACAAAAGTGTGTTACACTTTATGAAAAACTAATTAGATGATGATAATGACATGAAATAAAGAATAATAAGGGAATAAAATAAGTACTAGTACACTGATACACAAGTAACAATTTATTCTTACTGTTCGAAAATACATTTTATTCTCTACGATACATTCTCTGTTGTATCGAATATATAACCCTTTGTCACAAGAATAAATATTATTTAGTTATTCTTGTGCCTTTGTGTTGCAACAGGATTCACAACCCTCTTTTGTATTTCAAAAACTATTGTTTGCGCTGCGTGAACCACTGTGATCCCTATCATAATATTCATGGTTTATTGCTACACTCTGACGCAGTACCTCCCATAAAAGATTCTCTGCTACTCTCTGTTTATTGATGCAATATAACTTTACCTAGAAAAGAAAATATCTCTTCGTGTTTTATTGATGACATACGATCTTTCTTGCAAGAAAGTCTCTGTTCTAACCCTCAGTCGTGAATGTTTCTTCAAGTGAATCGGTTTAACTCCAGCTTGTAACATGTCGCTGAGACATGTTTCTATTTTCATTAATTATTTTGGAGCGTTATTTATTCGTCAGCTAGTCCCACCTCTAATTCCAAATTATTTTATCTCAAATATTAAGAACGTATCGGTGATCGTTTTTACCATTGTAAAATATCTATTTAAACTACGATTCCAGGAATCGTTGCTTGTTCATTATTCGCCGAGAAGCAATTTACCATTCAGTTTTTAAATAATACTTTGTTTGTGATTTTAATTTTCCTTGCAGCCCTGCAGCCTTTACGGACCTACGGGCTTTACGGACCCACGGACTTTACGGACCTACGGACTTTAGGGACCTTCGGACTTTACGGACCTACAGACTTTAGGGACTCTACGGACCTAATGGACCCTACCACACAATCCAGGTCCACATCACCGTCCGTACCACATCAAAACGGTGAAAATCCAGAGTTCAGACACCGACGGCTCAAGAACCCGTGAATACTGTTGCGAGCTGTACGTCCCGAGTCTTCCCAAGATAAGTCCCTAACTTATTTTTGATGGATATAAAATATTGAGTTGGACATTTTTATTGTAATAACTGATTGTTGTTCTCATTGTATCATACGGCTTATGTAAATTTATTTTTGTGTCAAATAAGTCCATTTGTTCCGAAATTTTGTTTGTTGATTCACCTTATCCCAATTGAGATAATAAAAAATAGTGTAACTGAGGCCGAATTCACCACCCAAGGAGAGTCCCAAGGCCAGGTGATCTCTGAATAGTGATAATGGCCCTCCCCGTTATATTATTTTTTTTACTGATATTGAGATTTTGTGACATCGACATATAAAGTTTCGTTGTTATTAAAACATTAAATATAAATATTTTACAATACGAATACTGCGAAATTTGCTTTTTGGAATATTTTTTTGCATTTATTTTTTCAGGAAAATTTCTTTTTTATCGTTTTTTCATTGTTGACGGTTGGTTTTTCTGCTCTTCCAGTTTTTTCTTTGTCAAGGTTAATTGCTTGTTGAATTCTTCATCACGTTTCGTAGTAATTAACTTTTAATTTTATTTTTCAAATAGATTGTTGTTTCGGACTTACAATCATTTTGTTAAAACACTTAATATACAGAGTTATTCAAAAGTTACACTTTGAATAATTTTATTTTCTTGGTTTATTTTGAAACGGAACTTATTCATTTTTCTTATATATATTTTAAGTTAAATTGATTCAGCTTTTTGATTGGCAATTTCTTGAATTTTTTTATTCTAAAATAAACTTCAGGCAAGTCATTTTAAAGCATATGAATCTTCATATGAAATAAAGATCAGAAATGAAATTGTTCCTGATACTGTTGAGGAAAAACGTAGGAGTCTTAATGGTTTATTAACTCGTGAAAAAGCTAATAGTAGTTTTTCATTGTCAATAAATACTTATACTTTTGAGAAGGATCATTTAGAGATTCGTAACACTATTCAAGACTTAAGTGGATTAATAAATAATTTCAATGGAAATAAACGTGAACCTGTTTTTAGCAGAATAAATTCCAGGTTAACTCATTCAACTAATAGAATAAATAGATTGAATATTGACCCAGATGATGATCAACAAGTTCAAGTTGAAAATTCATTGAATAGGGATGTACTTTTACTTGAATCTGGTTTTGATATGAAAACTACTTCTTTTATTTCAGTTGATAGTGAAGAGTCACATAATAATCATGTTCCTCCTGATTCGTCTTTCTTGTCTCCTCCTTCAGTCCCACAGTCTCGTCATGATCCCGTATACAAGTGGAATAATTCATTCTCTGGAAAGAATGAATCACTCCATCTTTTTTTAGAAAAGGTTGAATGACTTAGAGTTTCTAGAGGTATTTCTGATACTGAATTATTTTTACAGTCTTGTGAATTCTTTCGAGGCAGTGCTTTTACATGGTTTCTTAATAATTGTAGTAAATTCAGTACTTGGTCTGATATTGTTGCTAAATTAAAAGCAGATTTTCTTCCGTATAGTTATGAAACAGATTAAGTGTTAGAGATTTTAAATCGAACTATGGGTGAGAATGAGCCCGTTACTATTTATATTTCTTCTATGATAGGTCTTTTTAATCGTTTATAGAATGTTGTAGATAAAAAATCTCATGTTGCAAAGATTCGTAGAAATCTTGTACCATTTTTTGTTTCTGCTTTAGCAATACATAGTCCCAATACTGTTGATGAACTTATCGAGCTTTGTAAAAGAGTCCAGAGTTTGGTCTGATCGTTATCGACCACCTTCTTCGCAAAATTGTCTACTTGAACCTGATTTGGCTTGTCTTTGTCTTTCATCAAATTCTTCTTCTAAAAGAAAAAAGTTCGTTTTGTCTTCTAGTTTATGTTGGATTTGTGGTAGAACTGGTCATATTTTTACGAAATGTCGTTCTCCTAAGTCGATTTTTTGTTATGGTTGTGGTGTTTAAAACATTACAAAACCAAATTGTAGTTCTTGCAATCCAAAAAACGAGTTTCGGACTGGTCGTGTAAATCTGATGACAGTCTCCAGTCCAGCACAAACTAATTTGGAAGTAAAGTCAGGAAGTTCATAACGCAAATCCAGCAAACCGTCAACAAGTCAAAACTAACTTCGAATTTTTTTCCTTCGCCTAATGAATGGCAAGCTTATCTTAGTTTTGTCAGAGATTTATTTACCTTCTTCATGTTATCGTTCTGTAAATCTTGACAAACAATTATCTTCATGTACTGTTTCACTTGTCAATCCTGTAACGTATGTTGAATTATCTAATGATGTTTGTAGTATTGATTTAGATGTGCCTGTTTTCTCTGTGTTACTTACGTTACCCACTCCCGTGGATCATTCTTTGTCCGAAAATATTGTCATTTCTGTTACTACCGATATTTGTCCTTTGTTTGTTAAGAAACCGAATGATAATCGTCCTCATATGATTATCAAGGTTTTAAATACTGAAACCCAGGGTTTGCTATTATTAATTCTCTGCATGTATCTATTGGGTATGATGCTTCAATAAGCATAACTACTGCTGATGGAATACCACAGCAATTCATGGGTTTAATTACTTACATTATGCTGTAAAAGATTGGATGATATACTCATAGTTTTAATCTTGACTCTGAAAATACTCAAGTATTCAATAAATAATTTCAATATTGAATAGATGAGGCATTTACTTTATACTATATTTAATTTGTTTAAAACTCCATTATATTTGAACTAATGTTCAATTTAAACTATTGACTCGTTTCGCTAACACAGTAGCTTTCTCAAACGAATGAAGGTATAATGAAAAAAATGTAGTAATATATTTATTTAATTATTAATTAGGTAATATTTATGCACTGCATATATTAATACATTTTTTCATTATACCTTTATTCGTTAGAGAAAACTACTGTGTTAGCGCAACGCGTCACTAGTTTAAATTAAACATTAGTTCAAATATAATGAAATTTTAAACAATTTAAATTGTTTTATTCCATCGTTTAATTTCGATATATTATAATTGATTTTTTGTATTTGCGTTATAGTCCAGACTTTTTCTACATTTGAGAACAGGAAATTGTAGACAGCACTTTAATTAAGGTTGTTTTTGGGGGCTGTAAAGGGGGCGGAAAATCATATTATTGCGATTTCCGGAAGAAGTTGGCGTCAAAATGAAAAGAAGATCATTTTTCAAAATAACCTCAATATTTCCCGAAAAACTGTATTTTTAATTTTTTTTTGTTTTAGATATCTTATTTCCTCAAAAGTAGTACAATTTATATAACTTTTAGAAAATATACTTTTTTGGGTCCTTAATAACCAATGGCCTAGCCAGGATTTATAACAGGGGTAGGGCAAACCATGGTCCATGGTCGTCCAAAATGTAAAATTTTAGGATAAAAAGAAAAGGCAAATGGAAATAAAATTTTTAAATTTTAATTATACTTAAATTAAACTAATAACATTTTTCTTGGGTTTAACTAAATTTATCCAAAACTTTGTTCACTATGCAGTCCTGATTTTCCTTCAAAAATTTTCGATGCTCACTCATCAAACATAACCCAGTGAGTGTTTTTAAACTCACCACCCATTGTACTCCTGAGCCAGGTTTCTACCCTTCGTAGGGTACTGAACGATCTTTCCACGGTAGCAGTAGTGGATGGGAAAGCACTTAATATTAGCAGTGCGTGCCTTGTTGCAGGAAAAAAAAAGCATTAGCTTCCTCCAAAAGTGCAGCCGCTTCAATATCCTTTAATTTGTCTCTGCTAAATTCTTTTTCTTCCACATATCTAATTCTGCATAGACATCACCCAACTTATAAAATTCCATGAAAGATTCTGCTTCATTTTTAAAATCTCTTGAAGCCATTTTGAGCATGATTGAAGGATGAAGATAAGTTAAAGCAAAAGCAGGTGTATTTTCGTTAGAGAATCTAGCATCCAAACACGAAGTTAAAGAATCAAGATAGGGGATGATTATTGACCGCTTCCAGTATTCAACTGCAGACTCAGATGGTGGATTACTTCTGTGTACTTGCTTTTGAGTAACTCGTGGTACTGACAACTCAACCCCTACTTTCTCTGCGATATCAAAGTATTTTTTTAAATGAATCATAAGAAACATTTTCGACATCTTGTCGATCTTCTTTGATTACATCTAGAATATCATCAATATGTTTCTTCACCATAACCAAATCCATACTTTTACCTTGTAAAACGTTTACAACGGGTTTCAAAATTGCAGAGTATCTTGCAATTATGTTTAAGCCTAAGATGAATATTGGTTTAGTAACTGCACAGTGCAATTGGTAGGCAGATTTTCTTGTTGCATAGTTTCCTTCGACAGATAAATGTTCTAGAGCTTTAACAATGTCAGTGAAGCTTTCTGAAAAATTTGTATGCTCTTATATTGTTCCGACCATCCGGTCTCACATAGCCTTGGAAAATTTGGAACCGATTCCCTACGGGCTGGCTATTCACGAAAGAAGGTTATTGTGTCTTCAACCGTTGCAATTGTGTTTCTTATTTTGGTAGCTTGCTAGTATCATTGACCACAAGATTTAGTATGTGGCTGAAGCCACCTGTACGCCGCCTGTACATCACCTTCTTTGCCGGCCATCGTGGAACACCCGTCAAATCCGAATTCCACACAATTATCGGCGGAAAAATTATTAACTTCTAAAAAACTTTGAATTGTGCTAGCGATTCTAGAAGAATCTTGACATTTTAACTCAATGTAGCCTACAAATTCCTCCCTGATTATTTTTTGGCTTTCATCATAGAACCTTAATCCAATAGAAAGCTGCTCTTTTCCAGCGATAACTACTGTTTCATCAGACATTACAGAATAAGCTTTTGCCCGTTTATAGTCTTCGATTATTTTTTCTTTGATAACTTCACTGTATAATTGTATGATCTCATTTTGAATTGTTGGTGAGGTATAGACTGCGTTTTATCCAACTGGCTCTTCAGCTTCTCATCGCCAGAGTCAATCCTTAAATTTAAAAGGTCAAAGAAAGCTCCCTCATTTCCTTCTTTTCCTCTAATCATGAATTCCACAAAATATTATGCGTGAAATAATTGCTGACAATATTTGTTTAATTTCTTCAATTTTCTTATGGTGCCCTATTTGCAACTGGATATCAGCAGGAGCATTTTATAGAAATGCTTTTGCAGCAGCTGTTGAAGGTTTGTGGTAATTGCTGCCAACGTGCTTTCTACAATCTTAATGTACATCCTTAAACTTCATGTAAGGCCTCACCATAAATGACCCTAAAACTCCTTTAACTGTAGCAATTCTTGGCGAAAATAAAACATAATACAAACATAGAGCACCTTTCAAACGACTTGAGTACACCAGCCATGGAGTATATTGATCTAATCAGCGATGGTTACATTTTCTATTCAAGTGAATGACATCAGAAGCAAAATCGTAATTGGATTATGGATCCCAAGGGTTAATCAACAATTCCTTCATTTTTTCAGAAGGCAAATTATTGGCACAACTAACATAACGCCATTTTCATGATAGCCATCGCGCTCTTCAGTTTGTTTAGAGGTCTCAGTTCCACAGACAGCTTCATGTAGATTTGAAGAACTACTTGAGCCCCCTTCAAAAAAAGATTCGATTTTGATGTTCCGACCATTTTATTTTCATATTCATCACAATAATTGCTTCCACTACTGTCATCATGAACTTTTTTACGTTTTAGAGATTTTTGACCTAGAAATATTAACCTAATATCATTCTTGTTCTTAGTCCCTTGTATAAAAATTAGTATAAAACAAAACTACCATGTAATGATAGCTTATAATGTGGCGTGGATATACTATATCTGATGTTAATCCTTTTTCTCTACATTAAAAATAAAAAATGAAATTGATAGCACGTATAAAGTGCTGTTTGATCTTCAATATGTGGAAATTTCAAGTTTTTATGTTTAGTCCCATTTGAGATATCAGCTGTCAAAATCGGTGCATTATTGTAATTTTTGTTATAATTAGATTAGAAGGCAAAAAAGTCGGCATCATAATAATGAAAAATATATAAAATTATTATAATAATGCACAAAATCTTTTGCCAAAGCTAATAAAAATTGTTTCACAAAGATACAAGCAAAGAGTACAGAGCAATTGGCAATTTTGTGAAGGGCTGCAATTGAATTTTTTTCCATACGTTGCGATACAAAAACGGCCGACGATAGAAAAAAATAATTTTGAACAAAATTAACATCGGATATAACATATCTACATTATAAGCTATTATAACATGTTTTATTTGGTGCTGGTCGAGCAACCAATTTTCAAATTTTTGGATCATTTCTAATGGAATGACTCTAAAGTTTTAATCAAAAATTTAATTTCCTACTGAAATTATTTAACATACCTTTTTGTGACCAATTTCTTATATCCATATTGTCTTTTCTAACTCTTTATTTTGTGGTAAAACTTTTGTTACGGATTTTCCCTCTTGTTTCTCGTGCCTCGCTTTCTATTCGCCGTATGCAACTTCGTATCCTGCACTATGTACTGTACTGTACTGTACTGTCTGTCTTCGCGCCGGATAGACAACTAACTTTATATACCCTTTTGAGCCTAGAAATTGCCAGAACATTCACATCGCCATTTCCCGTATATTCCTCACTCGTATCTCGATTTTCTCGAACTCGAAGAAAACCAGTGGCGTTTCGTTACACTATTAAATAGAACACTGTCGCTAGATAAGAGCACTTACACACCAACTCAATAGTTGTTACAAGAGTAGTTATGTCGGATTCTGATGTAGGATTGTGTATTGAATGTTTCAAAATATTTCACACTAAGTCTGATTGAGTAAATTTATTTTAATTAATTAATAAGATTGAAAAATGTAGTTAAATGAAAACAAAAAGGAAGTGACACTTTTTTTACCATTTTTCTCAAAAATGTCCGACTGTTAAGTAGTTGAATCGAACACTAAAAATTGACGTATCCTGAGAGTAAATCGAACACTCCTTTTTATCCAATTCTAGTGTGCACCAATGCATAGATCGAAAACGCTATTAATATATATTTTGCACTATGTCAGAGAAAAAGTGAGAGAATTTGTTAGAGCTTACTAATAAATTTTAAAATATTTAAAACAAATAACAAAAAAATATGCAGAACAGAAAATTATGTATATTCTAGATTGAATTTTTTGTTTATTGAAATTTAATAGTTATTTAATTTATTTTTGCTTCAAGGGGGGGCAGTTGCCCCTCCCCGCCTTTCGCTGGCTACGCCCATGTTAATAACCACAATTATTTTTGTCAAGTGATAAAATCTAGTAGTTATTAAGATATTAAATTTTTCCGAGAAACTTCTTTTTAAATGAAAAATGTAGTATTTCAGAAATTCATCGGGTTCATTCCAAGTTCATTTTTTCTGTTTTTACATTTATTTCAAAATAAAGATAACATTTAGTAGCCATTAGAAAATCAATTACATCATTGAATTCTACGGAAACATAAATCAAAAAACATGTTTCATTATTTAACAAGAAACTAACATTTTGTTCAGTATACTTAGAAAGATTCATTTCAGTTAATGAAGCTTCAGATGAATAACAATAATAATTATTTCAGACATATTTTTAATCATAGGATCGGTATGTACCTATATTTACTATTATCAAATTTGAAGGAAATTGTGATTAAGTTATTCAAAATTTGGTTGTTTATTATAGAAATGTGATAAAAAAATGTATAAGATTGTACAAGTATTAATATACAAAGGAATTGATTATATACTAATCTCGGTCTTGATTTAACGATATCACTTTCAGCATGTTGTCCTGCATTAAGCTCAGGATTCTTCCTCACTTTCAAGCGTTTCATCTAAATTACTGAGTTCATCGGATACTTCATTTTCCAGGTTCATTGAAAGAATTAGCTTCTTTAATTCATACATATCTTCAGAGTTTCTCAACGTTCGAACAATCGGCTGAACCATGACATTGTGTGCATAGATCTGTGCATTTTAACCATGTTGTCGACAACTGCATCTCTTACTTTTGCAACTACGCTGACAGCTGCAAGAGATAATTTTTAGTAAATCATTTTGTATAACTGGTTGATCGGTGAAATGAGGTATTAGTATTTTCAAGTTATTTGCACTCACTTCTTTCCACCTCCAATTTGTAAGCTTTTCATTTATTTCCAAACCAGGTTTGCAGTTGAAGGTAAGATCTGTACAAGTATTGAACATCTGCGACATTCGTAGGCGGTAACTTTTCTAACTTGAATGATGATTTTGCAGTAACTTTTTTGTAATTCTGTTATCTTAAGTCATCCAGAGGTAAGGTATCAATCTTTTTATACATGGATGCAATTAATTTGCAACCATTTTTAGCGATTATTGTTGGGTTAGTAGTAGTAGTCAACTCGTAATTTTTGAGTAGTAAATCCACTCTTGTTATTTTTCCTTTTTCAGCAAAAGCAGAACTCGCATCATCAGAAAAACAATGTAGAAACCAACAAGCGGACAATAATGTTCATGTACCAAACCATTTGAAGAATATACAGCACTACTTACATTACCTACTACGGGCTTTAACAAGTAAATTGGTGAACTCAGATCAAATTTAATTGATTCAATAAAACCAATAGATCAATATCTTGTCCAACAACAATAACTTTTTTCATATTCAACTATTCCAGTTTCACTATTTACCGCATACTTCGGTGCTTTAATAACTAAGACATCTTCATCTTATTCTGCTTGTTTAACAGTATATCCATCAAACATTAATGCTTTTGTTAATCATTCTATTAAAGCATCCTTATTTTTATCATTGGATAAAAACTTTTCTTGTGATACTGTAATTATTGTGCCGGTACAATATTGAAAACAGGAACACTCAAATCGTTTTTACGCCTTAATCGATAAAATGTTTTTTTGAAAGATGTACTTGAATTTTCATTGGACCGATATCCATCAAATACTATGCAACTATTATCTAAATATTTACGGCGTACAAAAGATATATATTTCTAAGTAATCACTTCAATAATGTCATTTTTCAAACAATATATGCGATATAAATCCACCGTCAATAACACTATATTTTTGGTAAATAAAAATGTTTCAGTTATAGTAAAGTAATTGAACATTTCAGAATAAATATTCATACTAAATCCATTTTCTGTGAAAAGTGAAAGCTAGAACGGAACAAGCTCATATCCTAAATAATTTATATTTTTTTTCTGTAGACTTCATTGGTGTTATTATTTAATGTAATGTTCTAAACTTTTAATAAATGTATCAACAATTATTACAAAATCCATTGTTGCAAAATGAATTTTTGCTTTTTTGGATTTTTGAACGTGTTTTCTAACGGCTACTATATGTTATCTTTATTTTATACTGACGTAGATGTAGATGATTTTCTGCAGTAAATTTTTCATTTGGAAAAAAGTTTTTTTTTCGGAAAAATTGAATATGTCATAAAGTACTAGATTTTTTTACGTGGTTATTAAGAATACAAACATGTATAATTTTTGAAAGTATTTTTCAAGCTGAATTACTTTTGAGGAAATATGAAATCAAAACCAAAAAAAGAGGGTTTTCCGCTATTTTCTGGAAATATTGAGGTTATGTTAAAAATGGTATATGTAAAAGTTGTTCATTTTTGCATGATCTAAAACTTTTCTACTGGCACTTTTCATTTTGACGCTAACTACTACCGGAAATCGCTATAATATTATTTTCCGCCCCTTTTCCACCCCCAAACACCCCTAATCTCCGCTATGTGTGCTGTCTACAATTTTTAACTATTTTTAGTATTCACTATGGTCATAGAGCAGGTCCGTAGCCAGGTCTTCGTTGGTACCAGGACATTGCTTTTAGAAACCTAAAATTTTCACTCTAACTGTTCGCGCTATAAAAAGAGTGCCTTTTTCATATGTTTTACAACGTTTATCTAGCAGTAAAATGGACGCATATAGAAACACATTATGAAACAGTTCTTTTTCATTAAAAATCAAACTTAAACTCTTTTATATAAAATAAAGAACATTTTTATAGCAGCACAGACATTAACACACTAACTGAAAATTAGTTTCCATCATTGGCATAGAACTAGTTTTATGATCGTATTATCAAGTAGGTATACATAAATGAAAACACTTTTTAAATAATAATACGGTAAAAATAGCAATTTGAATTCCCGGTTTTTACTAAGTAATAATTTTAATAACTAAAACGTCACAACGGAAAACAAAACAACTAAATACTGAATTTTACATATGTATATGTTTATTTAAATTATTAAAACAGGGAAAGCTTTCTATAAGCAGAATTATGAAATTTTTGCAGAACCAAATCTAGATCTAGTACAGCGGTTCTTTTTCGATTAAATGCTAAAAAGTAGAGGTGTGCCATTCGTTGGTATTGCATTACACACCTTTGAGGTCGATTTATTATTATCAACGAAGCAAAAGATGATTCACATGTTGCCGTGCTGCAACCGAAGGTAGTAACTGTTACAAAAATCTTAAAAATTGCTTTAAAAGCTTCTCTATATTTAGTAAGCTTAGAGAATATGTTTTCCTTTTGTTCAGGCGACAAAATCTTTGACAACCGACAATTCTTCAATATTATAGTAATATAAAATTCTCGAGAATAAAAAAATTGAGAATATTTTCAGGAATATTCTCAATTATGAGAATTTTCTGAGAACGACCTATCAAAACCAAACATTGGAGTATTGTAGATTAATTAATACTCAAAATAAATGTTAAACAGAAAAACAACATTTTATTATTGAATAATAACAAAATGACACATACTGTCTTCTAAAAACCAAAAATATACGAAATAAAATATTAAACAAACGTAACGAACATGCTTAACAAAAAATGATTTTAATTTGAGTCAGGAAAAAGTGGAAAAACGTCCACATTACTATTTTCCTCTTCGGACCCATCAAAATCCGATACTATTTCGTCCATTTCTACTGTTTCGATTTCCATAGGATTATGGGTTAACTGGTTGTGAAAAGTAGACTTCATGTTTGGACATCATTGATACCTGGTCCTGATACTCCTGATCCAATAATTTTCAATTATGCGCTATAAAAGCCACTTTAAAAGCTCGCTCAGCTGTTAGTTGGTTTCTTTTTGCAGACTGCATGAAACGATATGTACTAAAACTAATTTACTTAGCTTTGTCCCAAAACAGATTCCCTTCCACCAAATCTCGGATTCTCCTGTGTTGACGGAGCTTAAAACGTATGATTTTCCGAAAAATCTTTCTTTATGACAATTCTGCCATTATATCTGCTGGGTCACCTGGGTATTTTGAGGAACCCGTAGGCATATAATCAATAAATTAGGTACCCCGAATTTGATCATCAATGCTCAAATGATCGCCACCGAAACGCGGTCTAAGGTACTAGCTTCCAAATGTACAGGGTGTATGGCAGTATGCTTTCCTGGCATTTTTGTTCTTCCTGCTTTATTAGGGGGCTGGAAAGTAACACGATTTCAAAATGTTTCCTGTCATAGAAATATTCTAATACTCCACTTATCTGACTCTAGTTTGGTTACATATTGAACAATCGGGTTATTCAAATTAAACGATTTTAACATTCGTACTCAGAATATATCTTCATCTAAAACTAAATTTGCCACCCACTTGCTCAATATATTATCTACAGCCTCACAAACTGCCAAAGATTTTGAGGCATATTTGGTATTAAGAAGACTTCTCAATTAGTGCTTAATTGATCCCCAATCAGTTCTGACGGGTAACTCCAAAGATATTGACACGGCTGTTTCCTTTTTTTCAGTCTAGATTTTTTTTAAAGTGGCCAGTAAAAGATGGTAATTATTAATTTCCTTGATGATACTTTGAAAATCGTCATCTATCGAAGCCATCGTTGGCATTTTTGGAATGTCTCCCATTAATAAATTAAGTGCATGGGCGACGTGAACATAAACAGATATATGATTATACTTTTTATTAATAATGTTTCTTGCTCTGACCATTGCACTGGCGTTGTCCATCACTAGACCACTAAACTTTTCTGGTCCTATTTCTGAAAGTATTTCTTCAATTTTTTCGGCCATGTGAGTGGTGATACTAAAATTAATAAATAAATCTCTTCTGTTGCTCCAACCATTGCATTGCAGACCTAAAGCATTGGCTTCACATATTTTTAATTTTATGTTGGTGGCAATTCTTTCGTACTCAGATCCTAGTCGTTTATTGGACAAAGATTACCATGAAAAGGATTTTCAAAGTTCGCCCCATGGCTGCCGTAGCATTATTGCTGACACATAGGTCTGATTCCGTATGAATTTTTTACCAGGTCAATAATTTTGCTTGCCAGGGTGGTGCCCTGATTTGCCCTATTGTAGCTCCGTCATAGAGTGACATAAAAAACAAAATTTTCCTTATAATACTAATGCAATACTGCTGCTCATATGCAACACGCTTCTCAAAGTAAAAATAAATTACGGATCTATAGCTAATGCATGTATGTAATTAGTAAACCTGATGTTATTCGCAGATCTAAAGATTGCTTCAGGTTCGTTTAAATCATTCCCCAATACTAGTACTCAACATATTCTTGGTAAACCACCCTTAAGGTATAGTTCACTGAATCAAATCAAATCAAATCAAATTTATTATACAATAATTAAGTACAATAATACAAAAAGCGAAAAAATATACATACAACAAAATCTCCGGACCTGGCATTATAACCTAGGCAAGATTTGTCTGTTTTGTAATGTGCCAGCTCTGGAAACTCCATCCATCTGTACATTTATTACTAATTACAGGTTGGCGCAATAAAGAAGAGAGACAGAGGAACATAATTATACCTTTAGTGTAGTATAAGTAATGATTTTTTCCTGAGCAATGGTCATTATATCGAAGGCGAGCTTCAGTTGTTTACTCTTTCACTACTAAGTCTGTTTATGCTACAAAGTTGTTTGATTTTATGATATTATCTCTAAATATGAATTTTGGGGTGATAATATGTAGTTTTTGATTTCGTCTTTAAAATTTCTAACTTTAGGTATTAGTTTGAGAGTCAATGGAATTAAGTTATGAATTTTTGAACGAAAAACCAAGATCGTTGTGTTACTGACTTTTTAAAAGTAAAATGTCCAAATTAATTGTGGATCTAGTTACTCGGGTATCTTTAATTTTAAATAATGTAGGGTTTGTGTAGATTTTAATTATACAGCTATTAGCATCAAGTAGTTTTATATTGAAAACTTTCGTTTCATTATATAACTTTTCAGTGAAATAAAGCTTACTTTTATTGAAAATAATTTTTGAAATTGTATTTTAGTATATTAAGAGTAGTATTGAATGTTCCACCCCATGCAACAATGCAGTATCTTAGAACTGCTTCAACTAGTGAATTATAAAACATAAATAACTTTCTTCTTGGTAGAGTATCGCGCAGATTATAAAATGTATGTATCAACGTACGTAATCTTTTACTTATATTTGTTATGTGTTCTGACCAGCGAATGTGTTGGTCTATAATGACACCTAAATACTTCATAGAACCAACTTTTTCTATTATGGGACACTTACATTTATTGATGCAATCTGATTTATGAAATTTTACATCTAATTTATATGGTTCATCAACTACATTGGGATTACATTTAAGGTCAGTTAATTATAATTTAACCACACATTTATTTTTCTTAAATTAACTTCTGTTATTTGTTTAACTTCGTCCCAGTGTTTCCCAGTAAATACTATTGCTGTGTCATCAGCATAACAAACTAAATGACCTTTGAAGTTGTTGATTTTTGTAATATTATTCATTCATATTACAAACAGCAGCGATTCTAGAACCGTTCCCTGAGGTACACCACATTTTACGAGACATTCAGAACTTATATCAACACCTACCCTTACCCGCTGTACTCGGTTTCCTAAGTAATCTGAAATGAGATTTAGTGCAGTTCCACGTATTCCATAATTACATAATTTGAGCAATAAGATTTCATGAAATACAGTGTCGAAAGCCTTGGCCAGGTCAAGGAAAACAGCAATACATTTTATTGACTCATCCATTGCCCCGACTGTCTTTCTCGGGAAATCCATCATGGCATTTTCAGTGCTAGAATTTCTTATGAAACCATATTGCCTCTTTGTGATAATGTTGTTTGCATTAATGAAATCAAGTAATCTTTCTTTTAATGCCATTTCAAAAAAATTTGTTAATGATATAGGTCTGTAGTTATTTATTTCACTGTTATTCCCGGATTTAAAAACTCGAGTAATGATAGATTCTTTCCATTGCTGAGGAATTTTGCCACTTTGAAAACAGAGATTAATAATGTGTGACAAAGGTTCAGCAACACTCTCATGAATTGATTTAATAGTTTTTGATTGTATTTGATCAGGGCCAGGCGCAGAGTTATTTTTCAAATTGGATATAAGTATAATTACTTAATTTCTTGTAACTGGTCTTAAGAAAATATTTGAGTCTACTTTATCTTTTTCCATAAAACTGACCGGTAGGGTAACATTAGGGATTTTGTTTCCCATTTCAACTGCAATGCTTGAAAAGAAGTTGTTAAACAAAGTAGCCTTTTCTCTATTTTTATTAGTAAGAACATTATTATTATTTTTTACAGGTATTTGATCTATGTTTCTACATTTTTTAAACGACCCGATATATCATTTATGACCTTCCAAACTTTTTTTTGTATCAGTACCTGCTTCATTTATTTTCTTTTGATAATATTAATTTTTAGTTTTTTTCATCAAAGCGTTAATTTTATTTCTGTACACTTTATACTGTATATCGCGTTCCTGGCGTTCCTTTTTAGTAAATCTCTACGTTTAATAGATGATATAAGACCTTGAGTAATACAAGGTTTTTTTTATTTTATTTTTTCGCGATTCTATCAGTAGAAGCTTGTAGGTAGTTGCTTAATTTATTTAGAAATAAGTCATATGCAACGTTGAAGTTTTTTAATGTTCAGCTTATTTAAAGTTACTATACATTCAGATAAATAATTTTTTATTCCTAGGAATGTTATGAAAATGACAGGTGTGTAGTGATCTGTCATATCAGAATGATAAACAATAGGGTCAATGTCAATGCATTGTTGTATATTTTATGAGCTCTAATAAAAATATGATCAATAATAGTTTCAGTATAGTTTGTTACTCTAGTCGGCTTGTTTATGTAAGAAACAAAACCATTCCAATATAATATATTGAGATGATTATTAGTTTCGTTTGTGTCCTTTTCTAATAAATTAATAGTGATATCACCAATATATATTTCTATATTTTGTTTTTGCATTGACCCTTAGTATGTTTCCAAATCTTGTAAATATTGTTGTAAATTTGTTGATGGAAGCCTATAATATGCCGTCAATCCAATTTTGTTGTTATTTGGTAAATAAATACTCGAGAAAGTTACTCTTAGAAATTTGCTTTCATTTATAGGAGCGATATTAACCGATGCATTCATGCTATCTCTTACATAAACAACTACAACATCACGTAATAATGCCTCACTATAGTAGTACACAGAAAAATTAGGAATTTTAAATTGTTCGACGTTTAATATTTTTCTATTTTCAGATAAAACTATAATATCTAACCTGTCTCCGGCCATCTCCATATAAACCAGAAGCTCATTAAAATGTTTTTGCAGACTCCTTATATTGAAATGTACGATACCTAACGAATGTTTATCTCTATCTGTCCTCTCCCGAATGTACTCTTCAAAATTGTTGTATACTTTTGTGACAAATTCGCCGTTACCTAATACACTTAAATATTCATTCATAATACAAATGTTATAATTCAAAAAACCCCCTAAAATATTGTATAATAAATTTTTTTTATATAATGGGTAATTACAAAAATTGTATCTATTTACAGTAGTCGCTATTTGGTCACATAATTAGCTATTTATAATTCATTATTCCTCCTATCCATACATTTATTTAATTATGATTTCCCATCATTGAATTAATTTATTGTAGTCACTTACATTTATTATAATAATCACTTTGTTGTCCTTCGCTATATAGATCTTTCCATTTTCAGTCCACACATTTTTTAGGCCAAATTTTCCAATCGCATCATTTAGTATTTATACCCTACTAAAAGTTAGGTCTTCACGCACAACAATACCAGTACCCTTGAGAAGTTTTTTTTACTATAAATTATTTGTCTGGTTTCTAGATTCTTTAACTTCATAAAAATACTTCTGTGCTTGTTATTTTGTATTTTTCCAATCCTATAGCATAGTAGAACGTCAGTATCAGCTAAAGTTAATGACATATTATTATTTAAAATCTCTATAATCTCTTGTCTTGTATTTTTCTTTGGTTTTTGCTGTACACTGAATAGCCTCAAATTAGTTATTCGGATTGCCTGATCTATCTGATCCATTTTAATTTCCAGGTTATTTTCATCAATTTCTGCAGTCGTTATATTCTGCTCTAATTCTTGAAATTTTTCAGCCATTTTACTGTTCACTTCTGTTAATTCCGCCACTGAATTTTCTATCTTTTATAATTTTTGTTCAATTGTGTTTATAACTGATTTTGAAACTTGTTTTGCTATTTCAGTGATAGGAGAGACGCTTTTTATGCATTTGCTAATTGCAGAATTTACCGACGCTTCGTGTATTTCTCGAGTAATAACCATAATTTATATATAAAAATTACACTTACTGAATGGAGAGACTACTTAATCCGCCAAAGACACAGAGCCGGTACGATAATACACTCAATAATAAAAGTAGAAAACTTTTTGTTGAAATACGCATCTATCGAAGTTACTCGACTAGATTTAGAGAGCTTCACAAATATAATATAAAGTTTTAACGATGTTTCCGTTCACAGTGTATCAATGAGGTCCTTCGACAGGGCTCATTTTGCGTTGCTGTACTCATACCTTGTGAGACAAAATAAAAATTTTAACACCTGCGAAATCATCACGGAATTCAATGGAATATTCTATGAACACTTCAATGACTTTATATTAATTTAAATGGACACTTCGTAATCACTAGCTAGAGTTTGTGCTGTAATTAGTGACATCTAATGAAACTTACCGCAGAAATTATGCCTAGAGGATCCCCCATCACAAGCATCTCTACTGCTGATCCCTATTTTATTTTATTTCAAGTTAAGTTGATTCTCCAAGTAGTATCTATTCCTTAAAACTCTTTTACCGTGAGGACCAAGTAGGTAAAGAAGTCACGGATTTAAAAAGGCCATGATAATAAGAAATCTGTAAATTTCATGTGGATTCCTTCACACACCAGTATCATAGTAAACGAGAAATGCAGAAGCACGTAATCCCGTCGTTAGTAAGAATGTTGAATTTATACCAACGTGCGTGTCAAGTGATAATAGTATATTGTTATACGAGTGACGAAAGTAACATTTTTTGAAGCATGAGAACAATTTACCAGCCCTGGCTGGTAATTTTCGCGAGCTTCAAAAATCTTTTCGACGAGTGAAACACTATATTGTTTCTACAATCCTGTTTACATCAGAATAATATGCTAAAATGGAACAATGAACCAATATTTTATTTTAAATTAAAAATAACAGTATCTTTTTAAACATTACTTATGATTTAAATATTGGTTCATTGTTACATTCGAAGAATTATTCAAAATTATAAGAGTATTACATCAAGATTTTCATGTATTGCTAAACTATTAACGAGGAACGTTAAACTAATGACACCAGGCAACTAGATGTATATTGTCTTTAAGTTTCACGTTATTTTTACAATTCTTTATTGCTTTATAATTAAAAAACGTAAAAAAATTCATTCTAATTATAGAAATGATTCTTGACTTTGTTTATTAATAATTTAAAGTCGTCAAAACATTATGTATGAGGGCGGGATATGATTGAAAATATATATTTTCCTTTCGTCACTAGAGACAAAAGTTGACGTTATGAGAATTTCTCTCAAAAAAAATCACGTTTTCGCTGAAGATATTCTATTACAAAATGACCATTTTTTGTAAAGGGTTGCAGAGAAAAATGTTTATTAGTGAATAAGTTTTTAACAATAAATCCGGGGTAAACTTCGACACATAAAATCCACAGTATAGCTCATATACATGCTGATGTATAAATTATGTGGAAACGTAACTTTGTTTTTAGATGAAAATTACCTAACTCCAGATTTTATATGTTTTTACAACAATAATTTATTGCATAAAATTGAATGATGTATAATATAAAGCTTATTGTTCCACAGCTAATTATTTAGGGTAGAAACGTGCTCGAATACAAAAAATCTCTCAAATTGATTAGAAAAGTTATGAGTTATAATCCTGCAGAGTATCGTGAAACACGTGAAGAAGTTCAGAATAAATTTATCAAGTAGTTTGGATTTACAGGCAGTAGTTAGTTCTTGCTATCACTTGATAGTAAGGTAAAAGGAGCAAACAAGGACACGACTCCGTTTAATTATCTAAAATATAGTGCAAATTAAGGAAATTATATTTGCTAATGCATGCATATGCAAGCTTGGCATCTGCCTTTCATGTTATTACACGCATTTTCTTCTCTCTACGATTTAAAAAAACTGACCGGTATCATATTCTGTTGAAGATTCACATTTGATCAAATAGCCGCAATTACCTGTAATTAGACTAAAAAGTCAATCTGTGAATCTTCGTTTATTGCCGTCCAAAATTGACAGAAAAAAAGATATTCTCGAAAGTTAAAATCAAATATGAATTTTTCTAAATTTTATTATGAGGCAATTTTTTTTTTAAAAAAAACGTAACAGCTTCTTGAAGTTGCTAAAAAGCGTGTATAAAAACGAATTTAAATGTTGACAGGTCAGCATGGGCATGATTAACGCATAAAAATTGTTACTTATGGTAACTTTTTTAAACCTAGAGAACATTTGAACCTCAAATAAAACCAATGAACTGGACTAAACCAAAACGACCTCTAATAATTAATTCTTTTTATCGGTAAGGTAACACAAAATTAAATGCTAAACAAAAAACTAATGTAAGTTGGGCAAATTTCGAAATTATTTAAAGTCATTATAGTTCTTTCCCCGCATAATCACTGGAACTTTGAGAATTTGCAGAATGTCATTTCTTGGGATTTCGATGGTGTCGTCCAAATTTGGATAAACAAAATAAATAAGCATCTTTCTCAGGAACCGCATTGTAACTTCTTGTTGATTTATTTTTTTAACGTGACCAACAAATAATTTACTTGCGTATTTTGCTTTTATCCAGTCAACTTCACATACAGCCGTTATATTGACGGTTTCATCCGAATTAGTGGATTCCAAACAATCCTTATTCATTAATTCGTTGCCGTCCTCTATTTGCTGATTTCTTTTGGCCTGTAAGTCTTCAAATAATCAAGTTCGTCATCGCTTTCTAAGTAGATACTTATCTAGCTCTCCGATGAATCACATTCCAAATCTTTTTTTCGCTGTTTTCTTTTTTAAAAGTTCATTTTTCCTACCATATGGAGCCTTGACTTTGGTTGATTTTTTTGTAATCTTTCCCGTATTTCCTTTTCAATGAGACGTTCAGCAATTTAATTTACTTCTGTTTCTTTTTTCGGCGTCCTGTTTTTCCTGGGGAATGAGTGTAGTTAACAGCGAGCGCTCTAAAGCCTCTTTGATTGAAATCTCCTTTTATCTACAGGTTCAAGAGGTTTAGGAACTGACTTTCTTAGAGATCTTTCGAGATTGACGCTCTGGCTCGCTGGAATAGAACTAGATGGGTCTTGCATTGGAGTCTCATTTGCCACAATAGATGCAATTTCTGCTCTTATCATATATTTTTTTTTCATTTGAAAGAGGGTAAATTTCTGATCCGTTAAACCGTCCGACAGTATTTGATCTTCAAAAGCAGCCAATATCGACTTGATGGAAAAGTTAGGTTGTCCACATTTTTGTAACCTGTGTTGTGATAAAGTTCTTTGAGAACGATTTTCAAGGCTGTTTTGGCTCGTTTATAGACACCAACATCCAACGGTTGCAATAAATGTGACGTATGAACTGGAAAGTATAAAATTTCTATGTTGTTTCCCGCAACCACATCGATTAAATCTGTGAAAATATGTGAGTTATGGCCATCATAAATAATAACATTATTTGGACTTTAAATCTACATTAGAAAATCCAGTGTCATCTATTTTCGGAGATTATTTATCATATCGTGCAACTATAAACGTCAAAGTATTTATTTTGTCCCCGTGGTGTTACTTCGAACGCACTACCCCTGATATATATCTTTGTAACGCGTCTATGCGTATGTTGATCTGTGGCGTATAACTATCGCAACGTTATTGGTTAATGAACGTTCTGACATCTCGAGTGTATTCTGATTGGCTGGCTGGATTGAACACGAGGGTTTTAGTTTGTCTGTGAACAATCATTTTTCGCTGGGTATTTGGGTATTTTGAGCCGTTGAAATTTTATTTCATATGTTCGGATGAAATAATTAAATATTTCAACTTATATTAAAGGATGACTGACGTGTGAAATATATTTCCCGGGTATCGTTGAAGAATTTTTGTCAAGTTATTGGAGATTATATACCAATTTTTTTGGGAACAGAGATTTCATCGTGATAGGTGTTTTTTTTTCATGGTGTAATTCCAGTCAGATTTTAATTGTATTAGAATGTTTCTATAGTTTCATTAACTAGATTGTTCCTATTTATGACAAGAGAATTTGTCCCCTTATCTGATGTAGTGATTTTTTTATGGTGCATACAAAAAGGTGTTAGAGGGAAAACATCAGTTAGGTTGGCCTTAATTACCACATCTAGGGTGATAAGAGCCCCATATTAGGACCCAATCTGGCCAATTGGTAAGAAATATTTCAGTTTTTTTGTTTATAGAGTTGAACATTCTAGTAATTTCGACCATATTTTCTTTGGCTAATGTATTTTTTTTGATGATCGAAGGTCAACTAGTTTATAGCTAAGTACAGTTATTTTCTTCATATAAGTTGGTATTTTTTTTTGTTAAATGTAAAAAAAGATAGTTAATATATTAAGCTCAAATAGCATGATAGTTTTTTTGATCAGATATGTAATATAGCAGTTCATTCGTTAACTTTTGCCAGAAATATTAAGTAATATTGATATTAATCGGTTAAGCTTTATAATTAATAGAAGTCTTACTCGTACGAGTTTATGAGATATTTTAGTTTGGGGAACATTAATGGAAATTACTCGTACATGGTATATGAAGGATAGTTAATAAATTAAGCTCAAATAAGTGTATAGATTATTAACATATTTCTCGTTTTAGGGTTCTGCTCCCCTTCTCTATTCTTCTCTTCTCTTCTTTTTCTTTCTCTTCTCTTCGTTTCCTTCGTTCTCTCTCTTGGTTTTGGGTTTATGTTATTAATTTAAATAACCCCAACGTGGGATACTGTATGGGGAAAAATTTGGAGTTCTACCGTTGACTTGAAGAGTACGATATGGGTTCGTGAAGCTTTCTACCGGAGTAGGAGTTCGTAGCCACCGCTAGTAGTCATCGTATAACACATCGGGATTTCACGCAAGTTTTACACTTTGATTTGTTTATGTAAAGTACATTTTGCCTACAATATCAGTCGGTGTATGTTGTAGATCATTGATTTGTCCGTTCCTGTAAGTATCTTGTGGTGGTCAGTTTATGACTATACTTATGTTGATCAAGTATCAATCACTATGATCAACATATAATATTAGATTATAGCTGTCTTATCATTTATAATTTTCGAATGTGGATTGGTGATAACTACACCCACTGTAAGGTTATGTAAACGTTACTGTGGCTATTCAATTTAAATATTTTGAGTTATTTGAGTTGGTGGTAGTAAGTGTATGAGCTCATATGACATTATTGCGCCATATTATATTTTAATATTTTTAAGTTTCATAATTATTTGCGTAAACGTTATTCTGTGCCATATATACGTAAGGTATACTGTAATGATTTAACCCTATAGTATATTCGAGACTCAAGTATACATTTGTTTCACTTTTATCAGGTAATTGAGTACTCGTTTGAGAAATTTCATTTGTATGTAAATACTGGGGGTTTATAGGATTTTACTTGGGGGGAATTATTGGATTTTACTAGAGGGGTTTATAGGATTTTACTTGGGGGGAATTATAGGATTTGACTTGGGGGAATTATTGGATTTCACTTGGGGGGTTATATAGGATTTTACTAAAGGAATTTATAGGACTTTAAAGTGCCATTGGGTACTGGAGGGTACAGCCTGTCATAAATCGTCGTACAAATTGTGGTACTCAGTGACTGAGTTACTACTGGGGAGGGATACATATTTTTGATTGGGATATATATTTTTTATTGGGATATTTGTATATATATTTGTAAATATATTTATTTTGTATATCATTCAATCGAGGGGGGACTTTCACTTACCTATGAAAAATTGTGGTTAGGATTTATGGGATTTTAGGACATTTGGGAAAATTTCTTGTAATTTTTGTAAGTTTATTATACACTTGTACGTAGTAGTTGTACTACCTTGACTTTGTAAGGTTTTCTGAAAAAAAACTCAGTCATTATTTAACCTTGAATAAGTGACATCTGGCTTTTATTTCTCCACCTATTTGGTAGTCTTAGGGTGAGAAAACTGGTGTAGGTAGTTGTCAGAAGGCAAGATTGCCTGGCGCCCATTTACATTTTATTTAGTCTTCGAACAACGCCCCCCCCCTGTCTCCGCAAGGGCTAGAAGCTACGCCTAAAAGCGCAAATATGCACCGAGGTTGAGGCTGAAATATCATAGTGTGAATAACGGTAGGTGACACATCCACCCTGAAAGAGAACGCTTATATCGAATGGTACCCACCGAATGGTATACAGATGCAATCCTTTGTTGTTTATAACCATTGGAAGATAATCTCCAATTGCATTGCAGCATATCAAAACAGTGTACGATGCGTTACGCTTCCTACTACTTTAAAAGTGTTTCGTCTGCCTCTTTTACACAAAACTTTTTGCTGTCCGACGTGAGTTTGGAAGCCTGTCTCATCGCAATTATATATGTTCTGTGGTTAATTGTGCAGACCAAATTTGGTCATAATTTGATCTAACTTTTTCAAAAAGTCCTCCATGACTTCAGACGTGTCAGCGGTGGCTCTATTTTTTGGTAAGTTTTGGTCAATTCTGCGACTTTTGTCATGTTTCTATCATTGCTCAACCAGCAAGCACCAATCTTCCCCCGGTATGCCATTTTTAAAGGGATTTAGTCTATCTACTCTGCGCAAATAGTCAGTCACACAATGTTTCAGTTGTATTCGGTCAAATCGATAGACCTAATCTGATAATTTTACCAACATGTGCACCAGTAGCTCTTCTTCCTCTGTTGACAGAACTGTGGGTCTTTCAATATTGTTGCATTTGTAGCCTTTAACGTGATTTATAAGCGTAGTTCGATTTATTCCAAACCTGCTAGCTACATATTTGCATGATTTTCCACTTTTTAGTTCCTGCACGGCTTTTGTCATATTATCATTCGAATAAGTTTTATATTTATTTGCGCCTGGGATCTTCGGTTTTTTTTTTCGAGGCATCTGTAATAAGATTATCTGGTGTCAATGTTTAGTGAATATAAAATTATCATGACAAATTTATCAAAAAGGAAAGATTGATACATGGCAAAGTTTTCTATAGGGTAAAGATTGACACGTGCCAAACCTAATTTAAAAATTAAGATTTTAATAAACAACACAAAAACAAGTTTAAATATTGATGTCTTAAGCTGTTTTACAACCTCTACTTACCTTTTGTAATATCCCAGTAGGAGAAAATGCCGACTGGTATGACATCAATACATGTAGAATTTTATTTATAATTTTTTAGTATACACAGTCAAGGAAGTATCGGGAATTGATCAATTCCGGAGTCCTCTTAAATGGGTTGTCAAAATTTGTGGTTAAGTTGCCATAACTATCATATACACATGCAGAGTTTGAACGTCAAGTGTCATTTAGTTTTTTTACATTGCTCACACTTGTCAATTCATATCAAGAGTATTGCATTGCAAATAAAATATCGTATGCATAAGCACTGAGAATGATAAGAAGATTGTTTGAGTATTCTGACTGAGCAACTGAATACCGCTAATGATAAAGAGATAATAACTAAAAAATTACGCACCATGGTAATCTCTCACTGTGAATGAACTTCTGAACAAAACTAAAGAAACCCTTACAACCCGCCACTGTAATTCCCTGATATGTTTCCGGCCATCTATCCAAAACGCAAAAACCACTTCTAGGTATCGGTTTTCAGTCGATGGAAAATATACAACAGAGTTCAATTTCTTACTGATGTGTTTGAAAAATGTTTTGATGATTGAATTATTCGTTGATGCAAGTGTAATATATCGAAAAGGTTTTTTCTGATGGTGATACAATAAATTTGGATAAATAATAAATACGTATTTAGAGTCTCATTGACTGAAAACGCTTATTTGTAAAAAAATTATCACTTATTTAAACATGTACTAACTTATCAAACTGACCTCGTATTGTTATGACATATCATTTCTACGGAAGAATTAAACTCGCCATGTTGTTCGGTACCAAGGTAATTATGTTCGGGGAACTAATACTATTTCATAAATAGAACAAAGTTTGTGAAATATCGTGTTATCTAGGATCAGCAAAAAGAACGCAAAAATCAGTGTTCATTTCTAATCTTATAACGATTTTAGAGGGGAGTAGATATTTAGAAAATAAAGAAACTGAATATTCACATGAGAAAAGTTCTCAATCCCTACTGGTTTTAAGAAAAAACTATTTATTAATTAATTTGAATCATATTGCGTTAGATTTTCTCTCATAAATATTTTTCCAATATTCTTAATCTCGTTCTAGATAGAGTAGTTGTTTGGAGCGCATCTAGTGTCCGATAATAAAACATAGTGGCAGCGACAGTGAACTATCATTCGATACGGAGTAGCATGTGGATGATTTTTGAAAAAATTTAAGAGAGTGGCTTGCAAAAATTGCAAAACTTGTGAAAAATGGGGTTGGGTTCAGAGCATATATCTCAAAAACCATTTGACATTTTTTAAATTCCCGGAACTGTAGGACTAATATTTATAATTCTCCCAGAAGGTTGAAAATACAGCCGAAAACGGGGACTCTGGCTTGCGTAAGCCTCACCCACGTTGGACCTTTAATGAATAAATATCATTTAAACTTATTAAATATGGAAAACAGAAGAAAAAATTCAGTCACCTACAGGATTGATGAGTGAACAACAATCCGCGATGAAAACATTTTTACCGCGATTTTACTATTAATTAGCATTAATTAATTAATAATTTTTATCTATTTGGACATGAACATTGTAAGTACGATAATTATTAAATAACAAATCCAAGATTTTTCCATTTTTTAGAGCTATTTTTGAAAGGTCTCAGAGGAGATTCTCGTCGGAAACATTGAAAAATTGTTATTTCTCACTTTGTTATCAACAATTTACTTAGGTTAAAAATAAAAAAGGTTACTTTTGTTACATTTCCTTTACGATCTCCGAAGATGATTAGTTTCAATCTCAATGAGTGGCTTTATGAGGTACCGGCGAGGACGCAGTCTTCATAAGGCAACGGACGACTGTCAGATCGACATCCTAATCTATCAGATGGGAAGATGTGTTAGCTTTATTTAAACCGAAACCGAAAAAGTTTGCTGATTTGATTACTCGCAACCTTAATAATGAACAGGCCAAGTTAATGAGACACTGACAAGGTAATGACTCAGCTGAAATGCTCATTACTGCCCAGCCAGTACGTGTGAATAGGGTGATTTACATGATGCTCTAATTTTACTAGTCTTGATAATCAGTTAGATCGTAAATAGAATCTGGAAAAGGCTAAATCCACCCTACGTCAACATGAAGAGCTGTTGAGGCAAGAAAAAGAGCTTAATGAGCCTACCAACACTGTCAATATTGTCGACGGTAGTAAGCATAAAGCTAAAAGTGGTGGAAAATCTAGGCGCCAGTTTTCAGGTTCGAATAAACCGGATAGATTGAGGGGTAAGAAATGCTCATTCTGTGGTCATGATTACCACGAAATTTCGCAGTGTCCAGCAAGAAACGCAAAATGTGGGTCGTGCAAAGAGATTGGCCATTACTCCCGTCGGTGTCCTAAGAACCGTATGAACATTTACCAGGTTCTTCAAAATTCCGACTCTGAATGTGACGACGAATATTTCGTCAGTTGTGTTAGCAAAGGTGATTATGAGGGTGCCTGGTCCAAAACGTTGGAGGTGAATATAGGAAGCGCCCCTAGAAATATTTGTTTTAAACATGATACAACTGCTGACGTCACAATGCTTCCGATTCATCAATTTCATAGTCTCCCTCTTGTCAAATGTAAAAATAATATCTTTAGCGCTAAAAAATATGAAAGACTGACCATAGAGGGTACTGCTCAGCAGTAAAATCAGGTATGAAACATCAGAAATAACCTAAAAGGTGTATGTTTTGACATTATATTGGTATAGCCATGTTAAACCGAAAAGCCTGTCTTGGACTGAATTTAGTCAAGCATATTTACGTTGTGAATCAGAAGGTCTAAGGAGTTCCCCACTCTGTTTTGGGGACTGGGTAATGTAAAGGGCGATTACACCCTCGAGCTAAGTGAAAATGCAAGACCCCACGCAATGACAGCGCCTCGAGCTGTACCGCTTCTCCTGCGCAAGAATGTCGAAAGTAGAGCTCCATGATATGCTAAAGAAAATAGTGATTGAGTAGGTAGATCTTGCAACTGATTGGTGCGCGCCGATGGTTGTAGCCAACAAGAAGCATGGCATAATTCGCATCTGTGGAGACCTTTTGAGACTAAATCGCAGGGTTAAGCATTAGTATAATCCAATCCATAGAGTGGAACTCTCCCTGGCAGAACATGGCGAGTGTTCTCTAAGCTCGACGCCAAATCTGGGTTTTGGAAGTTGAATCTGTCGAACGAATGTCAGTTTTGACGACTTTTATCACGCCATACAAGAGATATCGATTCAAAAAGTTGCCGTTCGTAGTATGTTCGGCATGTGAGTTATTTCCAAAAGCGCCTTCCAACTACCCTAGCCTCGTATAAGAATTGTTGCATCCACATCGACGATATATTTGTGTGGTGTGCAGACCAAGCAGAATACAATGTGTGCTAGAAAAAATATGGGACGCCGGTATTGCAACGTATAAGAGAGTAAATTCATTAAAACATCCGTCTAATTTCTGTTATTTTTTGAGTCAGCGTATGGCTAAGTGAAGGGGATTTTTAACATGAAAGCTCTCACGATTGTAACTGAAATACAACGGTTGATGGGAATGGTTAATTTCCTGTCGAGGTTTATACCTGAAAAGTCTGAGATCGTGGAACTATATTGAGCTTGCTGTCATCAAAATACGTTTTTATCTGGGTAAAGCAACTATAGGACGTGTTTAGCACGATCAATGATTTCTTGTGATGCCTAATCCCAAGGATTGGACGCGGTCCTAGTGCAAGGTGAAGGGAGTGAGAAGCATCCGATCTAGTTTATATCACGTAACCTGACATAAGCAGAGAAATTGTATGCCAACATTGAGCGTGACGGATTAGCTTTGACATGGGCACGCAATCGTTTGAGAAATTTTCGACTAGGAAAGCGTTTCACGATTGAAACTGACCATAAGCCACTTGTCCAGATCTTTAATTTGATGCGCCTCGACGACCTGACACCACGTTTGCAAATAATTGATGCGCTATGACTTTGATATCATCTATACCTACCCCAGTAAAGAATTTACAGCTGGCTGACACTCTCTACCACATCACGAACAGGATACTGAGCTGGGAGGAGACATGTATGCTAATATTCACGAAATTAGTCTGTCAAAAATCAACACGACTTATGGAAACATTGTGAAACTTATGATATCTCAAGATCCAGTGTGCATACAACTGAAAGGAGTGGCCAAGGAAGGAGCACCTGCCGTTAGAACTGCGTGACCACTATGCAGTTCGAGAAGAAGTATGCGTCATTGAAGGAATTCTCATGAGAAGAAGATGACTGATTACAACTTATGATTTGCGCAATGTTATTTGAACCAGCTACACGAGGGTCACATGGGTATCACGAAGACTCGTCGTAGGGCACAGTGTACCATGTGGTTGCCGAATATTTCAAGCGACATCAAGGCGAAAATAAAAGAATGTCTAACATGTATCCAGCATGCTTCAAATCGTCATGAACCTCTCCTCCCGGCACTTTGCCTAAATATCCGTGGTAAGTAATTTCAATGGCCCTATTAAAGCTCGAAAGTCACTGGTACATAATTGTTATCGACCATTTTTCACCATTTTCTTAACTTGCTTGCATTGATAAAATAGAACAATTGACATTATCACACGCAAAGATCTATTTTCACGACATGCAATCCCGGTCAAAATTAGCACAGATTCTGGCACGCAGTTTCAACCTTCAGAGTCGTCAGAATTTTAGAAGTTTGCACGTGATTGGGGTTTTGCCACAACAACAAGCAGCCCGAACTTTCATCAAGTGAAAGGAGCTGCCGAATCTACAGTGCAAATGGCAAAATCCATGAAAAAAAAAACAAAAATGATTTTCAGAAAGCTCTTTTGGCCTATAGAAACACTGCATTAAAAATTGGTTCCAGCTCTTCTGTGGTCGTAAAATGTGTGATACCTTGCCGTCTACTTACCGTGTGATGGTCGCTGAGCCTAATTTAAAGAATTTCTTTGAATTAAAGGGATATATAGGGCGGAATACGAAAGGAACTATAATCGTCGCAATCGGTGTCATGACATGGGACCACTGGCTGTGGATGATTTTGTTTGGATAATAGATCTTAGTAGACACGGCCAAGTGGTTTGCGTCCTATGTTTACCACGTTCCTACCTAATCAAGACCTAGATACAGACTGTGAGAAGCAACCGTTACCAATTCATTCCTGCACCTTACCTGGATGATCTACCCAACTCTGCTACATACAATATCCCTGTAAATTCTGTAGAGATAAAAGCCTATTCTGGAATGCACTCTTCGTCGCTATCTAAATCAGCTAAAACCCTGGACGATATTACTCCAAACATGATGGAGCCCGGTGTTCTCGCATGTCTGGTTCTGCTGTCAAGCCGAGATGTTTAAGGGGAAGTCTGCTGGCCTTGAATTGTCAACTACTGCGCCTAAGCCTGGTCACGGCGGACTACTCGCTCTGGGCACACCTACCTGATTCCGTTAATAGTTCAGAGTAAGATTGAAATCTCGAGGGGGGATGTTTGGGACGCATCTAGTGTCCGATCTAAGAACTAATTGGAGGAATCACTACCGATGCAAGATATTATCAGGACAGCCGTTGCTAGGGTTTCTTTTAATTAGTTGATGACAGAGAAATATGAGAAGGACTTACAGAAATTTGGTTATAAAAGACTGTTTGTTAAATTTAGCAATTGAACCGTGTCCGATAAGAAAACATTAGTATTTATTGTTGAAGGATCCTAAAATAATATGAAAATTGAGAAATAACAGACCACAGAAAAACTATCAAACTAAACTAATCTAGTACCGTAGTAACAAAGTGACGTGATTGCATGCAAACTCAATTCTCTTCATTTAAATTGCTTCAACAAATACTTTGTGGTCTAATATGTGAAATTGATACATTTACACTGAAATGGATGTGCACGCTATAGTTGTTTGGATTTGTCTTTAGCATATTCAAATTTGTTGAAACAAAATGCAGTTTTATTATTCATTTAGATTACTATTGTACTGCGTGCGAAACATTGTAACCCCATCAATCATGTGGTATGACTATGTCCTTATCATTATATTACCATCAAATTTTATGTCAGTAATGGCTTAGTGCTATTATAGAAGGCTGCTTGGAATCCATTGAATCAAATTGGACGATCGAAAAGTGGAAAATCGTTGTGTAAATGAATATTTGAACATGAATGAGTTATCTGCGACATACATTTATGATAAATGAATAACAAATAAACGGTTGTGAATGAACAGAAAATAAATGTTATTATTCTATAAATCTTAGTACACCACTGGAAGATTAAGCTTATTGATAAAATAAAATATGGAAAATTTCTTGAGAACCCGAAGCGTGGTTGGGTAGCGGCAACTTTCTACACGTGAAACATAATTTACCGTGTAACGTGAATACTCGCTCGCCTACTAATTCTACATATCCACGGTGTATATTTATTTATTTCACGCAACGTTTGCCACGTTCTCATTTCAACGTGATTTTTATTTGATTTGCGATTATATTACTGTATGTAAAAGTGACACGTTAATCTCACAAAATAATAATATCTAAGGACCACTTATATCAGACAATAATGTAAATTCCATTTTGTTTTAAATAACAATTATCTGCCGTTTCAATTCGCCAGAGGTCGTCAATCGTGGACTGTAAACCACTTAGAGGGTGACTATGTTGCTAATGGGTGTTAAAATTCGTGAATATTACTTTAAAACGGATGCAGGAAAACCACAAAACACTTCTATCTTCAATCTGATTGATTGGTTGGTGCGTATGAATGTGTGAAATATATTTGAAGTAGGTATATTGTGTTCGACGATTGGCAAGGTTCTAAAACGATTTTTTTTATAATATATATAAGGAAGATAGTCTTTGCTGACTAGTTAGGAATAAAACTAGTGAATATTGGGGATTGCAGCAAAAAATTGGAAAAGATATACTCTTAGCGGAAAATGTCCAAGCTTTCGAGGATGTTTGTCCTCATCATCAGGGAAACTAGAATGAAAAAACAACAGTTGAATACTGTGGTCAAAGAGAATAATTAAAAATGAAATTCACAACCACGTGTGTACTTACCTCCGAAGTGAGGTTAGATTCCATAAAGATGTAAAATCGTAAACTACAGATCGTAAATTGTGGAATATTCAAGTAGGAATTGAACCAACGGCCTAATCAATCGTGTCATAGCAACAATTGTAATTGTCGCAGCATTTTATAAAATAAAACCATTGATTTCATCTTCATGTGTCACCATACTAAACGCCGGCGAGGAAATGATATATTTTGCCTCCAAAAGGATGTAACAAGAGACAAACAGTGTTACCAACGTCAATCATGAGCTGTGGGACAATGCCACTATTTTCGTAATGGCTGCTGTAGGGCCAACAATTGGTGTAATAAGAAGATGTAATATTGTTGAATAGAGGAAGAGAGAAAGAAAGTGTGAGACAGAGCTAGGAGAACGCTCTCATTTTTATTATGTTTAGAGTGCGTAGAGAACATCACTTCGTTATGACTAACACAAAGGAAGGAAAGAGAAGACAACAGTACAGAAATATTAATATGTAATAATAAATATATTAATTAAGTAATTTAATAGTTCTCCAATCCGAATGTATCTACCAACACCAATACACTCAAAATTAGTTTTAATTATTATTATTTATTTACTTGAATGTATCTACCAACACCAATACATTCAAAGTAAGTTTATTATTATTATTATTATTATTGAATTAAAGTAATAAGGGTGGTGTTGTCAGGAGCAACATAGTTATTTCCCACCACTTGATGTGCAAAATTAGTATCTAAGGACAACAAAAATGAGTAGATCTCACTTAAGTGATCAATATCAGTTTTCTTGTTAATTACATTATTGTTTTGTGAAATGAAAGCCATTTCCAAGAATGATCTTTTCGTTTTGCTAGACTCAGTCGCTAACACCTTCACAGCCTCATAATTCATCTGATGATCAAGAGAATTTACATGAAAAGCTAACGCGCACCTCTCTGGGTGTAATCTAGCATCACTCCTATGTGGAACTATACGGTTAGATAGAGATCTTAAAGTCTGTCCGATATATTGTTTATCACAATCTCTGCAAGGAATACTGTACAGCACGTTAGTAAGTGAAGTCAAGGGGTCCTTATCTTTAACTCTAGAGTAAATCGATCTTTCAATCAGATAGATTTACTCTAGAGTTAAAGATAAGGACCCCTTGACTTTACTTACTAACGTGGTGTACAGTATTCCTTGCAGAGATTGTGATAAACAATATATCGGACAGACTTTGAGATCTCTATCTAACCGTATAGTTTCACATAAGAGTGATGCTAGATTACACCCAGAGAGGTGCGCGTTAGCTTTTCATGTAAATTCTCTTGATCATCAGATGAATTATGAGGCTGTGAAGGTGTTAGCGACTGAGTCTAACAAAACGAAAAGATCATTCTTGGAAATGGCTTTCATTTCACTAAACAATAATGTAATTAACAAGAAAACTGATATTGATCACTTAAGTGAGATCTACTCATTTTTGTTGTCCTTAGATACTAATTTTGCACATCAAGTGGTGGGAAATAACTATGTTGCTCCTAACAACAACACCCTTATTACTTTAATTCAATAATAATAATGATAAACTTACTTTGAATGTATTGGTGTTGGTAGATACATTCAAGTAAACAAATAATAATAATTAAAACTAATTTTGAGTGTATTGGTGTTGGTAGATACATTCGGATTGGAGAACTATTAAATTACTTAATTACTATATTTATTATTACATATTAATATTTCTGTACTGTTGTCTTCTCTTTCCTTCCTTTGTGTTAGTCATAACGAAGTGATGTTCTCTACGCACTCTAAACATAATAAAAATGAGAGCGTTCTCCTAGCTCTGTCTCACACTTTCCTTCTCTCTTCCTCTATTCAACAATATTACATCTTCTTATTACACCAATTGTTGGCCCTACAGCAGCCATTACGAAAATAGTGGCATTGTCCCACAGCTCATGATTGACGTTGGTAACACTGTTTGTCTCTTGTTACATCCTTTTGGAGGCAAAATGTATCATTTCCTCGCCGGCGTTTAGTATGGTGACACATGAAGATGAAATCAATGGTTTTATTTTATAAAATGCTGCGACGATTACAATTGTTGCTATAACACGATTGATAAGGCCGTTGGTTCAATTCCTACTTGAATATTCCACAATTTACGATCTGTAGTTTACGATTTTACATCTGTATGGAACCTAACCTCACTTCGGAGGTAAGTACACACGTGGTTGTGAATTTCATTTTTAATTATTCTCTTTGACCACAGTATTCAACTGTTGTTTTTTCATTCTAGTTTCCCTCATGATGAGGACAAACATCCTCGAAAGCTTGGACATTTTCCGCTAAGAGTATATCTTTTCCAATTTTTTGCTGCAATCCCCAATATTCACTAGTTTTATATATATATATATATATATATATATATATAAATATTTATAAATATATATACATATATATATATATATATATATATATATATATATATATACATATATATATATATATATATATATATATATATATATATATATATATATATATATAATCTTAACGCTACTTTACCCCACAGGTGTCAGGTACTTTTCATACACAAATTTGGCTCATTCCTTGTTGGTTCTTCAACTGCATTGTTCCATTTTTGTCTTGGCCGTTCTCTCTTGGTTGTTCTGGAGTGCTATATCTCTCTAACAGGTATATTATTATCTATTCTGGTGACATGTCCAAACTACTTCAGCTTTTGTCTCTGTATCTTTATTATTGGTTTGATATTTAGCTCTTCCCTTATGGTTTCATTTCTTATTTTATCTAATTCTTTTCACTTTACGTAAGTACTTCCGCTGCCTGTAGTTTGCTCTTAAGTGAATTTGTACGAACCCAGATTTCACAACCATATGTAAGAATTGGAAGTATATCCCTCTATAAACCCTCAGATTCGTGTGTTTGAATACGTCTTTTCTAACCAGGTAATTTTTGTTTAAACTTCAATATACTTTTTCTCTATAATCTGCCGAATTGCAAATATGTGATCATGAGTACTTCTTTCCATTCTGAAGCCGTTTTGTTATTGTTACAACTGAATGTCTATTGTCTCTAGTAGTCACTTCTTTAAAATTCTTTCACAGACTTTCAGTATCATATTTAGTAACGTTATTTCGCGATAATTGTTACATTCACTGCCTTTTCCTTTTTTAAATAATGGTATGACTACATCTAGTTCCCAATCTTTCGGTATTTTCTCTTCGTTCCATATTCTATTAAACATGTTTGTTATCAGTTGAAGTCCTCTATCTGCCTAATTCTGAAGCATCTCAAGAGTGATATTGCCATGCCCTTTGACGTCCTCCGTTGTCATCAATTCGTTGTGCATATTATCTTCATCTTGGTTGATGATTTTCTCTTCATCATTCATTAATTCACCCTCATTTTTTATGTTTAATAATTCTTCGAAATACTCTTTCATCTATCCATAATTTCAGTTTGCTCTCTTTGTCTGACTCCTTGCTTGTTCTTGATATATCTTGTTTTATTCTTTTTACCATTTCTTAGCGTTTTCAGTACCTTAAAAATAATGTATGATTCCCTGTACTATCTAGCTATATTTTTGGGCCAAATTTGTCCCAGACTTGTCTTTTTGCATTGCTCACCATCTATTATGTTTTTGTTCTTTCAGCTTTATAACTTTCGTAGCATCTTTTTGTAGATACCATTTCCATTTATGCTTCTTCATTTTCACCTGAGTTTGTATTTGTTCATTCCACCAACTTGTGGTAGTCACCCCGCAAACATTTTTGGCTGTTTCTAAGATTGCTGACTTTAATTCTTTCCATATTTGTTTGAATATTATACTCGTATTTGCTGCTACCACTTCTCCAAAATCTTTCTTCGTCAATTCTTTATTTTTTTGCTATTTTTTTTTCGTTTGACCTGTATGATCCAATAGTTCTCTTTAGCTTTTATTCCTCCTCTGTCCGGTTTGTCCCTTTTTGGATTAGCATTTTAATCTTTGCGTTCAATAAATAGTGGTCGCTATATATTTCCGCTCTTCTTTCTTTATCGATGATTACATAATTATTTCGACTTTTCACTTCCCTTGTATACTTCGGACTCTCTTGATGTTAGGAGAACGAATTAGAAATTATTAATTTATTGAGTATTCAAAAATGTATGAGTCTTACTCCATTATTATTCTTATCAGTTTCTCCATGCAGTCCAATTACATCATTACTTTCTGCATCTCGCATGAATGAGTAAATGTCCTCCTAATTCGATTTCTCCATTTCCTTTCTTTTTGGTTTCAGTGATTCCCAGTATATCTATTTTTTTTTGCTAAATTCCTATATTAATTCGGGCTCATTACTCACCAATCCTCTTGACATTCCATGTTGCAATGTTCCACATGGTTTCGTCGATTTATGTCATTATGGTTTCATTTTCATTCATTTTTGTGATTTCTGGCGTTGTAACATTTCTATTTGTATTTCTACTATCATGTGTGTTCTCGTTTCCCTTTAGATTTAAGTTTCGATTGGCATAGTTATTTTCGTTTTCCTTTACTCTCTCTATTAGTTTTTTGCATTTGTCGCGTTGCCAGTTATTTTATCATCAATGCCATATGTTTCTGGCGATCTTTTATTTATTTTTCGTTTTTTATCCTCTGGGGCCATCGATGTTGGAACGAAGTTATTTTTGTGACATCTTCTTCATAAATATTACCATTGATTATCAACTTATTATACTCAATAATAGCTTAATGCGGAATTAGGGTTTTTCTTTCCTCAACAATTTCTTTAGGGTAATCTTCATCAATACAAACGCTGGTGCCTTCTAGTTGTTTTCTTTATTTGAGTATATCAATTTTTTTGTCTCCTATTGTAAGTATCAGTAATATAGATTTGTTTGTATAATTCTTTGATTTTCTGATTCTTCTAATTTTATCAATATCAGGTTCTGGTTCTATTTCAACTCCAATTTCAATTATTACTTTCGCCACTTTATCTTTAATTTCTTTATCTTCCTCCACGGTGTTGTTTTCTACTCCTCTTATTATACGATTGTTTCTTTTGTTTTCTCTTTATAGTGCAGTTATCTTGTTTTTCAATTGCCTCTTCTAATTTTAACTTTTCTGCTCTTAATTCTTTCATTTCACTCAACAAAAACTCCATTTTGTTATTCATATCGCCCATTTTACATGTTATCACACTAAACATTTCTTCAATTATCTCCATGGTTTTTATTTTGCTTTCCATAAAACCCTTTGAAATTACCGTAAAAAGATGTCCTCGCCTCAACAGCTCCGAATGCTCATCGTTTTTATCCAATCCTTGAACTATCAACATTTTTCCACAATCTGGGACCACTGTACAAGAATCGAACCTGAATTTTTTTATCCTCGTCAGTTAACCTGCTCAATGTTTATTCTTTTATTTATCACTTTCACTCAAAAATGTTTCTAATGTAAGTTACAGGCCTAGAAACTTCTAGCACAGCAGAAATAAGTAGATGCAACGTCAGCGATTATTTATATTATATATAAGAACATTTTTATGTAGATAGTCTTAGATTTAAGTTTGACATTAAGTGTACACCTCAACTTTTTCTAAATATTAAGTATTTTCTTCAGTAAAATATGTAATTGGCGTGCAGTTATGGAAGACATTATCGCATAGTGCCGGTTGAAGAACTTTTCATAATTTGGTGTCTCAACATCGAGCCAGAATTCTGAAGAACATATCCTCGCTGAAGGAGAAACCAAGTACGTACTCCAATTAATTGTGAGTACCGAGTTTCTTTATTTTACCTTCCCTTACATTTTATAAGAGTAAAGGAAAAACATTTTGTTAAAGAAATCTTTAATTTATATGAATGATTTAGAAGATTTATTGAAAACATTTATCAAATGGAATAGGAAAGAACAGTTCTAAGAATAATTTTGAGAATTTAGATTTTTCTGATAACTTTTTTATAGAGGTTAATAATCATGTATTTAAGTGCATACAAGAAAAATTAGTAGAAAAAGCAGAAGCTACGGTTGGAAACATGATGGAACTAAATACATGGCCTGAAATTAAAGACGCATTAAGGCAATGTTTTCCAGATAGAAGAGATTTAGACTGCATTTTGCAGGATGTAACGAGATAATTGTTTGTCAAGATTTACAGAATGATAACATGAAGACGATAAGAAATCTCTGACAAAACAAAGATAAGCTTGCCATTCAGTAGCCGAAGGAGAAAATTTTGAAGTTAATTTTGACTTGTTTACGGTTTGCTGGACTTGCGTTTTGAACTTCCTGACTTCACTTCCAAAGTGGTTTGTATTGGACTGGAGACTGTCGTCAGATTTACAGGATCAGTACTAACCTCGTTTTTTGGATTGCAAGAACTACAATTTGGTTTTGTAGTGTTTTTAGCACCAGAACCATAACTAAAAAAAGACTTAGGAGAACGACATTTCGTAAAAATATGACCAGTTCTGCCACAATTCTAACATAAACTAGAAGACAAAATGGAAATATCAACGGAACTTTTTCTATTAGAAGAAGAATTTGATGAAGCATGAAGACAAGCCAAATCGGGTTCAAGTAGACAATTTTGCGAAGAAGGTGGTCGATAACGATCAGACCAAACTCTGGACTCTTTTACAAAGCTCGATAAGTTCATCAACAGTATTGGGACTATGTAATGCTAAAGCAGAAACAAAAAATGGTACAAGATTACTACGAATCTTTGCAACATGAGATTTTTTATCTACAACATTCATTAAACGATTAAAAAGACCTATCATAGAAGAAATATAAATAGTAACGGGCTCATTCTCACCCATAGTTCGATTCAAAATCTCTAATTCTAAATCTGTTTCATAACTATACGGAAGAAAATTTGCTTTTAATTTAGCAACGATATAAGACCAAGTACACAATTTACTACGATTATTAAGAAACCATGTAAAATTACTGCCTCGAAAGAGCTCACAAGACTGTAAAAATAATTCGTTATCAGAAATACCTCCAGAAACTCTATGTAATTCAACCTTTTCCAAAAAAAGATGGAGTGATTCATTCTTTTCATTTGTATACTGGATCATGACGAGACTGTGGGACTGAAGGAGAAGACAAAGAAGACGAAGCCAGAGGAACATGGTTATTATGTGACTCTTCACTATCAACTGAAATAAAAGTAGTAGTTTTCATATCAAAATCAGATTCAAGTAAAAGTACATCCCTATTGAATGAATTTTTAATTTGAACTTGTTGATCATCATCTGGGTCAATATTTAATCTATTTATTCTATTAGTTAAATGAGTTAACCTGGAATTTATTCTGCTAACAACAGGTTCACGTTTATTTCGATTGAAATTATTTATTACTTCACTCAAGAATTGAATAGTGTTACGAATCTCTAAATGATCCTTCTCAAAAGTATAAGTATTTATTGGCAATGAAAAACTGCGATTATCTTTTTCACGAGCCAATAAACCATTAAGAAGCCTACGTTTTTCCTCAACAGTATCTGGTACAGTTTCATCTCTGATCTTTATTTCATATGAAAGTTCATATGCCTTTAAATAACTTGCCTGCCTTTTATTTTAGAATAAAGAAATGTTTTTTGAAAAATTGCCAATTAAAAAGCTAAATACATTTAAGAAAAATAAATAAGTTCCGTTTAAAAATAAACCAATAAAAAATAAAAGCTTAACTTTTGAATAACCCTGTATATTAAATGTTTTAACAAAATGATTGTAAGTCCGGAACAACAATCTATTTGAAAAAATAAAATTAAAAGATAATTATCACGAAACGTGTTGAAGAATCCAACAAGCAAGTAACCTTGACAAAGAAAAAAACTGGAAGAGCAGAGAAACCAACCGTCAACAATGAAAAAACGACAAAAGGGAAATTTTCCTGAAAAAATAAATGCAAAAAAATATTCCAAGAAGCAAATTTCGCAGTATTCGTATTGTAAAATATTTATATTGAATGTTTTAATAACAAAGACATTTTATATCTCGATGTCACAAAATCTCAATATCAGTAAAAAAATGATATAACGGAGCAGGCACCAGTGTCACTATCCTAAGATACCCGGCCTTGGGACTCTCCTCAGGTGGTGAATTCGGCCTCAGTTACACTATTTTATCACCTCAATTGGGATAAGGTGAATCAACAAACAAAATTTCAGGACAAATGGATTTATTTGACACAAAAATAAATTTACATAAGCCGTATACTCTCAATACAATACGAACAAGGATCAGTTATTACAATAAAAATGTCCAACTCAATATTCTATATCTACCAAAAATAAGTTAGGGACTTATCCTGGGAAGAATCGGGACGTACAGCTCGCAGCAATATTCACAGGTTCTTGAGTCGTCGGTGTGTGGATTATGAAGCTATATGGTCCGATAGAGTGGATTGTGTGGAGAGTTCGTTAGGTCCGTAGGGTTCGTGAAGTCCGTAAAGGTCCGTACAGTCCGTATAGTTAAAGGCTGCAGAGCAGCGAGAAAAATTAAGATCACACACAAAGTATTATTTAAAAAGTGAACGCTAAATTGCTTCTCAGCGAAGAATGAACCAGCGACGATTCTTTTAATCGTAGTTTAAATAGGCCAGGAGCACTACAGTTTGACATGGCTGTGTCGTGACGTAGATAAGATATTGGTTGGAATTGCTCGGAAATCATGTAAGAAAAGAAAATATGAAGGTGCGGCAGCTGAAAAAGTTGTGCTTTTTGCAGGAAATATCATAAACTGCAAAAAAACGGAAAAATCGCTCATTTGTTCCGATATTTCTTAATATAACTCTTTAAATATGCAAGACAGAAAAAAAAGTATACTCACGAATTTGTTCTTTATGAAATTCTCTTTAAGATAGAATTTGTTTGAAATCGATATATTCAATTTTTTTGTTGAGAAATGGTGATAAATGCTAAAAAAAGCTAAAAAACAAGTTTATTTTAAAGCATTTGTTTCGCAGATCAGAAATCATCCAATCCGGCTATAAATTGGGATTTGAGAACCTTGTTATTGCATAAAACAATATGCCAAAGGCCGATAAATTGGCCTGATAGTTTTACATGAATTAATTGTTAATTAATTTCCGCGAAAAAATTAACGTCATTTTTGCGTTCATGCCAGGCTTACATTTTTGAGTTGTGATAGGCGCCGATTTTTTTACAACTACTTACCTCTAAACTATAATACACAATAGTTATAATGAATAATTTTTAAGTTTTTATCATTTTTTTACGCGATTTTGAAAAGATAAAATCGACGCTTCAAATCGAGCGTGGCGCTAAAAGTTGCTGTATCTCGGCTTCTATTGGGCCGATTTTGATGATTTCTTGTTAAGTCGATGTGGCAAAATGAAAAAAACTCATTTTTCAGAATGGCGTCTACCAATTTTGACAATTTAAGCTTCTACAGTAACTACTTATAATTTGGAATTTTTTCATGTTGATAACAATCATTGATTATAATTATGTCCATGCTAGGATTCTGTTGTTCATTGCAAATTCATATAGTTAAAGTAAAATAAAATAATATATTCATGTAAAAAAGTAGAATACAATCATGCTGTAACAAAAAAGCGAAATATCATTATTCATTGTATGTAGATCTTATAATGAAATAAAATATACGATTAATATACATAACAAATAATTGTACCATCTGTAATTTTGATTACTAATTATTTTAACTATATGAATTTGCAATGAACAACACAATTCTAGCATGGACATAATTATAATCAATGATTGTTATCAACATGAAAAAATGCCAAATTATAGGTAGTTACTGTAGATGCTCAAATTGTCAAAATTGGTAGACACCATTCTGAAAAATGAGTTTCTTTCATTTTGCTACATCTATTTAAAAAAAAATCATCAAAATCGGCACAATAGAAGCCGAGATACAGCAACTTTTTGCGCCGCGCTTGATTTGAGGCGTCGATTTCAACTTTTCAAAATGGCGTAAAAAATGATAAAAACTTAAAAATTATTCATTATAACTATTGTGTATTATAGTTTAGAGGTCTAAGTAGTTGCAAAAAAATCGGCGCCTATTACAACTCAAAAATGTAAGCCTGGCATGAACGCAAAAATGACGTTAATTTTTTCTCGGAAATTAATTAACAATAATTAATTCATGTAAAAACTATCAGGCCAATTTAATCGGCATTTGGCATATTGTTTTATACTATAATAAGGCTCTTAAATCCCAATTCATAGCGTGATTGGATGATTTCTCATCTGCAAAACAAATGCTTCAAAATAACCTCGTTTTCAGCTACTTTTTTCCATTTATCGCCATTTTTCAACGAAAAAATTGAATATATCGATTTTGAACTAATTCTATCTTGTCGAGAATCTCATGAAGAATGAATTCGTAAGTTTACTGTTTTTCTCTATCTTGCATGCTTCAAAATAAACTCGTTTTTTTGCTTTTTTTAGCATTCATCACCATTTCTCAACGAAAAAATTGAATATATCGATTTTGAACCAATTCAATCTTAAAGAGAATTTCATAAAGAACAAATTCGTAAGTATACTTTTTTCTTCTGTCTTGCATATTTAAAGAGTTATATTAAGAAATATCGGAAAAAATGAGCGATTTTTGCGTTATTTTGCAGTTTATGATTTTCCTGCAAATAGCACAACTTTTTCAGCTGGCGCACCTTCATATTTTCTTTTCTTACATGATTCCCGAGCAATTCCTACCAATATCTAATCTACGTCACGACACAGCCATATTTCAAAGGTTTGGGGTCTAATTCTCCTGGACTAAAATATCTATTTAACGATGGTAAAAACGATCACCGATATGTTCTTAATATTTGAAATAAAAGGATTTGTAATTAGAGGTGGGAGTAGCCGATGAATAAGTAACGCTCCAAAACAATTAATGAAAATAGAAACATGTCTCAGCGACATGTTACACAAGACTATTGAAAAACAAAAATTCACATTTTGGAGCTAGGCAACAATTATTAAAAAGTAAAATCATCCCAGGATGTCTAAAATTTAAGTTAAACCTTATTCTTTGGAAGATGCAATGGCTTGTGTAGGTGAATTTGAAAATTTCGAAGGTAGTACGGTCAATTTAATGAATCAAGACAGTCATTCTAAAATAATAATTTCAAACCATCAATTAAGAATCGAAATATTAATTTTAGCTATCCTAGAAATGATTATTATAATAACTATCAATATAATAATAATAATAATCATAATAATAATAATAATAATAATAATAATAATAATAATAATAATAATAATAATAATAATAATAATAATAATAATAATATTAATAATAATAATAATAATAATAATAATAATAATAATAATAATAATAATAATAATAAGGGGTTAAAATGGTAGTGAAGCGTCTCTTATAGCCTCTTCTATCAATTCCTGCTCGCACCTCCACGTCGGTAGCCCCGGTAACTATCTCTGGGGATTCGGGATCGGGTAACCATCCCCGGTGGCGGATCTGCAGCAGATGGGCTAACGCGAGAGGGAGAACCACCACCACGCGGGGTAGGATCCCGTATGGTGTGAAAAAAAAGTGCTTTCAACACACGAAGAAATCGTTCCTCGGGCGGGGAAGGATTAGATGCTGGTCCTTCCAATCGGAACCGTCAGGATGTCCAGCATGTAGATGAGAATGGTGGGGGCACCGCTCATCGAAACGTACCCCATCAACCGCTTGAACCTACGGCGCCTCGGAGACGTGTTGTGCGACAGCCTGTCGCACCCACTGAACCAAATCAGGCACAATCAGAAAGACGACGTATGAAATGGGACAATGAAACCAACAAACAAGTAATACGTTCGTTTTTCACAGTTACGGCACTAGAGACTGATATGACGATGTACCGCATGCGACTGCATAATCACTTCATTGAGAAAATGCCACACCTAAATCACCTCTCAGAACAACGAATAGCAGATCAACGTAGAGCTATCATAAGAAATAACCTAATACCTCTACCTGCAATCGAACAAATAAGGGCAGAGGTGGAGAGGGAGATTAATCAACAGCCTATAAATGAGACCCCAGAGACTCAGAAACAAGAAAGTAGAGGACCTGAAGCTGACCTACCACTATTAAGTCTTCGACCCTCAGTAATCAACCGTCAAACATTATGGGAAGAAAACTACCAAGAACATCTTACTGAATTCAGAGGATCCGACCCTGCCAGCAGGCCGGCGCTACCAAAACTCATTTATACTCCAAACACGCACTCTCTCTTAGGGATTTCTAATCAAATTCTGGAATGTCAATTGGATGCAGATATGAACCTCGAGGAAATACATCTTCACGTGTATTGCGCAGCTTTAGCAACAATCAAGGCCAACAAACAAAAAATACTAAAAGCACCTAAGACACGTACGCCTCAAAAACCGAGATGGGAACAAAGACTTAGTACCAAAATCGAGAATTTAAGAAAGGAAATTGGTAGAATTCAACAAATAGCGAATGGGCAAAAATCCAAAAAGCTGCTAAATAAAATCCCGGTCCAGATTAAACAACAACTGGAAGGAAAAACAACAAATGAAATAAAAACAATTATAGATGATACCTTAGATACCTGGAAACAAAAACTTGCAGTTGCTTCTAAAAGATTAAAAAGATATCAGGAGAGCTACCAACGCAAAATCCAGAACAACTTCTTTTCAAAAAATCAGAAGGGCTTCTATAGATCGTTTAACGAACAACCTGGTTCTAAAGGACAACCGCGAAAGAAGGAGTACTTACAGACATTTTGGGAAGGAATGTGGACGAAGGAAATCGAATACCAGGAAAATACACCTTGGATCAAAACAGAAATTCAGAACAACAACCATCTACATATGGAAGAAATAATATTTACATTTAAGATCTAAAAAAGGTAATAAAAAACATGGCCAACTGGAAAGCACCAGGGAACGACGGTATCCAAAATTTCTGGTACAAAAAACTTACGGCTACCCATCATCACCTAACCAACCAATTTAATATCGCTCTAAGGAACCCTGACCAACTACCAGACTTCCTTACGAGTGGTGCAACTTATCTTCTTCCAAAATCTGATCAAACCCAAGATCCTTCTCAATATAGACCCATCACGTGCCTTCCTACAATGTACAAAATCTTCACTGCAGCACTATGTGATAAACTGTACGCATACCTAGAAACTAATGATATTCCAACTGAGGAGCAGAAAGGGTGCAAAAGAAAATATATGGGCTGCAAGGAACAAATAACAATCGATAATGTGATATTGGAACAAATCAGAAAGAAGAACAGAAATCTATACATGGCTTATATAGACTATCGGAAGGCTTTCGACTCAGTGCCCCACAGTTGGTTAATAAAAACTTTGGAAATTTACAATATACACCCTGTGGTGGTTAGGTTTTTAAAAAGTACTATGAGTAATTGGAAAACAAAACTCAAAATTAACCTAAATCACACAGAACTAGAAACTGAATCTATCAGTATCAAAAGAGGAATCTTTCAAGGAGATACACTTTCCGCTCTATGGTTCTGCTTGTGTTTAAACCCATTATCACGTGGCCTAAACCACACAGGATATGGAGCAACTATTAGAGCGGATCGAAACTCAACAACCATAAGTCATCTATTCTTTATGGATGATCTGAAACTATACGCCGCGTGCAAAAAACACCTAGAATCCAACTTAAAACTCATGCACCAGTGGAGCACAGAGGTCGGAATGTCGTTTGGTATGGAAAAATGCCAAACTGTATCGGTTGAAAAGGGAATGCTAAAAGAAGGAGAACCAATAGAACTAGGGCCAGGCAAATATATTGAAGCCATGACAGACAAACCCTACAAGTACTTAGGAATCCTTCAGACACACAAGATAGAACATAAAGAAATAAAAGCCATATTAACCACCGAATTCGGAAAACGCCTTTACAACCTCTTAAAAAGTAAGCTTAATTCAAGTTCTATGAGTAATTGGAAAACAAAACTCAAAATTAACCTAAATCACACAGAACTAGAAACTGAATCTATCAGTATCAAAAGAGGAATCTTTCAAGGAGATACACTTTCCGCTCTATGGTTCTGCTTGTGTTTAAACCCATTATCACGTGGCCTAAACCACACAGGATATGGAGCAACTATTAGAGCGGATCGAAACTCAACAACCATAAGTCATCTATTCTTTATGGATGATCTGAAACTATACGCCGCATGCAAAAAACACCTAGAATCCAACTTAAAACTCATGCACCAGTGGAGCACAGAGGTCGGAATGTCGTTTGGTATGGAAAAATGCCAAACTGTATCGGTTGAAAAGGGAAAGCTAAAAGAAGGAGAACCTATAGAACTAGAGCCAGGCAAATATATTGAAGCCATGACAGACAAACCCTACAAGTACTTAGGAATCCTTCAGACACACAAGATAGAACATAAAGAAATAAAAGCCATACTAACCACCGAATTCGGAAAACGCCTTTACAACCTCTTAAAAAGTAAGCTTAATTCAAGAAACCTTACCACGGCCATAAATAGCTACGCCATATCCGCTCTTCAGTACTCCTTCGGAATAATTAAATGGACTCAAACGGACCTGGAAGCAGTAAACAGAAAGATTAGAACCGAGCTAACAAAACATAGAAAACACCATCCAAAAGCGTCCGTCGAAAGGATAAATTTACCTAGAGAAAAAGGAGGTAGAGGAATAAAAGATGTTGTGGAAGCTTGCACTCAGCAAATTGCAGGCTTGAGGAGTTTTTTCCGCCACCAAAATAGTCAACTTCATAAAGCCATAGTGAAAACAGATACGGGTTATACACCTTTAAACCTAAGCATGGAAAACTTTACGCCCTTTAATACACGAAATGAGGAAGATAAAATTAGAAATTGGCGTTCAAAAGAATTGCACGGAAGATTCATTCATGATTTACAGAAAGACACGATAGATCAAGCTAAATCGGTTGAATGGCTTAAAACTGGAACGCTGTTCCAAGAAACTGAAGGTTTTATGGTTGGTATACAAGATCAGGTTATAAAAACGAGGAATTACCAAAAGTATATCTTGAAGGAAGAAATACCAACAGATAGGTGCAGAAAGTGCAACAGAAGTCAAGAAACGATTGAACACATTCTTTCTAGTTGCCAAAGCATAGCTGAAACTAAATATCTGGAACGACACAACAAAGTTGCCACAGTAGTATACCTAGAAGTACTGAAAAAACTTAACCTTGATCCACAAAACAACGAGCCATATTACAAATATAAGCCCCCTCCAGTTATCGAAAATCAGTATGTTAAGATCTACTGGGATAAAACTATCATGACGGACGTAACAGTACAACACAACAGGCCGGACATCACAGTCATTAATAAACAATCCAAGCAAGCTCTGCTTATTGACATATCGATCCCAAATAATTCGAACACAGAAAGCAAATACAATGAAAAACTAAGCAAATACGCCGAGCTAAGGACCGAAATAAAGGAATTGTGGAATCTTAAAGAAGTCAAGATCATTCCAGTTGTTTTATCCTGTATGGGGCTAATTCCCAAGAAACTAAGTACTTTCCTCAAAGACATTGATATTCCTGAGTCAACCTACCGATTAATGCAAAGATCTGTAATCCTGGATGCGACAAACATTGTTAGGTCATTTCTAGAATAGTGACACCCAACGAAAGACTTGCTGTTGAGGCCGACTGTCGTTGAAACACGCCGGGTGTAAATCCGGTGACACAAAAAGGAAAATAATAATAATAATAATAATAATAATAATAATAATAATAATAATAATAATAATAATAATAATAATAATAATAATAATAATAATAATAATAATAATAATAATAATAATAATAATAATAATAACATAGACTACCAGAAAGCTTGCGACTCAGTGCCCGACAGTTGGTTAATAAAAACACTGGAAATATCCACGTGCATCCTGTGATGGTAGAGTTTTTGAAAAGTATTAAAGGTTAATGGAAAACAAAGCTAAGAATCAACCTAAATTAAGTAGAAGTAGAAACTGACTTTATAAACATCAACAGAGGAATTTTCCAAGGAGACTCTCTTTCAGCTTTATGTTTATGTCTATATTTGAACTCTTTATCACGTGGCTTAAACCACACCGGATATGGAGCTACTATCAAAGCAAATGGAAACCGGAAAACCATTAGTCATTAATTTTTTATTGATGATCTAAAAATATACACCGCATGTAGAAACCATCTAGAGTTGAACTAAAACAAAACTCATATATCAGTGGAGCACATACATAAGAATGTCGTTTGGTTTGGACAAATCCAAAACTGTGTTTGTCGGAAAAGGAATGCTAAGAGAAAGAAAGACTATAGAAATAGGACCAGGAAAATTTATTGAAGCGATGACCGACCATCCAAATAAATTCCTAAGAATCCTGCAGACTCATAAAATAGAGCAAAAAGAAATAAAAGCTACTGTAATCAAATAATTTGAAAAAAGCCTTAATAGTATATTAAAAAGCAAGCTTAACTCAAGAAACCTTACCACCGCCATAAATACTTGTGCCATATCCGCTCTTCAGTACTCCCTTTGAGTAGGTGAATGGACTCAAACAGTCTTGGACAAACTAAACAGAAAGATCAGAACAGAGTTCACAAAATACAGTAAGCACCACCCAAAGGCGTCCGTGGAAAGAATAACTGATCTTTTTCCAAACATTTAACAGTGTTACAGGCCCAAAAGAACCTATACCTTTGATTATATGACAATAGCGAACGGATACAAAAATAAATTTATATTTGCAAATAGATCGCCAGCAGACTAGCAATAATTCACACATTCCTAAAGATACAGTAATACGTATATACAAATTAAGAATTAAATTGACTGTCTCGACCCTTACTTCGTGGAATATGCTCATATTAGTGTTTTTAAATGAAACTCAAGGTCTCTAGGTTATTCCACAGTATAATTCAAGTTATTGAAAATTCTAAAAAATTTACAATTGTTTCGATAAATCAATATCATCGACGATGATATTGATTTATCGAAACAATTGTCAATTTTTTAGAATTTTCAATAACTTGAATTATACTGTGGAATTAACTAGAGACCTTGAGTTTCATTTAAAAACACTAAATTAAGAATTCCCAATCTTGAACATACTCCTCCTGTTGAGAAAATACGATCAATTTTAAGGTATATAAAAGTTTAACTTCAGAGTTCGATGGAAGAATCGAAAGTAACGCCACCTTTTTCAAATTTCAGACAACTGATGATTTCGTGGTTTTCACTAACACAGTACGGATAGCATTTCAGGATACTTCCCAGTGCCCATTTTGAGGGTGGAATGTTGTCTTCTCGTAATAGGATCACGATCCCTTGGGAATTTCAGAACCGGTTTTCTCCCATTTGGTACGAACAGTCAACTCGTTCAAGTATTATTTGCTCCACCGGGTCCAGAAATGCTGTTTAAGCTTATGTATGTGATGACAGTGAGACAGTCGGTTACTGGGAGTCGTGGAATAATCGCGACTTCGCAAGTTAGTCAATAAATTATCTATTAAGAAATGGCCAGGGGTAAGGTCGGTAGGGTCTAAAGAAATACTAGCTTCGATTTCGATAATTAACGCATTGAATCGTTCATACTGTTACGAAACAGCACACTGGTATAGTCTCTGAATCCGATTCTGCCTAAGCCATGTATGAAAGTTAAAATTAGGGCGGATGCGCAGGGATTTCTTAGAACTGTTTACGATTGTGATTATGATATCTAGACATTGTCTTTGTGACCAGTCTTATCAAGAAAATGCCAGAGCCAATTTGTTTTTGTGTAAGCCGCAATCTAGAATTATCTAGTAGAAAAGGAAATAATATATAAAGGACCGACCAGGGGGAGACAGTTCTGTTTCATCGTAAACAGTAAATAAGTGAATATAAATGAGTGAAGTGTTTATATAAATTACTTTAAGTGAATATACTGTGTATATAATTAATGAATAGTGTAGTGAATAAATAAATTAAGTAAGTGAACCTACCAAGTGTATGAATTTATCCCACCCGTAATAAAAACGTTTTAATAAATAAGAAAAACATCACAATACGTAAATGACATGTCGCGACTGGCGACTCAGTACAAATGCTTTTCAAAGCCTTTCAATGCTGCTTTCCAAAATCACACTTGGTGCTTGAGGAGGATTAGCCTTGAAGTAAGTACAACATAGTTTTATATTTGTATATACTCGACTACGTCCGTCAATAACCCCATATGTACGACGTATCGAGCATAAGGCTTGCTGAATTTCAGCTTGTAAATATTTTTCATGAAAATACATCATAAGAAAAATGACCATATCTTAATTCCCAAGTAAGATAATGGAATACTTAGCTTCAAATGGTGAATTAGACAAAATCAAACCAGCGGAATACAATTGTAGAATTGGAACTTTAGTTACACCTCTACCAGCTTTGAGCAAGTCAGCCCTTTTCAGGGCTATAACTTATTTTTTGTTGATTTACTATTATTATTTTGATATTATGTGGTTCCTTTATATATATTCTATTAAAAGACACAGTGTTATATTCCTAGATGAGATATAAACTGAATAAATAATAATAAATTCATAAATAACATAACAGTACCTAGCACACTCATTGACCGCTTCCTGTTAAAAACATTTTGAAATTCATATTATACGAGTATAATTCATAATTTGAATAGGTTCTTCCGTAAAAACCCAATACTGCGTCCGTGAGAGTGATACTTTGGACTTATAATCTTCAGGTCAATAAGCAACGGACCTCGACAACAATGGTATTCTACTATGTACCTGGCAGACTACTCAACGTGAAACTTGTTTATTAAATTACTATACAAAATTTGTCAGAAATACCCAAACTTGTTAGAACCACCCAGTACAGTTAAACTACATACATAATGTGCTATCACTATGACAGAAACGAAGTATAATTGTACAACTAAGTCTCAATTTTCTGTAAGTTATATTTTAAGAAAATTATTTTCTTCAGTAAAATACATAATTTATACTAGTTTTTGCTTCCTTACTTAGCGCGTTATTCTATTATCACTCTAATATAATCAAAGTGAATTCTTTAACGTTACAAGTCGCGAATTTTGAGATTAATGTAGACGCAAATAATACACTTGTTTTTCCACAAAGTAGCCAAATCTCACAATTACGAATTTACAAGAATCAAAAGTGGAGTATTATGAAGATCAGTTGTTTGTACAAGTTAGCAAGATATTGGCTATTACTTATTAAAATACACATTCCTACATCAAGAGAGGTTTTATATTCAAATTTTTCATTCCATTTTGCCCCTCATTTGACTTTTTGAAACTAGTCAATAAAAAATACGTTTCCCTAACCAGTGTTGTGCTACTTATTTAAAAAATGCCAATGGTACAAGACCAATTGGACGGCTTATTTCAGTAAAGTTTTTGCATCAGATTCAAAACAAAAATCAAATTTTCTCAAATAAATGTTTTCATGTACATTTTAGAAAAAAGTGTTTAATACAAAAGATGTAGAACGTGTTATGTTCTAAAAAAAATCTTAGTAACTTTTTTGCGTCAGATCAAAAACAAAAGAAATACGATTTTTTTTCAATTTTGACAGGCCGCCATTTTGTTTCTACTGGGCCGATTTGGCCCGTTAACGAACTCGTCCAAGATTTTGGCCGAACCAATTTTTGTAGCTAGTTTGGTTTTGATCCGTCAAAAAATGCGCCCTCTATCGTGCTTACAAATTCCGTTATAACACATACATACGTACATACATACATACATACACTTGGTATCATTGCCACAAACCCAATAAAAATAATCCTGATTATATATATATATATATATATATATATATATATATATATATATATATATATATACTAGCTGACCCGGCGAACTTTGTTCCGCCTTAATGGCAATAAATAAGCAAACTTTTTTTTTAATTGGAAAAAATACAAAAAAAATTAAATACCTACATTAATCATTCATAATTATTTCTGTATTTTAGTACATAGGTTGCTCTTCATTTAAGTACCTTGTGATACATGACATTTTTTGTTTTATTATCAGGCGCAAAAACAAACAACGCAGATGGTCTTCCGACCCGTGAACATGCCACGTATAATTGACCATGGGAAAAACATGAATGTTCTAGATCTTAACCACAAACTTTTAAGGATTGGCCTTGTGATTTGTTGATGGTCATGGCAAATGCAAGACGTATCGGAAATTGGAGTCTTTTAAATTCAAACGGCATATCGGTTGGGATCATCGGTATCCTCGGAATGAGAACTTCCTCACCTTTGAATTTTCCTATCATTATCGTAGCGTAAATTACATTGTTCATCAATTCTCTAACCACCAAACGCGTACCGTTGCACAGTTTTGGTTGGTTTATGTTTCGAAGCATGATTACTACGGAGCCAACCTTTAGGCGCAAATTGTGCGGTGGCAAGCCAGGCACGTCAAAAGAGTTTAAAAATTCAATTCGATAGTTGGTGGCTTCATCTTCATTTGTGACGCAGTCAATAGATTTGAATGAATGCATTGTTCCAATGATCTTATTTTGAATTATGCAGTTTAGGTCATCTACATCTTTATTCTTAGCCGCTTAAATTGCTCGCTCACTCTACCATTCATTATTTTTGTAGTTAGAAATAATTTCTGGAAATACATTGTTGATAAGTTCGTCTTTTGATGAGACAAACTTACAGAAATTATTTGGAAATGATATTAATCCGCTCGATTCATCGACAGGTACTTGACTTTCACTTTACCATTAAGGCGGCATAATCCAGGCGTTTCTCCGGAAAACTTCAATGCACCACAATACTCGCAAACTACGTCCATTTGTCCAATGCAAACGCTAGAATGCAAGTTGTAATCATTGCTGCAATCGTATTGAAACGCTGCTCGATTCAAATCAGCACTTGATAAATATCTTGTTCTGCGTCGCAAATTATCTATTTGTTGACCTCTGTTGTTCGCTCGACGATTCTGCATTGCCAACCGAGCTGTTTCACGGGCTGCTTCAATTTGCTCTCGTGATTGAGAAGCACGAAGTCGAGCCATACTATCGCGGCGCTGTTCACGTGCAATTTCTTGTTCTTCTTCACTCCTTTCATTTGCAGTATTTCGTATTCTTCTTTCATCACGGCTTTGTCGGGAAAGATTCGATCGTCTTGATCGCGGCATTATTAATTAAACTTCACTTCACCTAAAAACTCAAATTTTCAACTATACCGAGTTTTATAGTTCACTTCACTGTTTATACGAATGGGCAATGGCACTATCATTACATTATAATTGTTAATTATTTATTTAATAGAAATCGTTTTATTATTGATTCCTTACAAATATCAAATTGTCATCCATACGTCATTACATAGCTGTCATTATACGTCAATTACATAGCTGTCATTTGCGTTTTGTTATTCCAAGTCTGATTCTTTTTTGTTATACCACGCTTTATAGTGACTGACGTTTCATGTCAAGTCACACGGGAATGCTGTCGAACGGGATAAAAAGTATCCTATGGGAATGCTGTCGAACGGGATATCCTATGTCCTTCTCCTGGCTCTAAACTACCTCCCTGCCAATTTTCAGCTAAATCGGTTCAGCCGTTCTTGAGTTATAAGTGGAGTAACTAACACGACTTTCTTTTATATATATAGATGTTGTTTTAAATTGAATTAATCTATACTTGACTTGAATTGAATTAAATTACCTTCGGCTAGCTCGGTTCGAATAGATTGTATTATTATCTCAGCTTATTTAAATACAGTCGGAAGCATGAAAACTCCTCCCTTTGAGTTCTGGATGTATATAAATCTATATGTAAGTTAAATTTCAATTCTTTACTTCAAATTTGCACTTTAATATATACCATTAAAATTTAAATTCAGATGAATATCAAATAGACAGAATGAAATACTCAAGTTCTCATAAAATTATTAAGGACATGAATACAAATGAAAATGCCAACACTTCTAGAAAAATTGTTTTAATAAATTGTTACGATAAAAAAATTTGTATTCTTATGACATCAAAATTCTCTCATACTCCTGCATTCTATGCAATCCTTCATACAGAATATTTTAGTAGATTGCGTCGGCGCATCAGTACAACGCATGCGCTTCTAGAGTTCCTAACTACCCTAACATGCTATTCACAATCAATGCTGTATGTGTAAACTGTTTATACACTTTAGCGTTCTAATAGTCGTTGAAAATTTTTATATATATATATATATATATATATATATATATATATTATCAGAATTATAACAATACAATTACATACATATATCTACAAAATTGTGAGAGATGTGAGATGTGGATAGTGATAGATAGAAAGTTTAAACATGCATCAGAGTGAAATAAGGATTGGAAATTTTAATGATCATTTATGAAGCACGTGAACATTTAATGGAATAATTTAATCGAACAAGTAAGTACTCTAATAATTATGATAAAACAAAATGCATGGATATCCATGGATATTATATGATTTGCATCATATTATATTGTTCTTGGCCTTTTTATGATTTTATTCTTTGAACGTTTTAATTATCTTTTATAGTTCACTGTTTATATATATGGAATTCCAAATTTCATAATTAAAAAGCACAAACCTTAGTTCAAATCTTCGGTACCTTGAATGCAGCCAGCGTCTCTAAACTCTTGAAGATCTCTCATCGGAGAGATGCCCTTTTCTGATCACTTCTCGTTTATCACTGTTTAACCTACACTTATATAATTATTTCTTAACCTTTTTGTATTAGTATTTCACTTTTTTACAATAATTTTCTCAAATTTTTAATAGAAGAGATTCATACAGACGCTTCCTCTTCCATACCACCAACTACACTACTTTTTGTTTTCAAAATCAACAAACTTTTTCCTTGGAAAATTCATAGCCTGCTTATCATTGTTTTTGTTACACAAATTGTTGATTGTCATGTCTTTTAGGTTCTAAATGAAAATATTTAACTCATCTGTCCTGGAGGATTAACAGACTTATTTCTGTCTTTGTATATTGTCTTTGGGATTCTATTAAATGTCTTTTTCTTGTATTCCCATTGCAGTTTTGATCATAATTACCTTTTTAAGGTATTCTTATTTACATTAGTTTTTTACAAAACCCACAACCTAAATTATTGATTGATATATATGTAATTGATTATTTTCAAATTCTTGATTTTTTAACTATTTTTTCATACATAAACTATTGATTATTTCCAAATTCATTGTTATTGTTCTTCATAAAATAAATAATCAACAAATTTGAGTTGGCAAGAAAATCACCAGATTTTATTACTTCCGGTCTATGAAACGTATTTCTTTGTCATATTAATAGGCTGTGTTCCATATATCATTTATCAGAAAGCTTTCTTGAAATTTTCAACTTTTACTGTAAACACCTGTAAATATTGATAATCAATTATTGATATGAATATTAATTTGTGTTATTTCAGGTTTCACATTATACTAATTTTCATTTATACTGAAACTTATATGGCAGCGTTCAGAGTAATTTGGAACTTATTGACATTGACGTAATCCTGGAATTAATTATTAAGGTAAAATTTTATACTTATATCACCAATGTTGTGTTTATTATTTTTATTCATCATTTCTTTAATAACGAATTTTATCAATATCTGACCATATTTTGTTTATTTCATTCTATCTATTGAATTTAGATATGATTTTTCTGTGACTTTCATAATATGGTTGTGTCTACTGACACACCTTCCGTAAGAATTAGTTTAATAAACTAGGAGACTAGTTAAATATATATATATATATATATATATATATATATAAAAGAATATGTAGGTATATCGCGTGATATGTTAACAACAACAACAAAGAAATTCATGGGTAATTCACGCAAAATAAAGGGCTACTGAAACAGAGTGGTAACCGTGGACATGCATGTTTCTGGCTCATTTTGCCTCATCAGCACGGCATAACCAAATAAGGATGTGAAATTTGGGAGCAAAGATGTTAATCGAAACATGGGAAAACACAAAATAACGGATTTCAGCAGGGAAACCAAACGCTCATTTGTGTCTTCAATTGGAAGATCCCGAGTTTTCAGGACATCAACCAACATCGACACGGATGCGCATATAGCCCCCCCGCCATGAACCTTCCGACCCATAGTAAATAACAAAGAATATGTAGCGTTTGGTTTCCCTGCTGAAATCCGTTATTTTGTGTTTTCCCATGTTTCGATTAACATCTTTGCTCCCAAATTTCACATCCTTATTTGGTTATGCCGTGCTGATGAGGCAAAATGAACCAGAAACATGCATGTCCACGGTTACCTCTCTGTTTCAGTAGCCCTTTATTTTGCGTGAATTACCCATGAATTCCTTTGTTGTTGTTGTTAACATATCACGCGATATACCTACATATTCTTTGTTATTTACTATGGGTCGGAAGGTTCATGGCGGGGGGGCTATATGCGCCTCCGTGTCGATGTTGGTTGATGTCCTGAAAACTCGGGATCTTCCAATTGAAGACACAAATGAGCGTTTGGTTTCCCTGCTGAAATCCGTTATTTTGTGTTTTCCCATGTTTCGATTCACATCTTTGCTCCCAAATTTCACATCCTTATTTGGTTATGCCGTGCTGATGAGGCAAAATGAGCCAGAAACATGCATGTCCACGGTTACCACTCTGTTTCAGTAGCTCTTTATTTTGCGTGAATTCCCATGAATTTCTTTGTTGTTATATATATATATATTTATATATATATATACATATATATATATATATATATATATATATATATATATATATTGAACCAGATATCATATATATTAAAAGAATTCAGTTGTGTAGGAATATTTTGCTCATATAAAAATGGATTGAAATGATGTAATTTAAGAAAACATTATAAAAAGAAGACGCCATTCATAATAAAAAGCATATAAATTAAAGATATATTAAATAATTAGTTTACAACAAAAATAAATAAAGAAATTACCTTTATAACTGTACAAAATTAGAAACTGCCTAACAAATGTAGTGGAGAAAATTAAAGACGCCCAAGATGATGAATGATTACTTGCTATAGCGTAGTCAGCTGTTCATCTGAAATAAAACAAATCTTAGTATAGTCAATTCATAATTATTATCATCTTAAGTAGTTAAGTTATAAAGCATATACATATTTAGGAGAATAAGGAGAATAAGTTTCATAGATAAGTTAGTAATGACAGAGAAAAATTATATATCGCAAAGTAGAATAAATTTAGAGTCAATAAATAATAATTTGTTAATGAATTTAAAGAAACATTTGATAAGACAGTATAGAATTAGTGTAAATAATTTAAAGCAAAGAATATAGAGAGGTTACATAAAAGAATTTATGTTCATAAATAAGTATAATTGTCACAGTAATAAATTGTCAAAAACAAAACTAGATATTGGACTATTGAAAGGTAATTATGTATATCACCAACTATAAAGTATTTATTTGATAAAAATTCAAGGAACTATAAATAAAAACTTATAATGCCAAGTGGAATTTACATTAGTACATGTATAAAAAATTTTGTAAGTGAAATAAATGTAAACATAATTCGACTGCTCAAAACAATATGTGATTGGTTTGAAAAAAGTGACAGAACAAATTTCAATCAACGATTTTTTTAAATAGTGACCTGACAAACAAAATATTTGTTTGTTGAAAAAAATTGAGAATCGGCAGGGAAGCGTTAGTAGTTGGCGTCAAGATAACAAGAGGCTGATGTAAAAGTGTTCCCGAAATTTCATGAAAATTCCCAATTAACATGCCTAAACTTATGAATGACTGTTAAATACAATACTACTAGTACTTACAAACAGTTATATCCAGTTTTCCTGGGAGAACAATCAATATTTCTCTTGATTATCTGTGTTGGAACTTCGAAGGAGTATTCCTGGGTCCAGAGGTGTTCATCCCGATTCCAGAACAATAGGTCAGTGCTTATTTGAAATATTATTGGCCAATAATAAAAGTTGAAACATCACAAACTCAAATCAGTGCATAATTTCATGAAATTAATAAATTTGCGGCAATGATCGATCTAAAAAAGAGAGAAAATGGACTTTATGTAGTTAAACAATTGAATAAATATTTAATACTAATTAAGAAGGCCTAATTCAAAATAAATAAAAGCTTATACTCACGCCATTTTCTAATCTCATAAGAATGATGCTTCATAAATTATTCATGTAATATTTCCATGTGTATATAAATCGTATAATCTATTTCTTCCACAGCAATTTGTATATGTATATTTTTCACCATAAATTCTTTTATATATAAAACCATCTCATTATATTTACTGACGACAACTTTATGTTCATCTAAACAGCACACAGATGCCACGCATCGTGAAAGTTGAGTTCGCTTCGCTCTGAATCGCATGATGAGAGTTAAGCATGCGCACAGGATGATATATAAAAATCAATAATATCATTTCGTATTCCATAGGCGTCGCAATTTATAAATATTAAATTAAAAATTTTTCCTTAAAAAAATTAAGTTCTTTAAAAAGTAAAGTGTTTCTTTTTATTTTATATAAGTGAAATATATCTACGGAAGTCAGGACTCAAAGAGAAAACAGGGTTTCATGCTCCCGAACCAATAATATAATTATTACATAAAAATAATAAACTATATCTAAATAAACAACTGAGCTATCCACATCACACAATAAATAAATAAGTAAATATCTAAACAATTAAAATTATAAATAAAAATTAATATATGAAAAATATTAGTATAATATATATATATATATATATATATATATATATATATATATATATATAATCTTACTCTCTACAATAGTCCTATTTCATTCTAAAATAAGCCTAACAATGTTTCTTGCTTAACTTCCAATTAAATGTAAGATATTCGGAACGGAATTATAGTGAAAAGGGGATGTGAAGTACTTCGTGTTATGCTGGTAACTCAAAAACTCGCAGACTATTACTTTTTCTAGTCTATAAGGTTCCAATGAACTTTATTCAGTTCTATTATACTGTTATACTAATATCTACTATGCTTAAGCTAAAACCATAACAAGAACAGATGATAATATCATAATTTGGGTCAAATTACTAAACTGAGCAAATAAACCTAGACAGCAGAATGCAAGAGGCGGGTTAGATAAGCTTGGGCAGAATTTGTCAATAATATTAGCTATATCCTAAAAAATTATATTTTATCAAAACCAAAGTATAAAAATCAAAGTGTACTGTCCTCACTTACGGATCTGAAACATGGATATTCAGAAAAGAGAATATGGAAAAAATTTCACAAACACAAAGATCAATGACAAAACTGGGTGTGTAACTGATGAACTTCCAATAATTGCAAACTAATATCAATATAAATAAATCCTCCTCTAACGAACAGTTTCTGCTTAGTTTCTGTTCTTTATCAATAATTATAAAATCCATAGTTTGCAGTCAAACAGTTACAATATCATGAAGCTCTTTTGTTTGAATTATCTCATCAAAACTAAATCTTATTTTCAATATGCATGAATGAAAATTGTTATACGTATATTTATTTTGTGCTGTTATAATAACTGTATAGGTGAGAATGTTATGAAACAGCAATATAAATTTTATTACCAAACTTAAACGAATTGAGAGTATAGTTCGAATGCAACATCCAGAAAGTACGGAATATAGTATTTATTCCTTTTCAAAATAGACGATGTTTTCCCACTAAAATGTATTCAGGAACAGGTAGAATAATGTATCAAGAAATAATATCCATATTTCGATGAATATCTTATTTATATTCCTTCTTGTGGGAAATGGAAACCCATTGAAATTTCTTACTTTACATTATGGAAACATTAAACCGATGGAAAATATGAGCCATTTCAATTCCATTGGGACAAAGGAAACAGTTCTCACTAATCTGAAAAATTCAATTAAGATACACTAATTTCGAACTTTTTTAATTCAAATATCCTAAAGAAGAAGGTGGATGATGTCATCTTGAAAATACCGATTTTTTAATAATACGATCATAGTCACGATTTATTGGATTTCATTATAAATGCGTAGTAATTTTTAGATTGAGTATATTTAATTCTTCCTTGAATTCACTTAAGCTTTTTTGAAATATATTTCTTATTCTCCCTCAGACAGGAAACTGCAAATCAACAATGAATTAAATAATGTGAGAAACATATCTTCCATTTTGCAATAACTTTCCATCAGATTCGCTGATTGTAATCTATTTTCTGATATTTCTAGCACGCACATTTTTCAGTATTATTATTATGACCTATACAAAATTCAACCAAACTACCGATTTTTTACAGTGTTTACATAAAACAATTCATCAAAAGCTCTTATATGGTCAACGTTCCATATCAAGATCAGAGTATTTAATATTTTCTTTGATAGAAAAAGGGTTATATGAAAGTTTTGTTTGTCAAGGGGACAGACCTTCTAAAGCGAACCGTTAAATATTCAGTAGCAATTAGTGGTCCTCTATATAACCATCAGGATCGTATTATTTCCGTTGTTTGCTTGTGAAATATTTTCAGAAAAAGTATTAAAATAAAAAAATGCTGAATATGCATTATTTTCAAATACATTTAACGAAGATCTTACGGATGACATACTAGACACCTTCTGTCTTAAACTCAATTCATCAACTTATTCCAATCTGCTATTCAATACATGTATAACTTATTTTCTGTCGTTGAAATATTTCCTACTAGAAAACGTTTCAATGACATCCAGAGCTTTTACGATTATCTCGTGCGCCAATTCTCAATTAACGTGGATATTGCACATACGTTATTTTATGAATAGTGCGCCAGGGCAGCCACAGTGAAGAAATGGTAAACTATGAGTCGTGTTTGAAAATCACCCTTCTGTATAGAGTATGAGTGTGAAAGAGTCTAATCCTTCCGCACTAATATCACTGGTTACCGGTGGCTATTCAAGTATATTAGAATTTGGATTTCTAATAATTCTGAAGGTCTGTTGGTCTATCTAGTTTACAATTGTGTAAAGGTTACTCTGTACCTATTTCATTAAAAATGTTCCATTCGGGATTTAAAATTCAGAACCTTTAGTACTCATTTGCCTGAATGGATCTCCTGTATTCATTAAATATTTTAGACTTCAATATCTTCAAATTTCAACAAGGATAAAACTATTTTCTTACTTTCCTTAATGTATTGAACACATTTTAACTATTTATTTCGGGAATTTCTATTTTCCTATAAGTAAGAAATTTCGTGGAAAATAAAAGATTCAGTCAAATACAAAGAATTGGTTCATTGACTGGAACTATATACATTTCAATGAGGTACTTATTGTATGTATTTCAAAGGTTTTCCTATATAAAATAAATTTAATTAAACCCATTTTACAATAAAACAAAAGGAGTTTCGGAAAGCAGAACTAAAATAACTTGAACTCGCTGCCATTTAGAATTTATGTTCAAAACACACGGATTTTATTATATGGGCGTTTCTCAAGTAATCTGAAAAACTGTTGTAAGCGAGTCACCATTCAATTTTAAGACGAAAAGTTCTTATACACATGTGTGATAGATCTTGTCGTTATTAAGTTACAGGGCGTTTAATTGTTTTTAATAAATGAGCTCTGACTGTAAGTGAAATTTATTTAGACAATAAATTTGTCCTTAAAATTACTCATTCGCACAAGCACTATCTTCAACATAGAAAATCTTTAAAATCGCATTAAACGAAACTGTAATGTTATTCGCAACAATTCAGGCATCTTCGAACGTATTCAGCAAATTATCAGACGTCGAGCGGATGTTTGTATTATAGCTGGAGCTGGTGCACATTTTGAACATCTGCTCTGAAAAATGATATTTTTTGTTTATGTTCATCACAATATAATTACTTCTATCAAAATAAATTCAAGTGAATGTTTCTTAAAAGCAATTCAACGCCCTATACCTAATTAACGACAAGACATGTTTATAAGAACTTTTCGTCTTAAAATTAAATAACTAATCGCACACAGCAATCTTTGGAAACACTTTGCATCAAAAATTTACTTTTAATAATTTCTTTACTAATGCGTAAAACAGAAGAATAAAATTTAGACTTTTCGTTAAAACTTCCTCGGGACATAAGTTTGCAAATAATTATTTATTTATAATTCAGATGGAATTTAATTAAAAGAAATTTCCAATTAGATTGAAAAATGAACTACTATGACTTAAATTTTCCGGGAAAACTCTTCTTAGATTCATTCCGTCATGGAGCGTATTTAACATACATTAGAGACGATGCTTTTCGGGACACACTCGCTGGAATCTTACCGTATTTTAACTCTTTGAGGCACATAATTTTAGACTTGTTTTATCTCAGTTGCACAGATTTTTACATAGCTTTTTATTTATTTTGGTTGATACTATTTAATGTTACATCCTACGTAGTTAGTTATGTTCTTATAATTTGTCTTCTATAATGAGAGAACTTGTCAACAGAATAGAAAGCGTTTTTGCACATAAATTCATATAGCTCTACTTTAAATTTACTGTAGGTCCCATTAGCAACAGTCCTACATGCATGCTTAGAACATGAAAGCAAAAGCATGAACAATATTGAATCTAGAAAATGATAGAAGACTAATATCACACGTGTTCCAGTCCATCGCGCGAGAAAGGTGATACTAGCATAATTTATCACTGATGCAAACCATTCCACAGTCGACTTCACCGGCATCTTGGACGCCTCCAACGAGAACCACAGCCAAACAACGTGTTCTGTCGAACTTTTCAGTTCGACAGTTCATTGTAATTACTATTGGAAGTGTTACAATTGTTTCTTTTGAAACATTTCTTATTTATGAAAGTCTGAACTAATCTCGCACCGAATCCAACTGAAACCACACCAGCCGTAGGAAGGGTATTTAATCCAGGTAAATATAAACACCATGCAAATCTGATAAGTCAGGAAACCTTTAACTGGGGAGGCAACTCCGTCCGGCAATGAGTTGGCTGTCAGTATTAGCTTTCACAGCCTATATTCCACACCCATTCCCAACAAAAATACCCAAAAATGTCTTCCAGACGCATCCGCAGAACTAGAACTGCATCCAAAGCCACCGCTTCCGACACTGAATATTCCGACTTAACTCATATGACTGCCCAACATCTTCGTGATCTTCGATTAGCCGAATCCACAATTGATATTCTACAAGAATCATTTAAACAATGCAAATCCCTCCAAAGAAAATAATCTCATTCAAATTCCCAAATAACCTCAAAACCCTCAAGCACATACACCACTCCAACCTCGGAAGCCCAAAAATCCTCAACTTCAACTCCCAAACGCACTTCCTTCGCATCCCCCACCAAGTCTTACGCTTCCTCCGTAAGAAAAACAGAAAACAAAATCCCGACCTACCTCAACTCCTACCCCCCTCAACAATCCCACATCAACCCTCAGGAACAATCCCACATCAACCCCCAGCAACAATCCAACGACAACCCAAACCTTAAACCTTTGAAACCTCCCCCTTCAATATTCCTCCCACAAATCCCTTTTCAGTTTTCTTAACACCTATGAACTCCTAAACAGACAAATTTCCTACCTTAAAGTCAATTACAACCGAACCGCTCTCCTCAAAACAACATCCCAAATGGCACCCTCCACTCCACTCGACTGGTGATTCCAATATCACTGTTAACATTCTCAATTCCACTGAACGCCCACCCCGCCCAGCCAACAAAATTCTCACACCCACATTCTCATTCGTCTGCAGGAGTGTGGACATAACAACCCCTCTCGAAGAATTCGAAGAAATTCTTCACGACCTCCAATTTCCGTTCGTTAAAACTTGGCTGATCATCGCCAAGTCCACGAACAAGCCAACATCGATGTTCCGCATCATGGATGTGCATTATGGATAGTTAACTTGGTTTACCATTACCTTGCTGTTTCTTCTTTATTTTAGTTTGTGATGGAATTTGTCCCATTTGGGGAGTAGATGGTTTATTATTTAAAAATTCTTTGGATTACCCTCATATTCGACATGCACCATATTTAAAATGTTCTGTCTTCTTAGCGAGCTTAAAAACAAATTACCATCATTACTTAAGAATGATCCCATTAAGTTTCAGAAGACATAGTGAACTTAAAAACTTAGCTCAATGCCTTTCACAGATTTAAAACTATAGTGTGTACTTAAATTATACATGTATCACTTGCAGATAAAACAGTGAAAGGTGGCTTCCGATGTGTTCTGTAAGCCGTTTAATTTATGTCGGGCTCATTTTCCACATCCCAATGTACTTCCACAATAACAGAACTATCCCGCACCTATTCACTATCATCCAAATTTTTTATTAAAACAAAACAACTTATTATTATTACCTCCAATATCAACAAAGTTTCAAAACTTTTTTCTTGGAAAATCCTGTCGGCGCTACTGTCACCACCTAAAAGAAAAATAATTGAATAAAAGATGGTATTTATTTTGTGCAGATACAATTTAAATGAAGATAAAGGGTAAAATCAAAGGGTCACAACATATTAATTTTAAAGTATGTACATATTGACCTTAAGTATTTATAAACTTACCTTGCAAAAATAAAGCTGGATTGCCTATTGGCTCGATTAACTTCCACCATATCGTCTTGTCTAAAGTGTATCGTTGGCGATACCGATACTCATACATTTTTATTTTTTTATGACTATCAACAGTTCATGAAACATATCCAATTCATTTGTTGGGTTTGGAAAGCAATGCTGGCAACTGATCATATCGGCACATCCTAGGACACAACATATATATTCTTCTTTAGTAGTAACGCCACGTTATGATACACTTCTAACAATAACAAGTTCGTGAAAAATACGGTAAAATTATGAAAGCAAAGTTAATGCCAAGTTACCTTTGATTGTTAATACGTATCACTTGTAAACATATTCTACAGGTTGCTGTAATCTGTGTAGCGATACTAGCGCCATCCGTTGATCGGTCGCGGTTTATTTATTCCTAATTGGTTCATTCAATTTTATTTACTAAGTGGGTGTATAGGGTAAATGCTACAGTAATTGGACATCCACAGTTACTGGACAGTTTCATTTTAGATACATGTAAGAAGGAAACTTAATACAATAATACAACCTCTCGGGTACAGATGGCCACACATGACACATTTCGGTTGAGTGACGCTGACATTCCCGCCTAATTTATAGCATTTGTCAGTAAAAGTACTCATATTGTTCGGATGTATGGTTTGTTGTTGTTTTCTTTCCGTTTTTGTTAAGCAATCAGAAATTTATTTAATCAATTACGTGAAGTATCGTGTGTATTGGGACGGTAATATTGCTTTGTTGGCTAGTTTTAACCGTAAGTGGGCACATTTACACGTGATTAACCTTAGATTTTACCTGTAGATGAAAGATATTGGATATCCAATAACTGTATACATAAAAGGTAAGATTTTCATTATGGGACAACATGTCTAATTACTGATTTTTCAATTTTTAGGCTTCAGACAGTTATTGTCCAAACGTTTATTTTGGAATAAGTAAGTCTTTACTTAATTATGAAACTATTAAATTGACAATTCCGAAACAGCCCAATTACGATTCTACCCAAATTGATAAAAGCTCTCCAGGAACTGCAAGAAAAAAAAGTATCTGTTCCTGAACTGGGCAAAAAAGGTTTTCCTGGAAAAATAGAGGATTTAGTTTCAAGTGTACAAACATTTTTAGAGGCCAATCAGAGAAAAAATCCATTCAAAAATAACTGTCCCGGAAATGGTTGGATGAAAGCTTTTCATCGACGAAATTCCCGAGTGACACACAGAAGAAGTGAAGCAGTATCTTCAGCAAGCGCGTGCGTAACTGAAGCCGTATACGTTAATGGTTCGGTGATTTTGAAGATTATTCTAAGAATAAAAATTTAATTGACGTTTTGCAAGACCCATGTCGAGTTTTTAATGGTGATGAGAAATGGTTCCAGCTTTGTCCATCTACAGGTCGGGTACTTGCAGAAAAGGGAACGAAAAATGTGTATACAGTTGAAAAAGTATCATCGAATGAAAATGTTACAGTAATGTTCACTTTTCCGGCCGACGGAACAACATGCTCCCTTATGATAGTATATCCCTAGAAAAGGATTCCAGAGAAGATTGCTCAATGTGTACCGCCGGAATGGGGTATTGCGAGAAGTGATAATGGTTGGATGACTGCAGAGGTTTTCTATGAGTATGTGGCCAACGTGTTTCATCCATATTTAGTTAAAAATAAAATATTTTTGCCTGTAATTTTATTTGTGGATGCGCAGAAATCCCACATTACATATGATTTGAGCTTGTTGCGCAACAAATTACAAATAGAGCTTATTGCTTTATATCCAAACACTATTCGCATCTTGCAACCCACAAATGTTGCAGCATTCTGTCCGATCAAAGCAAGTTGGCGTAAAACTGTAAGAATGTATTTGAAAAATCTTGGAGAAACGGTAAATAAAGGAAATATCGCTGCCCTCTTAAAAAAACGTAGTCGACAGTGTAAAAGTGGAAACTCTCAAAACCGGATTTAGACGATGTGGATTACACCCTTTCAATCCTGATGCTGTCGATTATACAAAGTGCCTGGGATCAATACTGTAAATAACGATTCTGTCCGAAATACTAATGTTCAAAACCTAGAACCTAATCACACTTAATCTTTCAAGAAATTTGTCAAAATTGTAGGAAATAGACAAATTTAGTGAGACAGATTTTACCAACGGGGAGGATGAAAACTTAAATAAAATATACTCAATATGGAAACATTTTCACTCCTCAGACAATAACACATTAACTGATTTTATATTAGAGGATAATAATTCTGTAACAACTGTTAAAGAATCAGAAAACAATAATAATACGAGTCAACAGACAACATTTGAGGTACCAAATGTCAATGAAATTTCCAGTAGTATTATATCATTTTTTCCATCCGGAAGTGTACATTTAGCAACTGAAATTGATTTAAACTCCAACCATCCTGAGGAGCCTATTCCATGCTGCAGTACACAAGATAATATTTACCATAGCAGCACTTTAAAGCCACAAGATAAAAGTTCAGAAATAACTACATTGTCACCATTTTTATTTTGTCGAAACTCCCTGAAACGAAAAAATAAACGGCAGATTGAGAGGACACCATACGCTGTAACTTCAGGGAAGTACTTGAAAATGTGTGAAGTAAAACGTGCCTTAGAATTTGAAAAAGAGAAAGAGGAGAAAAAGAGAAAACGTGAAGAGAAAAGCAGGAAAACATGTGGACTTTAAAAAGTATTTTTTAATGTTTTCTATTGAATAAACATGAAAATTGGTTAAAATTTTTACCTCAAAGATAATTATTAAAATAGTGTCCAATAGCTATATTTTTTATGTCTCATTATTGTAAAAATGTGTCCAAAAACTAATTTTTTCCCAAAATCAAACATAAATCATCCTAACTTTTCTACCAGTTAATATTTGTTTTTGCTAATTGTTAGAAATATAGTACACATTTTATGACTTATTCTGAAACTTTTATTTGGCCCGTATCTCAAAAAGCAATTTTTTTACAGCGTGTGAAATAATATTTATTTCTCAACTGTCCGATTACTGTATCACACAGTAGGATGTGTTTCTGACAGTAAGTAATTTCCATAAATATTAACAAAATGCCTTCCCTCTCCACCGAAGCAGTAGGCGTGCGCGATACGTTCTGAGCATTAGTTAAAAGGAATCACAGGTGTTCTGCCTTCGGAAATAAATTCTAGAATTTAAATATTTTAAAAGAATAGAAAATTACTTGACAATCTCAAGCCACTTCATATATAATAACTGTGAGAAACTCATATAATTAAACTGAATGAAATGATGAAAAGTTATCTCTGAAGTCGTCCTGTAACAATAACTTTATTACACATGTTTTTCAAATCAATGTACCTTTTATTTAAATAATAAAGTAAATAGTCACAATTACAGGTATTCGGCTGAAACTAATCCGCATTTATTTGTTGAAAGTTATACCCAAAGACCTCAGAAATTAAATGTTTGGCCTGATATTTTAGGGGACCACATTGTTGGGTCGTTCATTATTCCTGATAACCTGAATAGATACAGTAGCTTACATCTGCTGGAAAAATACATCGATCCAATTATTACTCGGATTCTTAACGACGACAACTACCTTTTGGAGCACTAACTGTTTCTTCTACACCATTGTGCACCACCACATTTCACTGTACTGGTCCGTCAATTTCTGAATAATCACTTTCCTGGTAGATGGATTGGAAGAAGAGGACCTGTGGAGAGGCCAGTCCGCTCACCCGATTGAAACCCTTGAAATTTCTTTATCTGGGGTTGTTCGCAGACTCAAAGTTTTTTTATTGTTTGATTGTGAAATGCGTAGAGTTAAATTATTTTCTCGAAGGACCAATCACTTGTGATACGAAGAGAGATTTATTATATTTTCTTAGTGTTGTAAATTTAGCATAAGTAAAGGGTGTGGTTTAATTAAAACTTGTTTATACTTTTCACTGTTTTTTATTCACTCAATTCATTCTAAATTTTTTATTTTTGCATAGCAATTAAGATTTTACTAGTTTATCGAGTTTACATTTTTAATTCAATTCACTTGCAATAAGTACTCATTATAATAATTATGAAAGCCAGTTTTACCGGTAAGAGTTGATTGCGAGCTACATGCTCTTATGATGATTAAAGCTGAAAGAGGCAGATTTGTAGGTATTATGGCTATTTATGGATTGTGGAATTTTCTAGAAAGAATTTAGGAATGGGGTTTGAATCGAAGGAGATGGTTAACCTGCCTACGTGACGATTTGCATGATTTGTAGTGTTTTTGTGGATACGAGGGTTTTGTTTTTAAACAGAATGATATATGTTAATTTTTTACTATCGAATGGAAGATTATATGATAACTTTGATGTATAAGAGAAGGTTACGATTGATATTTGTATGGAATGTTGCATAATTAATAGGGGGGAGGGGGTGTGCTGATGAATGTAATTAATTTATGTTTCTCAGGATAAATTTTAATTTAAATTCGTACAGGGGTCATTTGAAATCGAAGGAATTTGCAGCACAACCTGGCTCTCTAGGAGCTTTACGTCAAAGAATCGTTCTATAATGCCGTTTATTGACTCCAAATGGGCTCAGAAATGTCCGCGACGCATTTGAATATGAATTATACCCTTGTATGGAAGTCAATGCAGATGATTTTGAACAAAACATACGATAATTGAAATTCTATCCTGCGTGTTCTTATTTCTAAAACCCAAAATAATTAAAACAGTTATTTCCACAAACACGATGATACATTCTATAAATAATTCAGATGATTGTAAAGAGAATTCAAAGATCATTTAAAAGATGTATCACTCGACCCCCTTGCAATTTAAATTTTAAGGGGATAACTGTGTAGGGTAGAAGGGCGACTTTACGTATACAAGTATTATGATGAAGTGTCTCCCCTTTGAATTTAAGGTCGATCTATTCCACAACTTTTTTAGAAAATTATTACCTCCGCAGGTAATTAGGGTGGATACTTTTCGTTGAGACACCGTATATACAAAAGAGACAGAACTTTGCAGCGGTATGAAAAGTTCGAAATTTTAATACTAAAATCAACGTAATTGGTTTTCATGTTTAGTTCAACCGCTTCATAACCCGATATCGTTTCTCATCTGATAACCAGATGTGGTCACCACCAATTTGTGAGCAAACACTGAATTCCTTTCACTCATTCTCTTCATTTACAACCCAATACATATTTTTGCGAATAATTTATTATTTTCCAAGAAAACAATCCAGATACACAAGTAGAAATACACCGACGTTAATTGAAGAAATCCTTGGATAATATTAAAAATTAAGAGAAGTCACCTAAGTATATAAACAAAAAAAGCACGTACGAATATTATTTTATAACTGAATTCGAAGTCTGCTGGTATTTATTTTAAATTATATCAATTAGACATATAGCGTCCCAATTTTACTGTTTTTTGTTTATTAATACGTATGTTTCTTCAGAAAGATGTCAATTACTCTAGATGTATTTTTGAAATACATGTATGAGTTTCATTAAAACTGTTCCAGTTACTCAAACTTTCTTGTATTGACTAAATAATCAACTAGATGAGTCAATAAACATCGGAAGAAACTTTTTAAATTATAATTCGGCAAAGTTGTGTTCTTGAAGACTCAAAGTATATAACCCTTAACTGGTGACCATGCGTCTCACAGACTCCGCAAGATCGTTTACGCGTCGACATTCCCCACCACAAATACGTGGCGAGCGGCCGTTTCGTATACCTTCATAGCCTTTAGTGTTCTTACAGATGTCTTAGTGGGAGATCCGTCCGTAGTTTCATTTTGGAATTATTTACATCGCGGAGTCTAGTAGACGCAAGGTCACCATTAGTGATATTATAATATGGCTTGTTCTCGCCCCACTGTAAGCGCAATAGACGACGATTTCGAGGAAGTGTGCACAAAATGGTTTAATGAGGCGAACAGTGATATAAGTGATGATGATGTGAACGGAGAATACTGTATAGACAGTGATCATTTTACGGATAGTGAACAAGAAATGAGTGAAAATGAAGCAGAACATGACCCGGAAACGATATCCAGCGAAGACGAGGAAGAGAGCGTCAATTCCAATAATTATTACTATGGAAAAAATAGGTTTGAGTGGAGTTAAAAAGAGCCAACCAGAAACGTCCGTACAGGCGCTCATAATATAATTGTACTTCCATCAATGCGTTCACATGTAGAAAAGTCAGAGAGTCCTGTTTATTACTTCAATAAAATGTTTTCGCCAGATATGTATAGTCTTGTTGTCAAGAGAACAAACGAAAAACTCGCAACTTTTCGGCCAAAATATAATAAAGAAAGAGCCTAGTTGGCTGATACCGATGAAATAGAATTCAGAGCTTTTTTGGGACTGCTTCTCTATACATCCATATACAAGTCAAATCATGAGGATGTACGAAGTCTTTTTGCTACGAACGGGAAAGGAAGGCCCATATTTAGAGCAGTTATGTCACAGAAGCGTTTTCAAGGCCTAATGGCTGGTTTAAGATTTGACTATGCCTCGGACCGAGAACAAAGAGCAAAGGAAAATTCAGCTGCTGCTATCCAAGAATTTTTTATTTATCCGCAATTCAAAAAACGCATATAAAGTTGGAGCCAATGTGTGCGTAGACGAGATGCTTCTAGGGTTTAGAGAAAGATGTCAATTTAAAATGTATATTCCCAACAAACCCTGCAAATATGGGATAAAAATCTTATGCATGACTGATGCACGAACTGGGTATCTACACAACGCCTACATTTATGCTGGAAAAGGTTCAGATGGATTTAGCCTGAAACCCGAAGAAAGAAAAATGAGCATACCTTCTCAAGCAGTAATTAGACTGGTCAAACATATCTACAATACTAATAGAAATGTGATCTGTATATGTGGGTCAGACTTCCCAAGAAATCACTAAGCGTTTAGCTCTACATAAGACTGACTCACGACTATATCCAGAACATTCGGCATTAGCAGAACATGTTTTCTCAATAAAACATGTAATTGATTATAAAAACTTCTGTGTAAAGACGACAATTACTCTAAAAGGATTTTCCTGGAAATGACACTCATTGCTCAAGAGAATAATTGTTTAAATAAAAGAACTGATATTAAGAATCTAAATTCAATTTATAGTTATTTATTATCATTTGACAAAAAAAATAAAAAAGATAAATATGGAAATCAAGGCGTTATAGAGGAGATTATTTTTATTGATTTTCTAATATTTCAAATAAAAATAATAAGAGTCTAGTAAACATTTTATAATATCTCATACTAATATAATGAATACATGAAAAAATATTTTCTATGACATAAATAAATTGTCATGAATTGAGAATATGCCATTTTTAATATTTTTTACGTATAAAATCAATAATTTTTAAAGTAAAACAATAAACAATAATGTTTCCTGATATAAATAAATATTATACATTTGTGAACATCCTCAATTAGAGTAAGTAAAAATATTTTTATTTTAAATCATATTTTAAATTTATATAATATTTATTTCTTTGAGAATGGTAAAAATAAATTACCGAGCGCTTAGAATTATCTGAACAGAGTTTTCTTTCTCACATCTTCGCATTCCCCAATATATATATATATATATATATATATATATATATATATATATATATATATTCTAACACAATAGAATTAGCAAAGTAAGTTTCCTATCCAAGAAAAAACAAAGATTTTAGAATATTTTAAGTTATATCAAAATATGTCAAGTTATCGTGGAACAGTTTCATTCCTACCACATTTGTATATAGTTGTTAAAGTTCATTCTAATATAAAAATAATCATCTAACAAGTGATTTCTCTAATCTGAACTGATCTGTTAAAGGTCGTTAAAAGTGGCACGATCACACATGCTCCCTGAGTGTAGGTAAATAGAAAGACAAATAAATACTTGAACCAAAACGTAGTTAAAAATATTGATCCTTTTTATAGGTTATTGGCGCTCGACTTTTCATAGTTCAAAAGAAAGACGGAGATATCAGGATATGCCTAGATGCCAGGAATTTAAATACATGTACAATACCTGAATATGAATCACCTTTAACGATACAAGCTATATTAGGAAGAATCTCAAAAGCCAGCGTTTTTACCAAATTAGATCTAAAGCACAGTTTTTGGTTAATACCGCTACATGAAGACAGTAGATATTATACAGGTTTTATTATAGATGGAGAAGTATATCGTTTGCTGTTACACCGTTTGGATTAAACACACAAGTTTTAAATAAATATGAACATTTTACACTACACCACGTGGACGATATAGTGATTTTTTCTGATAACAAAGAAGATCATTTGAAACATATTGAAATAATTTTAAAAGCATTGGATGATGCTGGACTGAAGCTGAATATATAAAAATGTCAGTTTTTCCAGGATCAAATTTTATACTTAGGATACAAACTAGATTCTGAAGGAGTATTGACGAGGACAGGATAAAAGTTCTAAAAGATAACAAAAGACCAACAAACTTAAAAATATTGAGAGGTTTTCTTGGTACTATTCAATATTTCAAGAGGTTAGTACCGAATCTAACTGAAAAGGAAATTCCTTTAATTGAACTGCTGCGCAAGAATGAAAGGTGGAAATGGGATAACAGAAGAGAAGAAGCCTTTAATGATATAAAAAACACTTTCACTAAAAATGCCAAAATTTATCACCCTGATTATACAAGCACATTTACTTTGAAAACTGATGCATCTATACATCGATTCGCTGGAGTGTTGACTCAGGTGCAACATGAAGTTGAAGTACCAATAGCTTTCTTTTCAAGACTTACCAAAAATGCTGAAAAGAATTATAGTGTTAGTGAGCTAGAATTAGCCAGCATTTTATTTTGTATACAGAAATTAAGATTCTATTTATTGGGAAACAAATTTGTAATAGAAACCGATAACCAAGCGTTGACAACTATTTTAAAAAACAAATATAGTAACAATGGAATACAATTTCGACGTTGAACATGTTAGTGGAATTTCAAACACTATACCAGATGCAATTTCCAGAATGGATAATCTCACAAAAAACAGGATATTCGAGTAGGTATAAATATTATGAAATATGAAGAAGGAATAATTTCTACGGAAGAAATAAGAAAAGATCAACAATTATTAACATATAAACAAAAACAAAAGAGTCTTGTAAAAGAGGGTTTGTATTATAAAGAAATAAATAATTCTGAATCTTTTGTAATATCCAAGAGGCTAAAACAAATAAAATTGCTCAGGAATTACATATAAAATACGGCCATATAGGTGTAAAAAGATTATTTCACATTTTCAGAGAGAACTACATTAGTAAGAACGATTTGTCGAATATTAAAAATATAATTAGAAGTTGTGAAATATGCCAATTTGCCAAAGAAAAGAATTTTCACAATGAAAACCTACCCAAGGCACTGATTACGAGACTACCTCTAGAGACAATCGCAATAGATTTTCTATCAAATTTAGTTTCGAGTAATCATGGCAATTTACATGTTTTAATAATCACAGATTTGTTTTCAAAATATGTAGTAACTTACGCATGTCGGCGAATGAATATTAAAACAGTAAAAACTTTACTAGAAGAATATTTTAATGTTGTAGGCATCCCACACAACATTATAATGGACAACGCCACCTATTTCAATAATAGAGAAGTTAAGACTTGGTTAAAGAAACGTAACATACAACACTTGTACACCAGCATTAGACACCCCATGTCAAATCCCGCTGAACGAGTGATTAGAGAAATAGTAAAGTATCTAAGAATTCTAGTACAATATGAACAAACTAATTGGGAAGATATAACTTACTATTTGAATCAAACTCCGAACACTACAACTGAATTTCCACCTATACTTGTTTTAAAAAATAAGTTACCGGACAGACCATGGATAACGCGAAACACTATTCCATATGAGGAAATTTTAACGAAGGTTAACAACAGAATTGCCGAGAGGGCAAGTAAAAGTATAGAAAGAAGAAATAAAAAAATTAGGAACCATGGTTCGTTCAATATGAATGAGCTGGTGATCCTCAAAGCACTAAGAACTTCTAACCAGAAAAATAAACAATGTGCAAAATTAAAGCTTGTATATGAAGGTCCTTACCTAATCAATAATGAACAAGGTGTGAATAGCTATGAACTAAGAAATTCAGTTGACAACACCATTAGAGGAGTTTTTCACGTTTCTCAAATATATAAATTTTATCCAACACCTAGCTAATTTCATATATCTTATTCAGATGATAATCATTTATAATACAAAATCTTTAGAATTATTTCCAATTTGAAATTATGAATAAGTTCTGAAGATTCTGGGGGAATGTTATAACACAATAGAATTAGCAAAGTTTCCTATCAAAGAAAAAACAAAAATTTTAGAATATTTTAAGTTATATCAAAATATGTCAAGTTACCGTGGAACAGTTTCATTCCTATCACATTTGTATATAGGTGTTAAAGTTCATTCTAATATAAAAATAATTATCTAACAAGTGATTTCTCTAATCTGAACTGATCTGTTAAAGGTCATTAAAAGTGGCACGATCACACATGCTCCCTGAGTGTAGGTAAATAGAAAGACAAATAAATACTTGAACCAAAACGTAGTTAAAAATATTCATCCTTTTTATAGGTTATTGGCGCTCGACTTTTAATAGAAATATAATTAGCAAAAGGGAGAGTTGAACATTCAAAAAAATTTCATACCACAATATAATATAAATAATAACACCTTCTTGTCATGAATAAATCAAAACCTTACAAATGTTATAAAAACAATATCAAAAAATAAATTAAATAAAGAACACTAACAATTTGAAATTGTCGTTAATTATAAATGAAAAGACCAATTGTCATAAAAAACTGTACATATAATTATTTTTAACAGTGCGCGAAAATGAAAATGAATAATGTCATTACAATACGGAAATCGAGACACTGACCTGATATATTATTTATTTATTTATAAAAATCTAGTGAGATAGCAACGAACGTGACAACGAGTGTTAGAAAAACAATTTGTGGAGATTGATTTGAATTTTGAAAGAAAGCAGACAGATAGAAATTTTGAGAACTTTAAAATAGAAATTAACAATAAAAAACTTTATAATATTGGAAAATTATAACTAAAAGTTTTGAAAGAAACTTCTAAGTGATACCAGGAATGGAGATGCTGTCAAGACCAATTCGTTGAATGTAGTTATGGAATCTTCAGAATACACAGAATACCGATAATTACCTAGTTTTCGTTATACTTAATTTCTAAAACAACCACCCCTTGAACATTTGAAAAAATTGAGTTCACAAACTCGCGTGTATCTGAACGTTTACAAACGTAACAATAAAAACTTATTTAATTTAATCCTAGCATCATAAATAGTAATTAGCTCACCTGTATAGTAGATATTCATTCCAAAGATATCTTTGAAAAGCCTTGATGATTTGAAACCACATGATTGATAACTTGATAAATTTTTTATCACCTTCAAAATACTTAACGAATTACACCAATCTTTCTTCATAGAATAAACATCTTATAGAACTATTTCACTAAGCATTCTTATTTTAAAAAATATTTTCATAAATCACATTAATGTAAGGTTAACTGTATCAAATCATCAAGTAATAATTGAGTCTAAGAATCGTATTCACATCATAATATAACTTTCTTTATTTGACTTATCGCCTTGGAATGAGATGGAACGTATGTATTATTTTGTATTAAATTTAGGAATCATTCTGCTCTGTTTTAATTAGACAACCAGTAATACCTTCTAAAGTAGATACATTTCCAGTGGCGTAACCTAATAAATTTAAAATTAAAATAATTCACATGATATTCCAACAACGTAGACAAATAAAATAATCTCTACACTACATTACATTATAATATATATATATATATATATATATATATATATATATATATATGTATATATATATATATATATATATATATATATATATATATATATACGACGAAGACGACGACGACTTACACCTACGATTTTTTTCCAAAAAAAAACAGTTTTTTCGTGTTGTTTTTGGTGATAAACGTAGAAACATCTCTAAAAAAATCTTAAATTCCAAATTTTTTTGGGGTAAACCAAAACTCTTGTCGCATATTAGATAGGTTAGACGGAAAAGTAAAATACTGTGTGATGTAGTCGTCGTTGTCGTCGGTCACTTTTCGTAACATGTCTTGTTAACACAAGATTAGATTAGATTTTAACGGGGTTACAGTGCACTGAAACCTAAGGTTTATTGTGCCCCCCCTATCAGAGCCGTTCTCGCTACAACTACAGCTCGCCTTCCAGTTCCAGGGTTCTAATAAACTCTAGTATTTGTAACGGCTTCAATGAGGGTATATCCCCACTCTTACAAGTTTCTTTTCCGAAGCATTTCTTGCGTTGGCTTGCAATGGCGAGCATTCCAGAACTAGGTGATCCGGAGTTTCATCCTCCTCCCCAGAGAATCTACACTCGTCAATTTCTGCTAGACGTATTCTCATTAGGTGCTTCCTAAAGCGGCAGTGTCCTGTAAGAAAGCCCGTAAGGAGATGTAGCTTATTTTTACTGAGGTCCAAATATTTTTTGTATCTAGCAGTATCAAAGTTCCGCAGGAACTTTTTGGAATGTTCCAACCCGGGAAGGCACCGCCAGAGTGCTTCTCTTTCGGTTTCCTCCTTCTTCCGAAACTTTTTCTTATAGGAGCATTTTCCTACACCACAGAAAGGCTCCGGGCCAATGAAGGGCATTTGTGCTCATTTCCTGGCAAGTGTGTTGGCCTCTTCATTTCCCGTGATTTCCGACTGGCCAGGAACCCAGACTAAAGAGACCCTTCTATTCTTGCCTAACTCATCAAGTTTTATTCGGCACTCCCATACCAACTTTGAGTCAATGACATGGGAGCTCAATGCTTTGATAGCTGCTTGAATATCAGAATGGATCGACATGCCACATTTCTGATAGTTTGTAGTTAACTGCAAAAAGTCACAAATTTTATGATTGAATATTGTTCGGGACATCTCACAGATAAACCCTATCTAATTTCAGCTCACCAGAGCCAGTATAACGTATGCAATGGTACTTAATGTAGCACATTTTTGTCATGCTTGGAGAAATTTCGGTTTGTTAGCAAGATACAGCCTCCGGAGTGTATTCAAGTGACCAATTTTATGATTGGATATTGTTCAAGGTCTCTAATAGATGAAACAAAGGAAATATATTTGTATAACGTGTATAATTTAATTTTTTTTTTGCATAGCGCGCTTTCAGCTCTCTAGACATAGAGCCATCATCAGTGCTTAATCTAAAAATACATATTTAAATCACAACCAATAGTGGATAGTTAAGTGAAAGTTTGACTGAGTTTTTTTTTATATGAAAGGATAAAAAGGTTGATAAAGAAAACGTACTGTCAGATTCCATATAACAAAATTTCCTGGCTTCATTGCCTCCGTCAATATTTAAACGAACAGGTTAACAAACCTTTAACATTATACAAACTTGGACATCACATTTAAAACTTTTAAAATCGAATTTTACTTCCAAAAATATTCTCTTAAACACCTCCCATGTTAGAATCTCTACAGGTGGTTGTGTCGGTTTGACTGACAAATATTAAAACTTCAACTGTCGATTGGGTTTGTTCGATTGTTTGTGAATACTCTGTTCGATTTGAGAGATCGGATGCAAAAATGATTATTTATTTAAATTTAGAAAAGTAATTTTAAACAAGAATGAAATCAATTATGTGTAATATTCTATTTAATTTAGTAATTGTAATGAATGATTAGCAATTTGATTGAATTAGTAATTGTAGTGAATGATTAACAATTTAATTAGGATATTTAAAATCATTTAGAAGGTTAAATTGAGAAAACATACAAAATAAATTCGAAAACATCAGCAATCGCACTTACCTCACATTTTCGAGATGCCATTCTGGGCCTTAACTTAAAAAAAAAAAGAAAGACACAGGGTGGAATCCCGAATGCCTCTATAGAGGTGTGAAGATAGTTTCTAACCAGCCATATAAGTACTCTAATTTTCTTCATGTTGGAAGGGTGGGATCTAATGATGTATTCACATTATATTTTAAGGCAACACAAAAAACATGCTCATGGGTTAATATCATGGTCCTGAAGCACGTTCTAATGTATTGTCTGCCAACTAACTTATTTCAGCAAGCGTTATTGATCTGGTGACAAGCAGGTTAGGACATTATCATCATTGAGGGTTACATGAGTTGACGATGTAGGGGTATATAGTTCCTATTTAGGCTCTCTTGTTTGTTTAGACATTAATCATTAATTTTAAGCTCGTTACTGATTTCAAGGTCTTCATAGAAATCTAGTAAAGTAAAGTTTTTAGAGTTGATGTTAACTAAAATCTTTGAATTTTCTGTGGGGCTAAAATTATGATTATTATATTTTAAGTGATGACCGAATGATGACTTGTTGGGTTTACTAATATGCTCATTTATACGGACTCCCAAAGGCCTGCATGTCCTTCCAATGTAGCTCGCTGTACAATCCGAGCATTGTAACCTGTATACTCCACTTCTTTGTAAATGGTTAATTTTATCTTTAGAATTGACCAAAAAGGAACTTAATTTATTGGAAGTTCTGTAAGATACTTTAATTGATTTATCAATCTCTAGAAAATTTTGTGAAAATACTTTTGTGATATCTGAGTTAATGAAAGGTAATGAAATATGAATTTGTTTAGGGATACTTATTTCGGGGTAAGCTAATTTATGTAATTTCTTAGAATTTACTTTTTGAACAAGGGTGTCGACTATTGTGGGGTCGTAACCATTATTGTGGGCTATTTGTCTAATAATATTAAGCTCCCTCCTGTATTCGACTTTTTCCAATGGTATGTTGAGGAGTCTATGAATATACCAATAAAACGAGGCCATTTTGTGTTGGCTGGGGTGATTGGAAGACATGTGGATGGCATGGTCCGTCTGAGTGGGTTTTCTAAAAATACCAAACTTAAATTTTGAACCATCTCTATGTATGTGAAGGTCTAAAAAGTTGATGTGAGCTTCTTTCTATTTCTAAAGTGAATTTTATGTTTTGATGTATTTCATTGATGGAAGATAATATATTGGAAGCTGTGGTATTGTTGCCTTTTATCACACAGAATATGTCATCCACATATCTATCATACAATAAGATTTCACTGTGTTGTGGAATGATAAAGTTACTTTCGATATGATCCATGAAAATGTCTGCTATTAGAGGAGAAAGGCCACATCCCATGGCTAGGCTATCTGATTGTTCATAAAATTTATCGTTGAATACAAAAAAGTTTTGTGAAAGGAAAAGTTCAATTAATTTAATCATATGTTCACTTGTGTTATCTGAAATTTTTGATTTTCTAAGAATGTTTTTAACTAAAGGATAGGTTTCAAATTTGGGAACTGAGGTATACAGGTCACTAACGTCAAATGAAACCATAATGGCATCAGGTGGTATAACGAAGTCTTTTATTTTGTTAACCAAATCAAAGCTGTTACTTACTGTGTTCACTGGTTTGAAGTTGGTTGGTTCTCGAAAAAGTGTGCTAATGAAACTTGTTAATTTTGATACGGGTGTGTTAATGAAACTTACGACAGGCCTCATCGGAATATTAGCCTTGTGAAGCTTTGGGAGACCGTACAAACGAGGCATCATGGGGTTGCTAGATATGAGCCTTCCTGTTGCATTGTGTTCATCGAAAAAAGACTTGTGTGTGTTTAGTGTATCTTTAATTTTTTTCATAAAACTGTTCAAAGGGTTAGAGTTGATACTTTTAAAATTGTTTTCGTTCAAAAACCTCTCCACCTTAGATATGTAACTTTCTAGATTAATAATAATTAGTGCATTTCCTTTGTCTGCTTTAGTGATTATCAGTTTATTTTGTTTGATTTTGTCTTGAATGTTTTTAAGAATCTTATTTTGATGTTTATAATAGCTATCGTTTGGTTTTTTGGATAGTAAAGATTTTTTAACCGAAAACAAGTTGTGAAGAGTTGTTTTTCTAAATTCACTTTTATTAAAAATTTGAGGGAGATATTCTATAATTGAGTCTAATTCTATTGAAAAGTGCAAGAGGTCCCTCTCAGAAATTTGTCGATGAAACGCATGCTTAAGTCCCAGTCTCAGTAATGCCAACTCCTCTTCATCAAAATTAACATTTGACAGATTTTTAACTCTTTCGAAAAACTTGTGATTAGAATATTTTTTGTTACTTTGATTTAGTCTATTAGTTTCTGCATGTTTTTTTGAGTTTATTAATCTTTTTAGTTTGTTTTTGACACTGTTAAGTTTTATACTTTTTTTATGATTTATTGAATTCTGCATTGAATTATAGAAGTCTTGATTTAATAAAAAATTTTGATTGTTTAGTTGCATTTGATCAAAAGTGATTTTTAATTGACAGTTGAGATCGTCCAATTTAGCATAATGTTTACAAATATTTCTCTTAATGATGTTAAACTATGAAGTAGTTTTCGATGCTAAGTTAACGTTATTGGAGATTTTAATTTTAGCAAAGTTAGGTACAACCTGTTCATCTATACATCTGTTGAGGAACCAAATGTCGATCTTCGTAAGGGCTCTGCTAATGGAATTTTTTTTATATTTGTCAGCCAAGTCTACCATACTGTAGTCAATGAATCAAGGACATCAAATGATGCTGGTGGCAGTGTACACGTATAAGGTAACAAAGAAAATATATTTGTATAACGTGTAAAATTTAATTTACTTTTGCATAGCGCGCTTTCAGCTCTCTAGATATAGAGCCATCATCAGTGCTTAATCTAAAAATACATATTTAAATCACAACCAATCGTGGATAGTTAAGTGAAAGTTTGACTGAGTTTTTTTTTATATGAAAAGATAAAAAGGTTGATAAAAAATACGTACTGTCAGATTCCATATAACAAAATTTCCTGGCTTCATTGCTTCCATCAATAATTAAACAAACAGGTTAACAAACCGTAAGTTTCATTAACACACCGGTATCAAAATTAACAAGTTTCATTAGCACACTTTTTCGAGAACTTACCAACTTCAAACCAGTGAACACAGTAAGTAACAGCTTTGATTTGGTTAACAAAATAAAAGACTTCGTTATACCACCTGATGCTATTATGGTTTCATTTGACATTAGTGACCTGTATACCTCAGTTCCCAAATTTGAAACCTTCCCTTTAGTTAAAAACATTGTTAGAAAATGAAAAATTTCAGATAACACAAGTGAACATATGATTAAATTATTTGAACTTTGCCTTTCACAAAACTTTTTTTGTATCCAACGATAAATTTTATGATCAATCAGATGGCCTAGCCATGGGATGTGGCCTTTCTCCTCTAATAGCAGACATTTTCATGGATCATATCGAAAGTAACTTCATTATTCCACAACACAGTGAAATCTTATTGTATGTTAGATATGTGGATGACATATTCTGTGTGATAAGAGGCAACAATACCACAGGTTCCAATATATTATCTTCCATCAATGAAATACATCAAAACATAAAATTCACTTTAGGAATAGAAGAAGAAGCTCACATCAACTTTTTAGACCTTCACATACATAGAGATGGTTCAAAATTTAAGTTTGGTATTTTTAGAAAACCCACTCAGACTGACCATGCCATCCACATGTCTTCCAATCACCCCAACCAACACAAAATGGCCTCGTTTTATTGTTATATTCATAGACTCCTCAACATACCATTGGAAAAAGTCGAATACAGGAGGGAGCTTAATATTATTAGACAAATAGCCCACAATAATGGTTACGACCCCACAATAGTCGACACCCTTGTTCAAAAAGTAAATTCTAAGAAATTACATAAATTAGCTTACCCCGAAATAAATATCCCTAAACAAATTCATATTTCAGTACCTTTCATTAACTCAGATATCACGAAAATATTTTCACAAAGTTTTCTAGAGATTGATAAATCAATTAAAGTATCTTACAGAACTTCCAATAAATTAAGTTCCTTTTTGGTCAATTCTAAAGATAAAATTAACCATTTACAAAGAAGTGGAGTATACAGGTTACAATGCTCGGATTGTACAGCGAGCTACATTGGAAGGACATGCAGGCCTTTGGGAGTCCGTATAAATGAGCATATTAGTAAACCCAACAAGTCATCATTCGGTCATCACTTAAAATATAATAATAATAATTTTAGCCCCACAGAAAATTAAAAGATTTTAGTTAACATCAACTCTAAAAACTTTACTTTACTAGATTTTTATGAAGACCTTGAAATCAGTAACGAGCTTAAAATTAATGATAAATGTCTAAGCAAACAAGAGAGCCTAAATAGGAACTATATACCCCTACATCGTCAACTCATGTAACCCTCAATGATGATAATGTCCTAACCTGCTTGTCACCAGATCAATAACGCTTGCTGAAATAAGTTAGTTTCGAGACAATACATTAGAACCTGCTTCAGGACCATGATATTAAACCATGAGCATGTTTTTTGTGTTGCCTTAAAATATAATGTGAATACATCATTAGATCCCACCCTTCCAACATGAAGAAAATTAGAGTACTTCTATGGCTGGTTAGAAACTATCTTCACACCTCTATAGAGGCATTCGGGATTCCACCCTGTGTCTTTCTTTTTTTTAAGTTAAGGCCCAGAATGGCATCTCGAAAATGTGAGGTAAGTGCGATTGCTGATGTTTTCACATTGGAATTTATTTTGTATGTTTTCTCAATTTAACCTTCTAAATGATTTTAAATATCCTAATTAAATTGTTATTCATTCACTACAATTACTAACTTAATCAAATTGCTAATCATTCATTACAATTACTAAATTAAATAGAATATTACACATAATTGATTTCATTGTTGTTTAAAATTACTTTTCTGAATTTAAATAAATAATCATTTTTGCATCCGATCTCTCAAATCGAACAGAGTATTCACAAACAATCGAACAAACCCAATTGACAGTTGAAGTTTTCATATTTGTCAGTCAAACCGACACAACCACCTGTAGAGATTCTAACATGGGAGGTGTTTAAGAGAATATTTTTGGAAGTAAAATTCGATTTTAAAAGTTTTAAATGTGATGTCCAAGTTTGTATAATGTTAAAGGTTTGTTAACCTGTTTGTTTAATTATTGATGGAGGCAATGAAGCCAGGAAATTTTGTTATATGGAATCTGACAGTACGTATTTTTTATCAACCTTTTTATCTTTTCATATAAAAAAAAAACTCAGTCAAACTTTCACTTAACTATCCACTATTGGTTGTGATTTAAATATGTATTTTTAGATTAAGCACTGATGATGGCTCTATGTCTAGAGAGCTGAAAGCACGCTATGCAAAAGTAAATTAAATTTTACACGTTATACAAATATATTTTCTTTGTTACCTTATACGTGTACACAGCCACTAGCATCATTTGATGTCCTTCATTCTAATAGATGAACCCTATTCATTTTCAGCGCACTAGAACCATTGAAACGGGTGCTATGGTACTTGCAGTACCACAGTTTAGGTCATTCTTGATGAAATTTCGGTTGGTTAGCACGATACAGCCTCCGAAAGTGTATACAGGTGACCAATTTTATTTGCAAGTTTGTTTATCGAACATACTTGGAGATAAGAGATTCAAAAATATGTTTTCTGAAAATATAATTAGAAATCAAAACAATATGAATACATAAGCGATAAACTGTAGATGTGGTAATTGGAACAATTTGCTTAATGAAGCGTAATATTTTAAATGTCCAACAGTATTAGAAAAACATTCAGATAAAAAGAGGCAGTAAAGTTTTAAGCTCATCAGATCCAGTACAACGGGTACTATGGTACTTAAAGTACCATATTTTGGTGATTTCTGGAGAAAGTTCGGTTCGTTAGCACGATACAGCTTCCGGAGTGTATACAAGTAACCAATTTTATGATTGGATATTGTTCAGGGCGTCTCACAAATGAACTCTATTGATTTTCAGCTCACCATAGCCAGTACAAGGTGTCCTATAAATCCAGATATACTGTATTTCTGATCAGTTTTAGAGAAATTTTTAGCTCAACAGTACCAGTTCAACTAGTCCTATAAATCCAGATATACCACATTTTTGGTAATTTTTAGAAAAATTTCAGAATGTTAGCACGATACAGCCTCCGGAATGCGAAAAAGTTAGATTTAATCTTCTCAACCGTTCATGCTTGAAGCTATTTAGTCCAACTGATCAATTAATGATACCCGGTAAAAAAGTTGAACAGTGTTTAGCATTGTAGCTTGACGCTTCTACATTTGACGTCACCTTTATGTCAGATGGCGCTTTAGTCCAATTCGTACCACGTGACCGCATTTGACGCTTGAAGCCAGCGTCAAGCGTCACCATGAAATGGCAACATAAATCCTAAGGAGTTAGACGCTCACGAGTGACGTTTTCTATGAGAGAGTATCAAAACATTTCGTTAGAACGCTAATTTCAGACGGAATCTGATATTCGTTATAATCAGACTGGAAAGAGATAGGTTCAGTATTCATCCTCGACATTTACTGACATGCACGAGTTATGAAAAATCATAATTCGATATGCGAAGTAAAGTAGCTGAACAATTTCTCTTTGCTATACATTTCGTTACAATAAAATAAAACTTAAAGACTTCTGTAACAAATATCTCCTCCTCTGGCAGCTGAAACGACTAGATTTGCTTTGGATCAACATTGCGGCAAAATTTTTCATTCCGGAGTGCCGCGAAGCTGTCTAAAATTCCTGGAAGCCAGCACATGTCTCCGTAAACTTTTCTTAATTTCATCCTACTAAATTCCACTTAGGAGCTGGCACCGTATTTCAAATTACAAACTTTATGTGTTCCTCTTAAAACAGTAAAGCTTTTTTTTCTCTTCAATGATACAAATTATTAGTTCAGACAATTTCCACTAGATGGCACCAGTTATAAATTTTTCACATATGCGCGATACAAGGCTACTTAAGTAAGTATCTAGATAATGGGGGAGTGGTAGGGTGGTGCTAGTATTGCTTAGATAATTGGACCGTGCTCGGGTGAGGCTAGTGTAGTGGGCGCTGTATTTCAAATTACAAAATTTATGTGTTCCTCATAACGCCTGCGTGCAGCATTTTTTGTGCGCCCCTAATGTTGAGTTCAAGATCAAGATACTTACACCCTACATCGTAACATTTTTTTATGATTTGTTCAATACAATCAATACAGAAAAACCAAATTAAACCGATAGAAGTTTAAAAAACTTATATTTTCAATATCACTTATATCACATAAAAGAAAGAAGCAAAAGCTGAATTCGCTAATTAACAAAAGGATTTCGCAATGTTACAGAAAACAATCACAGAAAATAGATCCTATCTACGAAAAAAAAGGTCAAATATACATATAAATGAAAGGTAATTAAATAACAAAGTGGGTATTACCACACAACAAGTCTTGCTATCACAGATGCAAGCTCATTGATAATTTCGTTGTGGTCAATGGCTTCGCAAATTTTATTTTCAATTGAAATGATTGCCAAATCTGACAGCCTTTCTTGGCACATTGACGTTCTCAAATAATTTCAAATAAGCTTTAGCTTTGAACAACTTCTTTCGACAGATGCCACCGAAATTGGTAGGGTCAGGAATATCCTCAAGACTATAAATAGATTTGGAAATAAGGACTGTAGATTTTTCTTCGTTATATAATTCATAATATTTAAGGACGAGTCTGAAATTTTGCTAGAATCTGGAACTGGGTTAAGAATTTTGTATGCATTTCATTATGCAAATCAGGACCATCAATATATTTGCACACATTTCCTTCTTGATGTGTTTGCAAACCAAATCCAAATCTATACATGATTATTTGATCATATCAGAGTCCAAATAAATAATTGCATTTACCTATCCCCTTGAAGCAATTCTGTAGGGATTGAGTTGCTGAGTCTAAAATTTGAAAAGAAAACCCGATCTTTTTTTTTATTCAAAACTACTTCATCTGCACTTTCGTATGAAAATTGACGCTTCGTCTTTCTTTGCCTCGATAAAGGAAATATTCGTCTGTCCTTTTTTCAGTAAAATAAAAGATAAGAGGAGTCTGGATCATTTCACGCACTATATTAATTTTTGTTAGCACATCATACCAAATTATGATGGAACAAATGAATTTGGAAGTTTTAATTTTGTCTAATAGTGACCCTGCAGAATGTTTATTTTTTTATTTCTCTTGTATTATCTTGTACCAAATTCTCTAAACTCTTACAAACTTAAAAGAATTGAAATCTGAGAGGGCAAATGGCCCTGACTCTGCTTCCCCATCGTGTTTCACTTACTGATTTTAAAGTTAAGTTTGTCACATTCCCTTTTAAAATATTCCACCTGTAGGGCGAGGCAGATAAAAAATTGAACAACTCCTGAAGGATTGAAAAAACTTACAGTCTCCTATGAAATTTTAGCTGCATCATTTACAGTTAAATTCAACGTATGAGCTGAACAATGTAACCGTCTTAACTGTTCTGTACAAAGTTTTCTTGAATGAAACAGAGATGACTTAGTGAAATACTATTATTTGGAATGATAGTGAGCGATAAACAGTTAAAACGTATGCGAACGTTGCTCTTCAGTTTGTCGTAAGTATATAAGCTGGAGGTTCATCAGACGGGATACAGATACAAAATCTTACATACATACAACTTACAACTTAAATGTCTGGGGATGTACGTATGCCCTGTATATATTGTTTGAGGAATAAATAGTCTCCAAGGAACAAACAAATATACAAACTAAAATTCATATATATATATATATATATATATATATATATATATATATATATATATATATATATATATATATAAATTTTAACTTGTATATATACGATAAATGTCGCTAAGCTAGCGAGCAAAGCAAACAAAATTAGTTTATCAATGAAATTATTTTCCGTTTATTCATAAAAAAATAGGTATAATAATACTACGTTATTGAATTACTTGAAAACGAAAAACACATAGGCATTGTGAAAGTTACGTGAAGATAATGGAACGGAAAATAATTTAATCTAGCATGAGCGTGCACGCCGAATTTCTTAATTATTATTGTATAAAACAGCATAGAAGATAAATGTTCTCTAAAACAATGCCAAGATTACTAGTCAAAAAACTAGTTAGTATAATAGAATAGTTCTGATTCTGTAGTGTTTTTTGGCTAAAGAAATGGCGTGACAATAAATTAGTCATTCACAATCCGTGAAGAAAAAGTGCTATTTAACCCAGGTAGAAGAGGTACGAAATAAATTTTAACGATACCTGATTAACGATACCTGAATCCTGAAGTCACAAGCCAATCACGACGGTATTATTTAGGTAATCGGCTTGGATGATGACACTTGCATAAACGCCGGGGGGCAAGGTTTGTCGATTCCGTGGATTTAATTTCTTGAGAAAATACTTGCAATAAGTAATTTACTCTCACCGAAGTAGGGTATGGGACACTTTAGCGTGGGAACTCTTTGTGACGTCACTCGTGACCTTGACCTACTTTTCGTGACCTTGACCCAATTTTTGGGGGTTTGGCCCGGGCCAATTGCCAAAATTTTCGGGGGTGGCACGTGCCATTGCCAAAATTTGAAAGGTCAAAGGTCAATGACCCAATTGCCAAAATTTGGAAGGTCAAAGGTCAATAACCTAACATGACCACGCCCCATGACGTCACGTGACCACGCCCCATGACGTCACGTGACCACGTCCCATGACGTCACGTGACCACGCCCCATGACGTCACGTGACCACGCCTTATGACGTAACTGTCATCTGTCACATGTGTCATCTGTCACACGTGTCATCTGTCACGTCAACCCCGCCACGTGTGCCAACTGTCAAATGTATGCCCCCCATATGTTCTGTGATATCATATTCTTTATTATGTGTCTATGTGCCGTACGTACGTTCCGTCGTATGTGTCATCCGTCAAATGTCTCATCTGTCATACGTGGCGTGTGTGTAACGTATATGCGTTCCGTCGTACGTGTCATCCGTCAAATCCTTGCCATCTATCGTCGTCGTCGTAAACCTACACTATCCAACAGGTGTCGGTAATACAGTTACCTTGCCATCTATCGTCGTCGTCCTACACTATCCATTAGGTGTCGGTAATACAGTTACCTTGCCATCTATCGTCGTCGTCGTAACCTACATTATCCAATATGTGTCTATTGTCGTCATTGCCAAAACGGCACAAACAACTATTTGTTATTCAGAGTGCCAAAACGGCCGTGGGTAGCTGGGGTAGCGATGCTACTTTTCCCGTATACTGCGCATGTTTTCCGTTACATATAGGCCTAAAAAGACACATTTCGATATTCTGCGCAGTTCCCAAAGGCGTTTCCCCATATCTCTGTTATTATTTGTCGGATTGGAGTTTAATAAACGGCAATATGATTTTTAGAATATTATCGTATACAGAATGTACAAAGATGCCTGCTATTATTCGTCGGAATGAAGTCAAATAAACGCTATCATATTTGTTAGAATATCGTATACAGGATGTGTAAAAAAGATGCCACTAGGGCAATAACGTATATCTCTGCTATTATTAATCAGATTTTTATGGAACAAACGATATTATGATTGTTAGATTATTGTCGTATGCAGGATGTACGTCAAGGTAACCAAAGCGATAAGTCTTACGCAATAGATAAAACTATGTATACAGATAATTAATCAATGTAATTGCATATAAAAATGAGTCCAGTTGATGCAATCATATTAAGAGTCTTACGTAATAGATTAAGTATGTATGCAAATCGCAATAGATAAAATTATGTATGCAGATAAGTATTCCGTGTAATTGCATATAAATTGATCGAAAACGAGAGGCTTACGTAATACATAAAATTACGTATACCGATAACTATTCAATGCATTATCTTGAAAGTTACACATTTGAAAAATAAAAACATTAGATTCGATTTGTATATATATATATATATATATATATATATATATATATAAGATCAGTTCTATCGTATGACATTCATTCTTCGTATCTATTTCTGAACTTCCAAAAAAAAACAACAGGTAAGACATTTTCATTTTATATTACTTGGAATGATTTAATCATAATTCATATACAGGTGTGGTGGAATATTTGTCGGTAATGTTCATAATTAACATTCCAATGAATATTATGATGATGATTTTTCATATTTTATATCATTCAATTTAGAGTACTCAATACTTAGTTGCAGTATGTCTCTCGCAGAATATAGACATCGAATTGAGAAATATCTAATAAAAATAAATCAATTGAATAAGGACGTTGCTTTTTATGAAGATAAAAGAAAGGTTACGAAGCAAATTGAAAAACTATGTCTAGCTGACTCAAGTCAAAGAATATGGGATAAGCTTGCGATAAATTGGATACCGGAAGAATTGAAAAACGGGGAACAACAACAGGAGATTGCAAGTGCCTTAGATCACATCTTTTGGCGTCAGACACCACAAACGACAACATATCCATTGAACCGAATAAAGCCTACAAGTATTCAATATGACCAACATGAAAGATGACATCTATAACATTAATACCAATATTTGTTATTTTTAAAATTGTTAAAAGTTAAACAAGCAAATGAAATGTAATTTATAATCGAAAAATGAATATTAGGTAAATACAAGGTGTTTTAATAAAAACAAAATGGTCATTCAAAAATCAATTTATTATTATTATTAATATATAATATTTACAAAGGTAATACACTATTGGGAAACCAGCGTCGGATATGTTCTACGTTTCTTTGTGTGCAAGAGTACAGCCCAGTGGCGTGACAGGGATTTGGATCACGTTTAAAGTTTCCACTATCACATGATGTACCGTCAAACTTGCAAACATCAATAATATGTGGAAACACATTGAATATATGGCATTTCTTTAGTAAAAATTCTGCTTTTTGTTGTCCGCGTACGTATATGAAATCTGCAGCATACAATAGCTTATTTTCCAATATATCCTCTAATTTGGAGTACTCGATGTCACCCGAAGAGTATCGAATACCATGCACATTCTTCTCCAAGTATGACACAGTCTTCTTATCTTTGTTGCTCAACGTAGCAATTGATTGGGGTGGTAAAAATATATAATGACTCTGTTTAAATCCAATTTCGATGGTAAGTTCTTTAGCAACAAACAGACCATTTATAACGAACCCCTGAATGTCAACAATTGCTATTCTCATGGTGATGACTGTTTGAACACTGACATACTGCAGTCAAAAACACTTCAATTTAAAGTCTTGACTATTTCGGTGAGGGGGAAGTACTCCATTACGCAGTCGTGAATTATGATACAATATATTCTAGTGTTTTCGGGAAAACCAATGTTTGCTTCAATGTCAAGTTTTTCATCGACAGTAGATGCCTTCATGCTTTCTTCTTGTTTCGAGCAATCGATAACAAGCAAGGCGCGTTTCTTAAAAGAGGAATAATCCAAGAGAGGGCGCTTCTGTGTCGAATTCATATAGCTGGGATAAAATTCAGTATAGTTGAAATAGGCTTCATTGTAATCGTTTCTACTAAAGTCCAACTGCATTCTTTCATTGGGAAAATATTCGCCATTTAACGATAAACGTATACTTTGAATGTCTGCTTTATCGAGCAGAGTGGGATCGACTTTGCTGTTGTCACGTTTGTTGGTTTGAAAGAAAACAATAACATAACGAGGTCGTTCGACCGAGGTTGTAGTTTTAACAGCCCAAACTTCACGTTTAGCATTTCTGGTAATTGCAGGCAGTTCGTGTATCTCCCACTTTCTAAACGGAATAACTATAGGCAGATCCTTTTGAATGGCCTTCATAAGTTCCAACTTAATATCGTCATTAGGATAGATATGCCGGATTTTCAATTCAATGTCGGTAATTTTAATGTTAACGGTTGTATTGGAAGTCGCACCAGCAACGGTTTTTTCCGTAATATAAACACAGTCATTATCGTTTCGAGCTCGAACTAAACGTATTGTTTGTCGTCCACACGTAATCATAGCTGATGCTTTGAAGGTTGTCGCGTAACTAATGACTTTAAATGTACGTCGGAACGTCTTTTATGATTAATTATCAATCCCATCTGTTGCTTCTCGCTCTAAGCTCCAACACCAAGGTACTCCTTTCACCACGAATGTTTATGGGACGTCCGTCTTGGTCTACAGCCAACACAGTAACGTTGGTTATTTCACGTTGTGGTATAACAGGTAAATAAAGTAAATTATGTGGTGTTTCGTCAATGGCGTATCCAGGATCTACTTTTATGACCAATTCGTAAATAGTATGAGCAGGTCTGTTTGCGTCGAAGGCTCCAGTAGTAATGTTACATTCGAAACGTATGCTAGATACTTTTATAATTTTGACGGGTAGATCTGAAGAGTGCCATCGTTTGGGTTCGAGTATTTTTGCAGAAAATCCTAATATGTTACCCAGACTATTGGGTTGTTCAAAGGAAATTCTATATTTACTGAAAATCATACATTGTAACGTATTATTATTAGGTTTTAGTGCAAATATTGATTCTGGTCTCAGTGAATTGCCGCCATCTAACTTGTTCAGTATAAACGATTCAATGTCAGCAATTTCGTAACATCCTGTGGGAAAATCAAAACTTTGCAGCTTGTTATTATCGTCATAGTAGTAAAACTTGCAATTATCAATGTTTGGTATGCTATGGTATAAGCGAAAAGAACGCAGCGCTAATTCGTAGTCTTTCTCCGGATGTATTACAATAGGTGTAGGAGGTTGGAAGGTAAATACGTGATTTGTGCTATTAACTCTCAACAACTGCGACATGATGACTGATGCATGTCAAGGATGAAGGTACTTTAAATAATAATACACAGAACTATGTTCAAGATTTATTTAATACACTTTGACATAGAAAACAAGATGCTTGAGAACTTGCAGGACCATCCCAATGCGTTGTCCAATCAGGGCGGTTATAGTGAACGAAGCACGGCAGACGAATTTGTAGCTCAAAGTTTGCTTTATAATCATTAGAAAGTTTATGCCAAATATCTAACAATTCAGATGGACCAACACACTGTATCAAATATCGAATGGGGACTTGTTTCAGTTCTTCAACAGTAAAACTTCTAAGAGGTTTTCGGTGATACATTAATAATTCGATAGCCTTATCTCCCATTGTTCGATGAATGTTGAAGTAGAAATTTCAAACACAAATGTCCACAATTGATGTGATCGTAGTTTTGGTACTGATTATTGTTATAAAAAATTTTAACTTTTTTCCACCCAGATACTTTACAAGTTCTTTGGGCGGTTTCAAATTACCAAATGAATCGAAATACTCAACGACATTGTTGTTCTTTATATATGCTACCCAATGTGTTCCTTTATTTTTGGACGAGTCCAAGTTAACCACTGCACACTCTTGTTGTCGAGGAGGGGATTTAGGTAGAGAGTCTCGCATGAAAACACCTCGAAAATGTTTAATTTTATATAATTTTGCATAACGTGCAATATCATTGTCGTACAGTGGACGATTGGGTAGCTTTATCGACAGTTTTTTGACTTTTTTAAATACAATCCAAATCCTTTACCTCCCCCATACTTTTTCAGATATAAACCATTTCCGACATGTTCCATAGCCTTATTATGACATATATCTTCTTCCAATTTCTTTCGAGCATTATTGGCATCAATGACGGTCTTCGCAACTCCTGCAGCTCCACTCGATAACGCTCCAAGTGCTGAGAGTCCAGCAAACAGAGGTATAAGTGGTAGAAAACCTCCAGATTTGACTACAGGTATCACGCGAGGAACATCAATTCCCTTTGATCCTCCAAACTGTCGAATAAGTGATTTGGCTGCTCGTAAAGCAAACAAGGCGCTTTCTTTCAAAGATGCTCCTCTCTTCATGGATTTGCCTACCTTTAGCACGACATCTCTATGGAAGGAACGACGTTTTCCCATTCCCATTCCCAACTTTCGTTTAACCTTCATGCCGCCCGTAACAAGTAATGCAGCACTCTTTTCACCAAAAGATGCGTCTTTTGATTTGACTCGATCCCAAGCTTTATCTTCCAACTCTTTATCTGCTTTGTGGCGTTCTTCAAGAGTTTTATTTTGTGAATAAGCGATATCGTGTTGTTTACAGGCGTCGTCTAAAGGATTAATACCGACGTCACCACGTATAAGTCGTTTTTGTAACTTTGTTCCTGCTGTAAAAGGAGAGAGAAGTCTTCAACAGTTAACAAATTATTTTCATCATAATCATCACTTACGTCCACAATAATTGTAGGTGGGTAAAAGTTCGAATGGTAGTTTATTGATTAAAGAATTCAAAAGACCTTCTCCCTCAAACACCAACATTAAGACTGATCTGCGACGATGTAATGCCATCCATATATATAAATAGATATAGATATTGAAAATACTTTAATAGCATCCATAACAAGATGAGGATCATTCAACAAGAACAGACGTTATCGATTGAAAATCTGGACTTTACATCTAAACCAACTGTTGGTAAACATGGAAAACTACTACCAAACTCATTTAGAGCTATAATATGTGGACCAAGTGGGTGTGGAAAGACGAATATAATGTTGGCACTTCTGTTCAATCCTAATGGTGCAAGATTCAAAAATATTTATGTTTATTCAAAGTCACTATTTCAACCAAAATATCAACTGCTGCAAGATGTTATAGCTCAAGTCGAAGGCGTTGGGTATTTTCCATTCAAAGACAATGAGGACATTATTAGCCCGGAAGAAGCTCGACCAAACTCCGTGTTTATATTCGATGATGTAGCGTGTGATGGACAACAGAAAATTCGACAATATTACTCCATGTGTAGACATAAGAACATAGATGCGGTCTATCTTTGCCAGACATATTCGAAAATTCCCAAACAGCTAATACGAGATAATTGTAATTTGATTGTACTATTCAAGCAAGACGAAATTAATCTCAAACATATATTCGACGAACATGTTTCTCCAGACATGACTTTCGAAAAATTCAAAAAAATGTGTTCTCAATGTTGGTTGTCAGACAACTATGGAACTTTAGCAATAGTAAAAGATTTTGCTCTGAATAATGGTAGATATCGCCAAGGATTTGATAAATACATAAAGATTTAAGCTAAGTCTTCAGTTCACATCAATATGTCAGACGATAAAGTAGCTGTTGCCTTGCGTAAGAAAAAGGTGGCTGAACTAGCCAAATCAATTCGCAAAAAATATTTAGCTTTGAAATTGAGTAAAGCAGAGCACGATGAGTCTCTTAATAAACTCTTCAAACCAATATCTATGCCATTGAAGGAAATTGTAGAGTCTTCAAAGACATTGCAGAAACCCATTTCAAATTTGAATCCAATTAAAAAAGAGGAGGAGGAGGAGGAAGTAAAGAAAGAAGAAAAACTAGATGATGATGATGTGTTTGTACCACCTCCTTTTCTCGAATCGGAATCTGTAGCTGAAACAGATGAAGCAGGGGATATTATACGTCCCGAATCTCCAGAGGAGATGCGTCCTAACGTTTCACATGAAGCTTTTCAAGAATATATGGATCAATACCCTCCGATCAGTTTTAAATACATTGAGGATTATTTTCAAAAAGATGATAAAATTGACAAAAATTACGGTCCTATCTATGATGATATGTTTGGGTGGATGCTGGGTAAACGTCGAATTGCCTTTGATAAAACAAACGGTAATATAAACGTGCTACAGGATGGTAACAAAGAGGCGGGATACTTACCTGGAACTCAAGGATTGTATGAGCTTTTATTTTACAACGATCCCCATTATAAAGAGGAAGATCTAAAACATTACAAAATTCTATTAAACAATACACAAGTTCATCTTGATACTCTCAATCGTCTTAAAGGTTCAAGTACTGACAAATACAAATATATAATTGAACCATTATTTAAAATACCGCGATCAGACTCAACACCGAGTAGTTCACAAAATACGTCTTCAATTCAACGATCTGGCTCCATGTCAACAAGAACTCGCCTAAAATCAATTCCAATTGATAGAGGAAAAGGACTTGGCTTAACGTACAACGAAAAACCTATGGAATATATTTATTGGGATGATCCAAATGAATTGGTTGAACGTTTGAAATTATTGATTGCTTCAAAAGAGGCAGGTGATACGTCCAACGATAACGAAATAGTTGCCATCATAAATGAACTAAAGGAAGCAAATACTCGTATAATAGAATAACAAAAAATAAAGTCTATTCATTTCAATCATGCCTCTCGATAAGTTTGGACACCGCCGTCGTCATGCTAATGAACGGATTACACCTTATATGTCGAAAGTATCATATCCACACACTTCGGACGGTAATATTGATGCTGAAAATGTGAGAATCTGTAATGTTAAGGCGCCGACTACAAATAGCGATGCTGTCAATAAACTTTATGTCGATGAGCAAATGCAAGTGTATCATAATGAACTTGGAGTACTTCAAAACAAAAACAACGACATTAATTCATTTATTTCGAGAAATCCGCCAGTCGCAGCTCGAGATATGGCAACTAAGAAGTACGTCGATGATGTGATTGTTGTGACCAAAGATAATATGAGACAAGAATTCAAATCTTTTGTTGAAGGTTTTGGAGAAATATTTTTAAAAGATATACAACAACAATTCCAAGGAAAAATCGATAAGCATGAAGTATCCATAAACGAATTACGAACAAATTACTTGAAGAAAGGTATCAAATAGTATCGAAAAGATATCATCAGTTGAGAACGTGTATACGCTTACGAAGCATGTCATCCAAAATTCAACTTGTAAACGAACTCCACAAACCGATACGTAAAAATTATCCGCGCAGACGTACAATTGTCAAAGGCATAGATGATTTATGGCAAATGGATTTGGCTGAAATGCGACCTTACGCTCATCAAAATAAAAACCATAAAATGATACTAGTCGTTATCGATTGTTTTCCAAAGTTTTTGTGGACACGACCATTAAAGACAAATACTGGCGAAGAGCTAACTCGTGCATTCTCGGACATTCTCGTCCACACAGGTCGAACACCCAAAAATCTTCAATCGGACCAAGGAACGGAATTTTACAACAACAAGTTTCAAAAATTAATGAAAAAACATAGAATTAATCACTATAGCATATTTAGTACGAAAAAAGCTTCTATGGCCGAACGAGTAATACGAACAATCAAATCAAAACTATATAAACATTTCAGTTTAAATGGCACCTATAAATGGATAGACATTCTACCCGAAATAACTAATAAATACAATGATACAAAGCATTCAACTACCAAGTATAAACCTTCCCAAGTCAATAAATCCAACGAAAAAATGATTTTACACAAAACCTATAGTCATCTAAAGATAGCTGGGCCACGAAAATTTAAAGTTGGTGATATTGTACGTATAAGCAAGTCGAAACATGTCTTTGAAAAAGGATACACCCCCAATTGGACGACAGAACTATTCAAAATCGTTAAAGTCAAAATAACCAATCCCATCACGTATTTGCTCGAAGACATGTATGGTGTACCAATCAGTGGAGGGTTTTACGAGGAAGAGCTGCAGAAAACGTTAAATCCAGACATATACTTGGTGGAAAAGGTGGTTAGAAGAAAAGGCAACAAGATGTACGTTAAATGGTTAGGTTCAGACAAAAAAAATAACAGTTGGATACAAAACGCAGATCTTGTTGTGTAACTACTTTCACTTTGATTGTCGCATGTGAATACAAGGTTTTGTAACGGGGCACATTATTATTATTATCCTCAAAGAGATAGGAGTGGGTATAAATTGGAGAGAGCTGCAAGCCAGATTGTTAGTCGTCATTATGAAGTCTCAAGATAGTGATTATAGTAGTAGTAGTAGTAGTACAAGTGCTCCAGAAAGTTATACTTATGATGCTGAACTAGATCATATTTTAGAACAATATGAAATTTCTTCCAAAATGGAAAAGCACTACTTACTTTATAGCGAGTATTCTACAGATACGAATTTTCGAATTGGATGTGGTCTTAGTCCAGCACGGACGTTTAGTAGTGTAATCACTCTCGCATACGATGATACAAAAATCTCCTTCAGCACTTACGAATGGGACTCTTTTATCGATATTTTGAATAACAATTTATTTATAAGTGCTGCACTTCCAGCATTATACGAAGAATATAAGCCAGAGATGATACGTTGTGGAGATTATTGCACTATTCGACAACTAATATTTGATGATGTTAAATGGTTGAAAGTAACTAAACACGGTATCAGTTTCCTTCTACGAATACAAGATGTTCTTCAAATTATACAAGTTTATAATTGTCTAATTTCCCATCGTCTCACTCATTTGGAATCTATAAATTTTTGTGAATTCTATAGAAATGTGATTGCAATTATCTGTAATTTCACTCAAAATAATGGACATTTGAGTAAATTTGAACTATTGTACACCATTTGTGATTGTAGTAATAGTATAATGGCAGTGGCCCTTAGAGAATTTATATACTTCTATAAACCTAAAGTTGTGAACGATTTAGATTAATAAATTGATTGATTGAAATTATTTTGTTTTATTTACGCCTCTGAATTTATACAGGGTAGCCATACCAAAATATGGGGATTTATTATTATTTGAATACATAGTGAGCATATGAGTATATCCTGTATACGACAATAATCTAACAATCATAATATCGTTTGTTCCATAAAAATCTGACTAATAATAGCAGAGATATACGTTAGTGCCCTAGTGGCATCTTTTTTACACATCCTGTATACGATATTCTAACAAATATAATAGCGTTTATTTGACTTCATTCCGACGAATAATAGCAGAGATATACGTTAGTGCCCTAATGGCATCTTTTTCTCTACATTCTGTATACGATGATATTCTAAAAATCATATTGCCGTTTATTAAACTCCAATCCGACAAATAATAACAGAGATATGGGGAAACGCCTTTGGGAACTGCGCAGAATATCGAAATGTGGTTTTTTAGGCCTATATGTAACGGAAAACATGCGCAGTATACGGGAAAAGTAGCTTCATTACCCCAGCTACCCACGGCTGTTTTGGGACTCTGAATAACAAATAGTTGTTTGTGCCGTTTTGACAATGACGACAATAGACACATATTGGATAATGTAGGTTACGACGACGACGATAGATGGCAAGGTAACTGTATTACCGACACCTAATGGATAATGTAGGACGACGACGATAGATGGCAAGGTAACTGTATTACCGACACCTGTTGGATAGTGTAGGTTTACGACGACGACGATAGATGGCAAGGATTTGACGGATGACACGTACGACGGAACGCATATACGTTACACACACGTCACGTATGACAGATGAGACATTTGACGGATGGCCATACGCCACGTATGACAGATGAGACATTTGACGGATGACACATACGACGGAACGTACGTACGGCACATAGACACATAATAAAGAATATGATATCACAGAACATATGGGGGGCATACATTTGACAGTTGGCACACGTGGCGGGGTTGACGTGACAGATGACACGTGTGACAGATGACACATGTGACAGATGACAGTTACGTCATGGGGCGTGGTCACGTGACGTCATGGGGCGTGGTCACGTGACATCATGGGGCGTGGTCACGTGACGTCATATGACCTTGGTCTCAGACGGCGTGATGGAAACAAATCACAGACACTCAGTATTCTTCGGTAACTTCAATAATAAGCACGGTAATAAGCACAATATACAGATACTCCGGTAATTTTAATTCGCCGATATTGCGGTAATAAACACAGAGAATATGGATACTTCGGTACGGCACGAGACGATAATGGTCGACACCTTTAGAGAGATACCACTGACTCAATCTCGATAGCGATAAGAACGGCACGATAAATGGAGTTGACACCCTAAGAACTCAACAACTGTTTGGCTTAAGTATTCGTCGCTGACTGACTCAATCTCGGTAGCTTCGGTCTGACGCAACCTTTTTTTAGAAAATGTTCCACGAAAGTTTTCGAGAAAGCTTGTTCTAGAAAAACCATAAAAAACGAATTGATGCCATACATTCACCAATTACGACGTTTACCTAGAATCTCGTAAAAAGTACTCTTCTGTTAGAGGCGATATAAAGCTATCGATAATTTTTCTAGTCGAAAATTAAGGTTGGAGCGTATCGAACCCTTCTGATGACAAGGGATATTGTTTCTTAATTTTTTATATTTATTGGTCCTACAAAACGACGTCTTACGCAGTTCGGCGAAATTGTCTTACGCCAGGGCCGTACTGGGATAGAGATTATTCGAAAATAATTACTCGATCTAGTAGGGCAAAACGTAAGAATAAAATAAAAACGTTTCAACAAGGCAAAAACATTGTTCTTTGGTTAATTTTTTGAATTTAAGGTTGAAGGCCCACATGCCCACATATTTGTACCATTGTCGTAACCCTGACTTCTCGTATCTTGACAATATTACTTCTCTTAAAAAAATGAAAATCCCTTGAAAGTCAGCTGCTCAACATGGCTATCTGTAGTTTCATGCAAAATTATAGAGTAATATTTTGCTGTTCTGATGCATTTCAATATTTCTCGCTGAATATCTTTTGACATTAAATGAAATAATTCATTCTGAAAGTGATTGCGCAGATACAGAAGTATATTTTGACTCAACTTCTTGCCCTTAGACCTTCGAAGATTGTTTAGATATTCCATCATAACTAGATATAATTTGGCAATCATTTCAACTAGTTTCAAAAAATTGTCATTATTTGGTTCATAAAGATTTGAGCTGTCACCACTGAAAGCTAAATTTTGACCAGCGATATATTGCACAATACAAATCTTTCTCTAAAGGATTGCACGCCATCGCATTTTTTCAATTTCATAATGTTTTTGTTGCTCTTTATCGATAGTGATTTCTTTACTCAAATGTAATTTTAATTCGTGCCATTTTTGAGCGCTTTTCATATGTTCCATACTATTTTCATGGCGAGAAATTTTAACAGAAGAAATGTGTTGTCTCCAATTAGAGTAGCCGGTGATCAATTTATAAGACGACGTACTAAAAACTTTACTTCTCGCTGTTTGGCAATTTTCTTAAATATTGTGTGGATGAGAATTTTCTACCAGTTTCATCGGTAGGAAAGTTTTCCATGATTTAAACAGCTCCCTTTGTCACGATTAATTGAATAAGATGATGACTTAATTGATTCGACCATATAGAGGAATCAGCAATATCAATATCGGCAATGGGTGCAGCAATTTCTCTATCTTCGCTTACCGTGTTCAGATCAGAGTGTGAATGAGGTGGAATATGCGTTTCAGAGGTGGATGGTTGCTGATCGTCAATAATCATTGGCTCTGTAACAAGCTGCTCTTCTTCCGTGGGTGGATTCGACGAAGAACAGCTCGGTTTTCGGAATTTTTTCAGGGATCCACTAAGTTTTTCCCGCTGCGCCTTCATTTCCATTCAGCTCTATATAATTTTTTTTGTACTATCCTCCGTGCCCTAGCTCATTTCTAGCGACAACAAATCATTGATTAGGTAACTGATCCGAAGAATGATTTTAAAACTCATTATGTCTTCCACTTACGTAAAGCAGTTTATTTGCCGCCTCATAATAAATCTTAAACTGATCTGCGAACAAGAAACATTTCGGATACTGCACGCTCAAACACTAAACATGCACTAATAATAATAATAAAACTCAATTTCTTGAGAAGGCCATATCTACACTTAACTAACGGAAGTAGAAATCAAATGACTGAAACTTAATTAAATCGGAACGTCCGGACGCTATGTAAAAATATGAAAGAACCGAAAAAATAAACATCTGAATCTTTAGAAAACCTGATCGCCGCCGATCAATGCAAAAAATATAAAAACCAATACATAGTTCCATTTATGCCGTAAAACAAACAGCGGGCAACGGCACACTGGCGATTTACTTAGAGGGGACGACATCCTTCATCCTTTGTGACAAAGACGCCTCGCCGCGTACCGACAACTCATAGATCATAAGTCAAAAATTGGAATCTATCAACATGGTGTAATAAGTCCGAATATGGAGAAAAGGAAGAAAAATAATCGTCTATAGTCTATAAGTCCAAACAAAATTTATGCGAGAACTCGACCCACTTATTTTTTTAGATTACTAGACCACGAATAACCAAAACATTGTAGAAGTTTTTTAAACGAACGTAATTGTATAAACATTGTTAGTTGCAAAATACTATAACGAATAAGTACAAACATCGCAATATTTAAAACATACGTATTCGCTTACACAGTAAAGTAACCCAAAAACGTAAGAGGAAAATTGATAGTAAAAGAAGGGACGCAATTCGTCTAGAGACAGACGTTGTTCGTTCGCGAACGTGTCGGGTAGCTCGGGACCAAGCCTAGGTGTGAGATAGCGCTCCCCTATCACACGACGCGAATAAGTTTATCAGTTTTTTTCAACTGATTTTTGTGTGTATGTTGTTGTGATACTACTTTCCTTGCGTCGCGTTCTGAGTGTTCCAGGTGATATTTAGATATCATCGGCAGTAAGGACTGCCTCTGAGATAAGACCCCGGAAAAGAGTTCAGATAGTGAATCATCATAACTTCGGCGCGAGTGCTGGAATCTCTCGATACGCCGTTTCTACGCATCCTTCGGGTACTCAACCACCGGTAACCAAGTCACCCGGCTCCAGATAAGGAACCTGAAGAAACATACGCTCTGTAAGTTTTCAAAGCAATTTGTTTATTGGTGGAAAATATTTTTTAGCTGTCTTAACTTGAAATTTCATGATCATATTTCGAACTTTCACACGTGGAACCCTAATCCCTGATATTAGGAAAGGATAGAAGGAATTATATTAGTGACGCACTGTTCGTCGTACAGAGGAATACCCTCCCTGGGAGTGAAAGAACTCACCCCCGACTATTTAGAGTCTTTGTATTTAGTGTGAAAGGTTAATATTGTATTTTATAACTGGGAAAATTTTGTTTGACCATAGAGACACAGCCTTCCCAATTTCTCATAATTGTTTTTTCGGCAGTATAAAATTGTGCGCTTGTAATTAGTGGTAACCTTTTATAGGCCATTAAAACTAGCTTCCTGACTTGTTTCGCATTTTGTTGCAATTTTAATTTAGTCATTTTATTTTAACGGCTGTTGCCGAAGTAATATTTGATTTTCGAACATAAATTTCCGTCACCAACAGTAATTAAAATAAGCAGATTATTAACACAGAAACAGCTCCAATGGACAAGCAAACTCAGCCGAACGTCGCAAGTCAGCAGATTCTATTTCACGAATTACTGTTAATTTTTTTTTATGACACCTTGGAAATAGTGTATTCCTTTTATGTAATTATTACGTTTGAGTAAGCGACAAATCAGATATATTGGGATAGGTCACTACGAAACGAACTCCTTCGACTGAATGAGTCAAAACTCCAGCCTGACATTCGACCTTCGCGCGATTCCCTTGGGTTCATCAGAAAAATATATGTGTTTAAATATTTCTTCGCTCAATAGAAAACAACGTAGGACAGAGGAATTGTTAGCTTATCGTACTTAAGGGTCATACTGTAATTATTGTTGGTAATATGTATGTAATCGTGTGTCTGGTTTATTCGTTCCTCTACCTAGATCATTCCTATAGTTTCTTTTTTATTGTTATTTTGTGCACGTAGCTGGCCGAACAAACCTGGTCCTGGCGAATGTTTAAGCCCAGGCGATTCACAGGGAAGCCCTTACTGCTCGAGCCCGAAAACCTTCCCTCTAGATTTTGTTTTGGGAGAATGTTTCATTCTCCTTCGTGCCTGACAACACTGGTGCCAGCGCTGCCTATACTGAGAGACCAAACGAGGTGCAATAAATAAACATCGTCACCGAGTACTTATGAGAAGGTTTATTACAAAATGCTACACTGGTGACAGCGTTTATTACAGTGGTGACAGCGGTTGTCGAACCGTACCCCAGGCGTGGTGATTCATGCAACCCCACCCCAGGGAGGGTGACAGCGGTTGTCCAGAACCATGTTACACTGGTGACAGCGTTTATTACAATAGATATAGTATAAGCAAAGTTTACCGAATTCGAATATGATACATATGGTACCTATAATTGGCATAAAACTATAAAACTTTGTGAGATTTTTTTGTTATAGGAGTGAGAATTTTTGTAACGGTAACCAAATATTTGACGCCCCTAAAGTTTGGCGCCTGCGTGCGGTGCATTCACTGCATACCCGCCAGGAACGGCCCTTCACAAACGTAGCTACGACAACAAAAATGTTGATCATTTATTAGAGAACCATCACACTTTCGACCCAAATTTTGAAATTTTACATGTAGAACCTGAATCCTTTAAATTAAATATTTTAGAAACACTTTGTAATGCGAAAAATTGCCTGACCGCTGGAAATATCTGTTGTAATACCATTGTAATAACGAACAAGATTTCGCTCATAATTCCGACGAGGAACGTAGTCCTATCAGAATTGTATTGGAAGGTAGATGTGTGACTTAGGATTTACCTGCGGTGGCCATTGGTATTGTAGATAGTAAAATTCTTAGCCATCCACTGAGATCCTGGGACGGCGGATGATTATCTACTAGATGTGTGACTTAGGATTTACCTGCGGTGGCCATTGGTATTGTAGATAGTAAAATTCTTAGCCATCCACTGAGATCCTGGGACGGCGGATGATTATCTACTCGATGGGCAATTCAGGATCTCAAATATGTGGGTAAATAGATATCCTTTCCATTTGAAAATACTTCGTTTCTCGAGTCAAGTAATTATGTGTAATTTTATATTTGTCGAATATAGGAAATAATTAAACTTATTTCGTTAATTGTCATATCTTGTAGGGAATTATATAGCTATTCTGGATTTAAAGGATAAATTACGGTATTTCTTTAGTCTGTATAATGTTTTTTTTTGTCTACTTGTTTCCAACCGCTGATAATAAGTAAAAAGTTAATTTGTTCGGCTTTATACTATCGACGTTGTGAATAATTACCAATTTTATTTTATCACAATGGAACTATTCTCATGTAGGGTCCCGAAGAAACGTTGAAAAGTCTATTAGAATCAGTAAATTACTAATTGTACTCTATTAATTATTATATTACGTGGAATTGTGTGGTTATTTTTATATTTGCAGGAAAATTATGGGTTTCAACATGACCCCTCATATTTTTTCTTTGTAACACAGTAATTAATTCGGCTCTCATACTGTTAAGAGAGGAAGATCGTGGAAAACTGTGGGTTTTCGTGAATTATATTGGATTTAATGTAATGAAGTGTTACGGGGAGGGGGAGGGGCGTTGAAAAATCGGTTAGGATTATAGTAGAGTACTTATATTGGGTGCTATTCAATTCCATTTCTTATAGGGTTTTTTCAATGACTGTCCACTCAACTGGATCAAAGCTGGGATGGCTAGAATTTTTGTTTTCTGAGCATCGTCATCGAGGGATTCGACTACTGCATCAATGTAACTGCTTGAAATTTTTTTTCTTTCATTTCGTTTTTCATTATAATATTATATTGTTTACTTCCTACCACTGGTGATCAGCCTGTAAACTTTTGGTAACCTTTTTTATTTCATTTTTTTCAATGTTTTTTATTACTTGCTACAATTAGTGCTTGTGATAATTCAACTATAGTAAATCCATTTCTTTTTCTTCTTTTAGCTTTTCATATTCGAAGTACATAATAGTCACTTGTAATTTTGTGTATAATATATATATATATATATATATATATATATATCACAATCGTAATTTCTGGTTTATAATGTATTATACTTAGGGGTGTTCTGGTATACCAGTGTACGTATCTTGGCGATACGCCACAAATATTTCTTGGTTATTATTGGATTCTTTTTTTGATCACTGTTATACATTTTAGCCATTAATTTTGAGCAATTTTTCATGAACATTTGACTGTTTCACTGTGACTGATTTCTTTAATATTTCCACGGCTTCATTAATTGTGTAATTTAACTTTCTGGTATTTTTGGAAGAATGTCACTGAATTGCAACAACTAATTGGTTTGGCTTCCTGGTATCGCCGCTTCATAGCCAATTTCTCAACACTTACCGCACCCTTAACAGCTCTTCTAAAGAAGAATATCCGTTTCATATAGACCGAGGAATGTGAAAAAGCGTTCTCTAAGATAAAAAACCACTTGGTGTCCGCCCCTGTTTTGACCTTCCCAAACTTTGATATCCCCTTTGCTATTCAGACCGATGCCTCCGATTACGGAGTGGGCACTGTTCTGACTCAACAACACGAGGATGGTGAGAAGGTGGTATGCTACTTATCGCGCTCTGTAACCAAAACCGAGAGGAAGTACACGACCACCGAGAAAGAGTGTCTGGTGGTCATTTGGGCTATAGAACGACTACGGCCACATACAGAAGGGACTAAATTTAATGTTATTACCGATCATTGGAGTCTGTTGTGGCTTTTCAATATGAAAGGTCCTATTGGACGGATAGCCCGTTGGGTTGTTCACCTCCAGCAATACGATTTCAGTATCGTTCATCAGAAAGACCACTTGGTTCCTGATGCCCTTTCATGGTCGGTATCTACATTTCCACCTCCAGAAAATTAATCTCAGGTAACGGCTATAGACTTCTCCAGTAGTACAGATAAATGGTACTTACGAATGTTGTCGGATGTTCAGCAGAAACCCCAAAACTCTCTTTTGTGGAGAATGGAAAATGATAATCTATTTAAGCATGCCAATTTAGACTATCCGGATTTATCCCAAGCACCGAATCGCAGTTGGTTATTGGTAGTTATAAAAGAACGTCGTCTTGAGGTTATCAGGTCCCATCATGACCCACCCACTTGCGATCACTTGGGGATTTATAAAACTTTGGGCCGCATTTCTGGTGTCTATTACTGGCCATAAATGAAAGCGGATCCAAACTTATTAGTCTCTGGCCGAGAACCCACTATCTTTGAATAATCAGGATCTGATTTGTAGGATCCCATTGAGATTGACAACTCTAAGAAGACTAACTCTCGGTAGGAACCTCTACTTACACTTTTCCGTGACTTGTCTGAGCGTTTGGGAACAGCGTATGAAATTAGTAAACGTGGGTATGATTTCCGATGTAAATCTGCACAATATAAAGTTGGAGATAAAGTGTGGAAGCGCAATTATACGCAGTCGGATGCAGCAAAATATTTTTCAGCAAAACTTGCGCCGAAATTCACTTGTCATACCAATTGGAAGATGGTAAGGGGCAGACGATAGACACGTGGCATGCTAAAAACTTGAAATCACACCCATCCAATGATAACGCACCTAATAAGGATTAATCACGTTGGAACGGATAACATTTAAATTTAGTTTATATCAATTTTAGTTTGTGACTCGTTAGGGGTATTCCTACTAATGATGTAGGAGAGATTAGATCCTAACGTGTTTCTCTGTCCACAACCACTTTTCCAGGAAAGGGAGGAGTGTTACGGTTTCAAAAATTGAAACAAAATTTATTGGGAGTGTAGTCATGCACTTATAATCAAATGGTTGACATAATAATGTCTTTCGAAAATATACTAACTTACGTCTTCAATGTTCAGAGTAATATCAAGAACTTCAACTTTAACCAAAAACCAATGGTTTGTTTACATTCACAACAGAACTTTAATTAACTAAATCATGATAAGATATCGTATCCTTTATCATTATAAGTTTGACAAACTATTTTACCTGGTTATAAACATATAAATAAAACCCGAAGTACTTTTGTTTACTCTAATTTATTGTTTTAACCTTTTCTTTACAAGTTGAGTCATTTTATATTTTGATATTCGATATATATATATATATATATATATATATAAAGAGAGAGAGAGAGAGAGAGAGAAGTAATCACGGCTGAACTATTAACAAATAAAATTGAAAATATCACGGGGATTGCAGCCTAAATAATGATTATTTAGGCTGCAATCCCTGTGATATTTTCAATTTTATTTTTATATATATATATATATATATATATATATATATATATATATATATGTATATATATATATTATTATAGTTTATTTTATGGGAATTTAATTTGCCCTACGTTGGGCCGACATATTATTATGAATAGAATTGGGTGAGAAAATAGTTTAATTTGCCCGGTATGTTGAGGATTTAATATGTATGATAAACAGTTTATTTAACCAACATGAAAACTTCTGATCTCAGGGTAGAGTTCAAGTATTTTAAATAAAATGATTTCATAATTTTATATATGTTAGCGCCAAAGTTAATAAATGCTTTATATTTTTAAAAATAAATTTGTTAATCAGAATATGTTACTTTTTTAATGATTTCAAATTAAATACGGTCCTGTCCTACTTAAAAAAATATCTGCATAGTTCAATCGATTTCATTCAGAGCTTCTGCCTGTGGTAAGTAGATGGTGCACAAGTCACCAGATGAAATGATTAACTCAAGTAATTTAAAAAAAACGTTCTTCAAAAGGAAAAACAATATTTAATTTAATGAAAATAAATACACTACACTTTTACAAGTGTTTTTTTTTTTAAGAAAATCAACTATCTAAAAGGATGACTCTTTCATACAAATCACACGCACTCTGGTGAGATATTATTATAATATTAAAATACAGTTATATAATTTCATAAACATTTGACTTTCAGAAAACGGCGAAATACACTCTTAACAGCGTCTATGCATCACAAAATTTTAGTTTTTTTTTTACAAATTAGTAAGTACGCTTGACCTCTTAATACATTAATAAACTAACTTGTACTACCTTATTTACTTCACGATTTCTGTTTGTTCCAGATTCTCCTCCTGGAAAACCTCCCTGTTGGCATTCTGCTTCTACCAAAACAGGAATCGATGCTGTATTTCTTTCAAAGTCCAAACAGCTCACACAAATTCCACTATTCAATGTTCTTCGAAAACTAATTTGGCTATTTTACTTCCACCAGACACAAGACACCATTTTATAAAATAAAATTCATGATTAGTGTTTTACAACATTCAACAATTCCTTTTTTTATTATTTATATAAACTAAACTACTTACACTGATATATCTCTTGTAAGTATAATGTATTTGTTTTAAATTCTATATTCAAATTTTGTCTTCCAAATGATTTCAATTTACTTTACCCAAAAAATTTTGCTGCTCCAAAAATCTCTTCCCAAAAAGAAAAACCTACTAGTCAATAGCCCCCATAATCAACAACTTTTTCACATTCTGATTTTTTTTTCGTTAGCAACACAGTTGTCGCCGATGTGATCTTTTTTAAATGTTTATTAACCAATCAAATTTGACTATTTATTTTATAACTCAAATTCTTCATTTCAACCAGTGAAATGTTCATCCATTATATCATGATATTATATTCTAAGGTTTTTAATTACTTAGACTTCCTATATTATTTTCATTCAATAATATTTCTTAGTATTGTTAAAATGACATTTCCTAACCTCTAAGTATGTATGTCAAATGAATATTCATAATGTTTTAATAGATGACAGCTGTTACCTTTAAATATGTATGCAAAATGGAAATTCGTTTTCTTTATAAGTCATGTTCTCTGAAATTCACATTATTTTATATTTTCCTGCTCTGTTATGTATAAACATCTACACTATCTCATTTTAATGTCTTAATCAACAAATATTACGAGATTAGCTTGACTTCACAGAATAAAGCATTTAGTTTCTTATTATGAACAAATTTTGATACTTGATCTCTTTGATAAAAGTTTCGTTAGGTAATTTATTTCATATAAACTGTTTATCACACCTATTCGCAATTATCCCTACATTATACAGTCTGTCCTTTCTGTATGTCTTCTCTATCGAATAGTGGATCGTACAGATTGTCTCCATTCAAATGTTTAAAAAAAAATTTTTGACTTAAAAAAATTCTTTTAGATTACAATACATAATCTTAATTCTTCATTATTTGATATACAGGGTGTAGCATTATTTTTTCACAATAACATCCCCTAAATTTTGCGTTTATCAAATTTTTTATTCTAAGAAAAATTTTATGAACGCAAATTTTACTTCAAGTACTATATTCTAGGATTCAATTTTACTAATAATACATTTCTTTTTATTTCAGGTTGCTGTTGTAAGATGATTCTGGAATCCTGTGTTGCCGTATCCTCTTAAAATAGTTTTAAATCTATTTACAATACCATAATTAAATATGTATACAAATTCTTATTTTATTTTTAGGTACATGTTTCATTTACAAGTTTCATCCAAAGGAATTAGTTTAAAAAATCATGTTATAAATCCATTTTTGAAAATTCTTTAATGTTCGTTATACGACTTATTACTTCTACATTTCTCAGAGTCTCTTATATCGGTACAATTTATTAATTTATATTTCTTGTGTTACATCTTTCTATAATACTATCCTTTAGCATATTTTGTATCTCTGAATCAACTTCTTTCCTATGTTTATAAGGTATGGGATATGTTCTTATTCTGAAATTTTCTATTCCCTTAACTTCTATCTTATGTACATAGTTATTTGCCATTCTCATCTCTTTTTTAACTAATCCTTTATATTTAATTATTAAATTCTTCACTTTCTCAGCATATTCCTTATTTCCACATACTAATTCCAATTCTTCCATTATTTCATCCCTCTCCATATTCCATAACTTCCTATTATCCTCTACAATTTCCAATTCTTCCATATTTCCACTCCTCTTTATATTCCATAACTTCCTATTATCCTCTCCAATTGCCAATACTTCCATATTTCCAATCCTTTCCATATTCCCATAACTTCTTATTATCCTCTTCAACTTCCAATTCTTCTATATTTTCTTCTTCAAATTCAATTCTATTACTATTTAATTCAATCTCCATCTTTTCAAAATCAATTCTTGCTTTATATTTCGTTAATTCATCTATTCCTATAACTATGTCTGATTCCAAATTATTCACTAACAGTAATTGCATTTCAACTTCTTTCCCATCCTTCAATTCAATCTTTTGTATTATAGACTTATTTGCTTCACATAGCTTCTTTCCATTTGCTCCTATCAATGTAGTTTTTGGTATTTTAATTAATTTGTTTTCATAATTTTCAATGTTTTCTTCTATTAGTTTTGTTTTAATTATGGACGCTTCCGAACCTGTATCTATTAATAATTTTATTTCTTTTCCATTTAATTTCCCTTTAATATTTTTCAATTCCATTATTTCTCATAATTCTAAATCTTCCCCAAATTTTATATATTTCCTTGGATGTTTATATGTTATCACTCTCTCTTCTCTCCTTTGAATACTGTTCTCTGTAATTGTTATTTTTGTTGTTATTTTATTTGAAGTTTCTGTTATAGTTGTTTTTGTTTGCTATCGTTCTTATTATATTTATTGTTATTTCCTAAATTGTTGTTATAATTGTTGTTTTTTTGTTATAATATCCATTTGTATTATATCTGTTAATGTAATTATTTCTGTTTTTCATCATTATCTTTATATATCCTAATTTCTATCTATGTACAACATTATATTTACATATGTTTTTCTTTAACATTATTTGTTAATTATAAACTTCTTATTTACATGTTGTTTTTTATATTCCTTATCGACCTTTTACAATTCCTTATTCGTCTTCTAGATTCCGGTCCTATAATTCAATTTAATTATTATTCAATTTAATTTTCTTTTCCTAAATTTCGTTTTATCCTCTTCTCTTATTGTTTGATTCTCTTCTATCTGCTTCCTAAGTTTCTTAAAATTTTCCACTGTGTCTTTTTCAATTTTGTTGTCCCCTATCTCATCAATTTCTCCCAATGGATTCATGAAAATTTGTGTTTCCAATTTCTTCATATTATTGTTTCTTCTTTTTATTATTTCATTTCCCATAATACTCTCACTTCCTATCATTTCATTTTTAATTATCCTATTAAAATTTCTTGGATAAATTATCTTTATATTTCTGCCAAGTTTTAATCTCATTTCGAAATTTTCTGCATAAATTATTGTTTCTATATTCTGTCTTATGGTTTCTTCTATTTCTTCCTTAGTCTCTTGTAGTATCTTATTTATTTTCTCTAACTGCCAATTAAAATGTATCCCCCTATTATTATTATTTTCTTTACCATATGTCACTATTCGTTTCAATATATTAACATCTGGGTCTGTTATTTTCCAATAAATCTCTTTTTCATAAATTTTCATGACTTCTTCACTTCCTAGATTCTGTAAATTGATATTTATCATCTCCTCATTTATTTGTCTTTGTATTTTAATAAATTGTATTTCTTCTGTTTCCTTCTCAACTTTTTTAAACTCCATCACACTTTGTATTTTCGTTTCGTCAATTTCCATTTTATTACTTAATTTTTGTTCTATAGTATCATCATTTATATTTTCATTTTGTATCTTTACATCCATTTGAATCTCTTCTTTGAAATCCTTTTCTTTCTCCTCTATTTCCTTAATTCTGTTGATTTGTAAATTTTCTATTTCCATTATACGTCCAATCACTTCTCCTCTTATTTCTTGTTTAGTGGATTCTATTTTGTTTTCCATGTATGTATTTGATTCCTCCAATTTCTTCTCAAACTGTCCCAATTTTTCATCCATCAATTTTATTATCAATTCCTTAGTTTGTTTTATTTCTTCTTTGTTCTGGTCCATCTTAATATTCATTTCTTGTTTTAATTCTTCCTTATTTTGGTCCATTTTAATATTCATTTCTTCCTTATTTTGGTCCATTTTAATATTCATTTCTTCCTTATTTTGATCCATTTTTCCATTCAAATAACTCATATCTCCCCTAATATTATTCATATTTTTATCCATTCTTTTCATATCTTCCTTAATATCATCCTTCATACTATTCATATTTGCAACTAATTGTTGCATAATTTCCATTAATGGATCATTTCTACTTGTCCTTCCCCGCTCTTCCTGTCTTCTATCTTCCTGTTCTTCTGTTGCATCTCCCATCAAAACTCCTTCTGGTAATGGTGCATCTTCTTCTTCCTGTCCTTGTTCTGCAATATCTTCTTCCAAATGTTCTCTCCCCTGTTCCAAATATTGTACCTGAAAATCTCCTCTGCCATTGCTCCTTTCTTCTCTTTCTTCATCAGACCTACTTTCAACTCCTACCTGCTTTCCGTCCCTTAATGTCATTTTCCTTTCCATTTTATTTATTTAAAATCTTTTAATACAGTAAAAAAAACTTATTTCAATGCTTTTTATTATTATTTACTAAATTTCTATATTAGCCCCACGTTGCGGTGACATTTTATTATAGTTTATTTTATATGGGAATTTAATTTGCCCGGTATGTTAAGGATTTAATATGTATGATAAACAGTTTATTTAACCAACATGAAAACTTCTCATCTCAGGGTAGAGTTCAAGTATTTTAAATAAAATGATTTCATAATTTTATATATGTTAGCGCCAAAGTTAATAAATGCTTTATATTTTTAAAAATAAATTTGTTAATCAGAATATGTTACTTTTTTAATGATTTCAAATTAAATACGGTCCTGTCCTACTTAAAAAAATATCTGCATAGTTCAATCGATTTCATTCAGAGCTTCTGCCTGTGGTAAGTAGATGGTGCACAAGTCACCAGATGAAATGATTAACTCAAGTAATTTAAAAAAAACGTTCTTCAAAAGGAAAAACAATATTTAATTTAATGAAAATAAATACACTACACTTTTACAAGTGTTTTTTTTTTTAAGAAAATCAACTATCTAAAAGGATGACTCTTTCATACAAATCACACGCACTCTGGTGAGATATTATTATAATATTAAAATACAGTTATATAATTTCATAAACATTTGACTTTCAGAAAACGGCGAAATACACTCTTAACAGCGTCTATGCATCACAAAATTTTAGTTTTTTTTTTACAAATTAGTAAGTACGCTTGACCTCTTAATACATTAATAAACTAACTTGTACTACCTTATTTACTTCACGATTTCTGTTTGTTCCAGATTCTCCTCCTGGAAAACCTCCCTGTTGGCATTCTGCTTCTACCAAAACAGGAATCGATGCTGTATTTCTTTCAAAGTCCAAACAGCTCACACAAATTCCACTATTCAATGTTCTTCGAAAACTAATTTGGCTATTTTACTTCCACCAGACACAAGACACCATTTTATAAAATAAAATTCATGATTAGTGTTTTACAACATTCAACAATTCCTTTTTTTATTATTTATATAAACTAAACTACTTACACTGATATATCTCTTGTAAGTATAATGTATTTGTTTTAAATTCTATATTCAAATTTTGTCTTCCAAATGATTTCAATTTACTTTACCCAAAAAATTTTGCTGCTCCAAAAATCTCTTCCCAAAAAGAAAAACCTACTAGTCAATAGCCCCCATAATCAACAACTTTTTCACATTCTGATTTTTTTTTCGTTAGCAACACAGTTGTCGCCGATGTGATCTTTTTTAAATGTTTATTAACCAATCAAATTTGACTATTTATTTTATAACTCAAATTCTTCATTTCAACCAGTGAAATGTTCATCCATTATATCATGATATTATATTCTAAGGTTTTTAATTACTTAGACTTCCTATATTATTTTCATTCAATAATATTTCTTAGTATTGTTAAAATGACATTTCCTAACCTCTAAGTATGTATGTCAAATGAATATTCATAATGTTTTAATAGATGACAGCTGTTACCTTTAAATATGTATGCAAAATGAAAATTCGTTTTCTTTATAAGTCATGTTCTCTGAAATTCACATTATTTTATATTTTCCTGCTCTGTTATGTATAAACATCTACACTATCTCATTTTAATGTCTTAATCAACAAATATTACGAGATTAGCTTGACTTCACAGAATAAAGCATTTAGTTTCTTATTATGAACAAATTTTGATACTTGATCTCTTTGATAAAAGTTTCGTTAGGTAATTTATTTCATATAAACTGTTTATCACACCTATTCGCAATTATCCCTACATTATACAGTCTGTCCTTTCTGTATGTCTTCTCTATCGAATAGTGGATCGTACAGATTGTCTCCATTCAAATGTTTAAAAAAAAATTTTTGACTTAAAAAAATTCTTTTAGATTACAATACATAATCTTAATTCTTCATTATTTGATATACAGGGTGTAGCATTATTTTTTCACAATAATATATATATATATATGTATATATATATATATATATATATATATATATATATATATATATATATATATATATATATATATATATAAATAGAAAGCAAAAAGATGCTTCTGTTGTTTATCGACCGTACTTTATTAAATATAGAGAGGGAATTATCGGGTATGCGGTCAGTGAAATTAAATGAAACTATTATCCTATACTCAATATTTCGCCACCGTTGGGTAGCTTCATCAGGAGATACTACAAAATTTATTTAATAAACAATTGCACACAATAACAAATAGTGAACTAACAGATTTTAAGAGTCTGGAATTCAGTGACGTCTAGACATTAAAAGGTTTAGGACAAGACTAATTAAAATAATTTTAAAAAACCAATAAGGTGAAGATAAAAAAATGTTTACAAAAAACTGACAAGAAACACACTAAAACAAATTACAGGGTGATAAGACAAATTAAATTCTAAAACGATATTAAAAGTTGACAATAAATATTACTGAGTCCATTAGTGTCTGATTTTAGGTTTATCGCGTTAGGTTTCCTAGCAATATGATACATCTCAAAAAACAATCGATGTTTGTATCGGTCCGCATGTTGCAGTATCTTAGTACTATTGTAGTCGAACGTATGTCCAGTTTTTAAAAAATGGTTCACAACTGCAAAATTATTTTTGCCAGTACGACAATCACTCTTGTGCTGGGTAATGCGCTGCTTAAGCCATTGTGAGGTTTGACCAACATAACATCCCTGACACTGTGAGCAATCCATTTTGTAAATAACATTTGTGTTGTATAAAGTAGGTGTTGGGTCTTTTACTTTAGAAAAAAGGTTAAAATTGGTAATTAAATTATATTTAACAATCTTAATATTGGTTAAGTTTTTAAACAGAGGTAGAATTAAATGAGTTAGATTAGTAATGTACGGAAGTTTATAATATTTTATGGTTTGCTCTCTATGTTCGTCAACTTGACCGTCATAAAAGTCGGTGTTATATATTAATTTCTTTAAAATTCCTGTTGGGTAACCATTGTTCTTAAATATATCAAACAATATTTTAAAGTTTTTTGATACGAATGCTTCATCACTGATTTGCAATATTCTATTTCTCATCATTATTACGGAATTATGTTTTTGGCTTTTTGGATGATTAGAGTAATAATTTAAAAATCTGCCTGACGCAGTTGGCTTTTGATACCAATCAAGAAAAATTACATTACCATCTGATCTTAAAACTTTGGTATCCAAAAAAGGTATTCCAGCATCGATTTCATGTTCAATTGTAAATTGCAAATGACGATCAAAAGAATTGAACAACTCGAGAACGACGTCGGTCTTATCTACTGGTACAGCGCAAATTATGTCGTCAACGTATTTATATAAAAATGGCATTTCAAAGGGCAAACCTGGAATAATACTAACAAGTAGTTCATCTAACACAATTGTGCTCAAAATTTGACTAATACGAGACCCCATTGGTGTACCAAATATTTGCTTATAAAATTCGTTATTAAAACTAAAGTATGTGTTGTCAAAAATAAATGCAATTAATGATAGAAAACTATATTTAGATAATGTAGTATGAGGTTCGACCATGTTCCAATCTTTATCAATTATATTGGTTATCATATCCAATGGGATGTTAGTAAACAAAGAGACTTCATCTAATGAAACCAAAACATAGTTTTCTGGTAATTTACAACCCCTAATAGCAACAACAAAGGAAAATGTGTCTTTTGTATTATAGTTAGTACGATCCTCAAATGAATTTTTCAGAATATCTGCCAAATATTTTGATAATTTATAAGTAGTACAATTAACTGAACTAACTATTGGACGTAACGGTATATCCGGTTTATGTATTTTGGGCAAACGATATAGCTCTGGAAAACTAGAATTGTAAATAAATAATTCTTTAGCAATATCATCGGAGAATTCTTTTATAGTTTTTAATTTTTTTAATTAATTCATTATAGTTTCTTTGAACTGACGTAGTAGGATCTTTATTTAGTTTTATGTAAGTTGCTTGATCTTGTAATAAAAGTTCTGTTTTTTCAAAATAATCGGTTTTGTTCATCGCAACAGTACAACTACCTTTATCCGATTGCAAAATATAGAGTTGTGGCTGAGATTTCAAAAATACGTTGGTTTCTTTGAATATTTTACTAAGAGTAGATTTATTTGAATTGGATTTATGTGAAAAATTGGTTACAACATATTAAGGGCACGTGCTACCAATGTTGTAACCAATTTTTTACATAAATCCAATTCCATTCTACTCTTAGTAAAATATTCAAAGAAACCAAAGTATTTTTAAAATCTCAGCCACAACTCTATATTTTGCAATCGGATAAAGGTGGTTGTACTGTTGCGATGAACAAAACCGATTATTTTGAAAAAACAGAACTTTTATTACAAGATCAAGCAACTTACATAAAACCAAATAAAGATCCTACTACGTCAGTTCAAAGAAACTATAATGAATTAATTAAAAACTTAAAAACTAAAAAATAATTCTCCGATGATATTGCTAAAGGATTATTTATTTACAATTCTAGTTTTCCAAAGCTATATTGTTTGCCCAAAATACATAAACCGGATATACCGTTACGTCCAATAGTTAGTTCAGTTAATTGTACTACTTATAAATTATCAAAATAATTGGCAGATATTCTAAAAAATTCATTTGAGGATCGTACTAACTATAATACAAAAGACACATTTCCTTTTGTTGTTGCTATTAGGGTTTGTAAATTACCCGAAAACTATGTTTTGGTTTCATTAGATGCAGTCTCTTTGTTTACTAACATCCCATTGGATATGATTACCAATATAATTGATAAAGATTGGAACATGGTCGAACCTCACACTACATTATCTAAATATAGTTTTCTATCATTAATTGCATTGGTACAGCAATGGGGTCTCCTATTAGTCAAATTTTGGGCACAATTGTGTTAGATGAACTACTTGTTAGTATTATTCCAGGTTTGCCCTTTGAAATGCCATTTTTATATAAATACGTTGACGACATAATTTGCGCTGTACCAGTAGATAAGACCGACGTCGTTCTCGAGTTGTTCAATTCTTTTGATCGTCATTTGCAATTTACAATTAAACATGAAATCGACGCTGGAATACCTTTTTTGGATACCAAAGTCTTAAGATCGGATGGTAATGTGATTTTTCTTGATTGGTATCAAAAGCCAACTGCGTCAGGCAGATTTTTAAATTATTACTCTAATCATCCAAAAAGCCAAAAACATAATTTCGTAATAATGATGAGAAATAGAATATTGCAAATCAGTGATGAAGCATTCGTATCAAAAAACTTTAAAATATTGTTTGATATATTTAAGAACAATGGTTACCCAACAGGCATTTTAAAGAAATTAATATATAACACCGACTTTTATGACGGTCAAGTTGACGAACATAGAGAGCAAACCATAAAATATTATAAACTTCCGTACAATACTATACCTACTCCGTTTTTAAAAGGCATGGAGTAATAAAAGCTCATTAGGTATGCAAAACCGATACAGGGTGTATAATAAAATATCTCCGAAGTTTATCTAATTTTGTACTAAAATTTCTCATTTGTTACGAATTTCAGGTAGACACCCCGTAACTCTGTATTCGGTTGGGTCGCCTATTGTATTGAAAGCGTCGCTCTATTGTATTTGAATGAACAAATAAACAATTTAATCCTCAGAGGCGTGCAATCAGGACAAAACAAACTTGGTATATGAATATGAAGGCACTATGAAATTATAATTACGAAGACTATTCAAAAGAGTTCACAATATCGATTCAATGAAAACACATTTTTTTGTGTTCCTATGAATAAACAATAAACATAAAATATTACATGAAAAATATCAAATTTTTTTGCAGTAAGTATCAACTTTACTACTAATATACCGTTTACAAAAAAAATGCAAGAATAAAGTACGAATTAATGTAATATTTATAAAAAAAAGTCTAACAAATAATAGTAATAACTAACACAAAAACTAGTCTATATATCAGAATCAGACGATTCTGTTGAGCTTCCATTATTAACATTGATTATAAATGGTTCAATCATGTGTTCTTTTATATGATCCATTTCCCACATATTTAGTTCTTCTTGTATCACGTGTTCAACACATTTCCTCCAGTTATCTTTGGTTACGTTACCTAACGCGTCTTCGAATAAGACTTTTACGTCACTCATTTTGAATGTCGTATTCTTTCTTGAAACTTCCCCTTTCACTTGGGCCCATAATAATTCTATGGGATTGAGTTGACAGTGATAAGGAGGAAGCCTCAACACCGTTATACCACGCGCTGATGCCATTTGATCTACAACGTATCTACTATATTTGTGTTTATGTGAATTGGCCAGTTGCAAGAGCTCATTTTTCAGCGGGTTATCTGGGCATTCAATATTTTTCGAGGTTAGCCAATCGTGGATATCTTGTTTACGCCATGCAGTTGAAGGTAATTTCTCCACTAACCTGGAGTGATAACTTGCGTTATCCATAACAATGACTGAGCCCGTTGGAATTAGATCTAACATTTGTGAGAAATATTCTTCGAAAACGTCTGCATCCATATCCTCATGATAATCTCCGGTTTGCTTCGACTCAAAGCACAACAATCCACCTTTAACAAAACCTTCGGCACTTCCGATATGAGTAATGATGAGTCGACGTCCTTTTCCTGCTGGTGGATTGAGGCCTGTTGACCACCCTTCAAGAGCTGCCTGCCTCCGACTTTTGTCATTCGTGTCTTGCCAAAACATTGAAACAGTATGACCTTCATTTAACCAAGTCTCATCCAAATAATAAATTCGTTTTTGATCTAGTCTTGCTTTCCGAATATTGCGCAAATAACTCCTCCTACAAATGACAATGTCGTCTCTATCAATCAACATTGCGTTCCGATAATTTTTTTTATATTCAAATCCAAGTTTCTTCAAAATTTTCCATGAAGTACTTCGAGACATTTTCGGAAAATCTGAATCTTCTTGAACCGAAGCAATAATTTTGGAGAGAGTTGGGATCTCTTTTCTAAAGAAAAAAGCATGCACCCTACGCCTTATTCCATTCTTCAAGTCGTCATCCATTTCAAGTTTGGGTCGGCCTGGGGACTTTGCTGGGGCTGTGATGTTTCCATTTTTTTTCTCCTTCATTAAATTATAAATTGTTGTTTTTGAAACAACCATCATTGTTGCAGTAATCTCCACAGTTTCATCAACACTTCCTGTCAAATTCATGATTTTTCTTCTAATTTCTTCGTTCTTCAACGAGGAATAGCAATTTAATATCAGATTTTTTTCGTTCAGCGACAATGGGCCAACTTTAGGTCGCTTAGATGGTGATAAATCCTCCATATCTGGTCGAATTTGGTTGGAACACTATATAGTTGGAAGGTGTAGTTAGGTGTTCGTCTCGTGTGATGAGAAGAGAACTTGTATAGATGAACAAAAATAAACACCAGTTAACAATAACGGTGAAAAATAATAACAAATAACAGTAATAATGGGGAAATCAATGAACACAGCAGTTTCTCCAGAACAGATGAACTGTAAATTGAAAATATTCAACCTTTCCGCTACTTTTATAGTTGAAAAGTTCTAGTAAGTACATTTTATTATGGGGGCATTTTCTTAGAACTGAAAAGACTATATTTCACAATAATAAAACCATTTTTGAGCTACCTGTTTGTCAAGTTTCCTGCTAATTGGGTGAAATAATCGGCAAATGGGGTTGGTTTGGATATATATATATATATATATATATATGTATTTGTATAAAATTGTTATTAACATTTATTTTATTATTTATTGTATGTAGGATTATAACTACCTGGAGCTTAGTGGAGGGACTCGTCTACGCCCTTTTATACATAATAATAAATTTTCTGGAAAATTGATGTCAGTGATATAGTCCACAGTTTATTATATTATTGATAATTTGAAATTTCATTTTAAATAATATTACGAAACGGTTATTTTCGGAAATGAGATAATTATAGAAGCCTTAACTTTTTTTAAATGACAATCCCATTCATGTATAATAACTCCCATTTGTGAATACAAAAATCGTAGTTTGCTGTCGGCTAAATAGGAAGGAAGAGAGTTTGCAAGTGGATAAAAATATCGGATAAATTACGTTACCGTAGCAACCCTAGCATTTAGGTACTGTCTGTTTACCAAGCAATGCACGTCAATTTGACAAATATAAATGTCAAAAACAGAATGAATTAAACAGCATATAACAATTCCAAAAAGTATGTCTAAACATTATGTTTCTACTCATTGTTCATTTAGTTTGTTAAATAAAGTTTAATTGAATTGAGTTTTTTATTCATGGGATTGTCTTACCAAATACCACGCGAGCTCAGATTCAGCCGGATATTTTTTGTGGTTGTTTTCGAATACTTACTTTCATTGGCAATTTAACGAGAGCTATTCTGGCAAAATCAAGAGAGCGTAGCTCGAGTGGTATTACCCCCGACTAAATGTGGTACGCCTATGGCTCCGGCCAAAATGAGTGATTTATTACTCCATGCCTTTTAAAAACGGAGTATAATCTAACTCATTTAATTTTACCTCTGTTTAAAAACTTAACCAATATTAAGATTGTTAAATATAATTTAATTACCAATTTTAACCTTTTTTCTAAAGTAAAAGACCCAACACCTACTTTATACAACACAAATGTTATTTACAAAATGGATTGCTCACAGTGTCAGGGATGTTATGTTGGTCAAACCTCACAATGGCTTAAGCAGCGCATTACCCAGCACAAGAGTGATTGTCGTACTGGCAAAAATAATTGTGCAGTTGTGGACCATTTTTTAAAAACAGGACATACGTTCGACTACAATAGTACTAAGATACTGCAACATGCGGACCGATACAAACATCGATTGGTTTTTGAGATGTATCATATTGCTAGGAACCCTAACGCGATAAACCTAAAATCAGACACTAATGGACTCAGTAATATTTATTGTCAACTTTTAAAATTGTTTTAAAAATTAATTTGCCTTATCACCCTGTAATTTGTTTTAGTGTGTTTCTTGTCAGTTTTTTGTAAACTTTTTCATATCTATACCTTATTGGTTTTTTAAAATTATTTTAATTAGTCCTGTCCTAAACCTTTTAATGTCTAGGCGTCACTGAATTCCAGACTCTTAAAATCTGTGAGTTCACTATTTGTTATTGTGTGCAATTGTTTATTAAATAAATTTTGTAGTATCTCCTGATGAAGCTACCAAACGGTGGCGAAATATTGAGTATAGGATAATAGTTTCATTTAATTTCACTGACCGCATACCCGATCATTCCCTCTATATATATATATATATATATATATATATATATATATATATATATATATATATATATTGTATAGGATTCAATAATTATTTATTATTTGAAAAATCATTAAACATGTATACCAACTCTTTCAAAGGGTAGGGTTCAAGTGCGCCATTCAAATTTACTCTAATTATTGGTTTGTGAAATTAAAATGAACAAAATTATGATTTCAGGAATTTTTTTAAAACATAGAAATTTACAAACAGAAAATGTGTACAGATATACTACAAAAAAATAAAACTACTATTACTATTGAACAATTAAAATGTTTTTTAAATAAAGGCCTTTTTTTAATTTAGAGATCTCTAATCTAATATTTCAAAATGGTACCTTTTATTTACTAGGTTTGTATCCACTTCAAACTAATCTTCATTTGGACATTTGATAAGCTGAGGACAAAGTTCTGAACAGTTTATTTCGTCTTCGCCTTTTGGACAATTAATGATTCCATCACATTTGTCTTTATACGGGTCGAAACATCTATCTATAGAAATATTACTGCAAGGGGTAGTTGATGAATTACAAATAGCACACCCCGTGAAATCAGAATGGTCTGTACAAACGAAATCTGCTGTTCTACAAATATTTGTGGAATTGTAACAACCAGATCAATCCAAACACATAAAAACACTGGGTTATTATATTTTAAAGTTACGGAGAGTTTGTTTCTTGAAGATAGTACAACAGGTTTGGGTAGTATGTCGTTACTGCACACGTTCAATTGAATATTGTCGAAGTTTCTAATTGACAAGCACGTGGAATTTCTTGAGAAGTTCAATTTTAATATTCTTAATGTAGTTATTGTATTTTCTGGTGAAGGTATTACCCAATTACATAAACTATTACTGTTTCTGTCAGATGATATATACTGTATGCTTCCTTGTAATTCGAACGAGGTCGTTTCTCCACAATAATCCGAAAAGTTTGCGTAAATTAGAACGTTCTTCTTGACGAGATCAATTATAATACCACTTTTCACTTTGACATTTTAAAAACCAACTCACTTTTTTGATTTCCATCATAATCTATCACGTTGCGGGTTGCTATCGAAACTTCTCTATATCGTATGAATTGTATAGATATTGTGTGATTAACGATGATTCACTGTTTATATTACCATGAATTTTTAAGCCGTATATGAAACATGAAAATGACATTTTTGTATTAGAAATTAGCATATAGAGATAAAGATTTTTATACATATAAATATTAACATAACTTATTTACTATTTATTAAAATTCCTGAAATCCCTAGCATAAAATAACCTAATTACTAACTATATGAAAATTTAACGCGTTTCTTTTAAATTATTTTGAATTTCATTCTAATTTCAACGGATGCTTTTGAAATTACATCATGTACTGCATTATTAATTTTAATCTCTATTGTATCTGAATCAGATTTCAATATTTTCGATTCTGATGATTCAAAGAGTATATCGTCTGTTTCAATATCTTTGGTCAGATTTTCTTCAGTATTATAGTGAGGATTTTGTTCACTGTTTTTAGTATCAGCATCTATAATTAATTTAGACATGTTTTTTTTTACAATTTATAAATATTCGTTAAAATGATGGCTAATAAAGTACAAGATTGGAAAAATCAATATGACTTATTTCAGTAATACTGTTAATCCTTATTAAATTGAATAGAACCAAATGAAAGTGCTTCAACTCCCCCCATTTATATTTTAATATATTCAAACTTATTTGATTATATTAAAATTTAAATCCTTCAATTTTTTAATAATCTCAATTCAATAAATATGTTTCTTTCTCATTTGAATGAAATATCTTAATCTAAATATGTACATAAATTTTGATTCATAATATCATCAATTTCTCCCCCCTATCCAATTTAAACTCCAAAACGTATATACATCTAACCTATTTAATTTGACTGCTGATGATACTGGAATACACTCTCAATATTAAATATCCCCCTTATTAACCCAGTATCTGGATGTGCCAGCTTATAGCTATTTTGAGCATTTTCATTTACCACTACGTATGGCCCTTCCAATGGTAATAATAACTTAGCACACATATTATCTTTCCTTTTTGCAACTTGTAATGATTTAATTAACACTAAATCTCCTTTCTGGAAAACCATTTTTCTTTTTCCCTTCTTGTTTGCTCTTTTAATGTTTTGTCAAGAATTTCCAACATATGCATGTCTCGGCTCACTATCCATTTTCTCTCTGGTAGCTGACCTGTCATTAAAAAGATAGGACATTCTCTTATAATACCATGAGGTGTGTGATTAAGGAATTTATCCACTTGTTTTAAATTATTTTCCCACTGATCATGTTGCTGATGACATAATATTCTTAGATATTTTATTATTTCCTTAATTCCTTGTTAACTAATATCTCTATACTTTCTCTTCTTTTTTTTTACACGTTCCCGTTTGTTCTTCTATCCTTCCATTTAAGTCATTAAATTTCTTATTCAGATTCTGTTCATACATTTGCATTATTTCCTCATTTGTTTGTTCTTGTACTTTTATAGACTGTATTTCTTCAATTATATTCTCATTTTGTTTCTTCACTTCTACTTGAATTGATCCTGATAAATTTTCTTCTAAACATCTTCAATTTCTTCTATGATCTGTAATATTTCAAATCTCTTCTATTCTACTCTGCCTAAACAACTTACATGGAACTGGATATGATTTTACTTTAACCTTTCTCAGTATTCTTCTCCTTTATTATATCCATATTTTAATTAAGCAACCCTTAGTTACTTCGAAATTCTTTTTGTATACATCTTTAACAATTCATTTATAAATTCATAATGTTCTTCTTCACAATCTGACCAATTACCATTACTTTTCACATCTTCTATTTATTCTATCTCACGCACATTCTCATTCACCATTCCAATTTCTTTTTCATACAATCCTTCATATTTCATCATCAAACTCTTCACTTTCTCTTCATATTCCTTATTTCCACTTATTAACTCCAATTCTACCATAATTCCATTCCTCTTTATATTCCATAACTTCCTATTATCCTCTTCAATTGCCAATACTTCCATATTTATCTCCTTAAATTCAATTATTTTACCATCTAATTCTATCTATCTATTCAAAATCAATTATTTCCTTATATTTCATCAATACATCAATAACTTTGTCTGTTTCTAACTTCTTCATCGACTATGCTTACATATCAACTTCTGTTTCATCCTTTAATTCAATCTTTTGTATCATATATTTGCTTAATTCATATAACTTCCGTCCGTTTGTTCCTATAAATGTAATTATTTCATCCTGTACGTCTATTTTGTTGCTTAATTTTATTTCTATTTTCTTTATCATTTCTTCCATCAAAGCTTCTAAAATCTCCTCTATTCTCACAATACTTGTTGTCATAAATTTTATCTCCATTTCCATATATTCGTTTTTCATTTCTGTAACTTCTATTTTCATTTCCATAATTCATATCAACATGTCTATCATTTATTCTATTATCAATCCATGTTTATATAATTTCTATTTAAATATATTTTTAAATATTACTTGTTAATCATAAACCTTTTATTTACACATCGTTTTTATATCCCTTCCTTACCATGTACAATTCCTTTTCGTTTCTAGATTTCGTTCCTATAATCCTGTCATATAATTCAATTTTATTTTCTTTTCCTAAACTTCGTCTTATTCTCTTCTCTTATTGTTTGACTCTCTATCGGTTTCCTAAATTCGATTAAATTTTCCACTATATCCTTTTTAAAATCATTGTGCCATATTCGTTTCCTAGATTTCTTTAAATTTTCCACTATGTTCTTTTTAAATTCATTGCCCCATATCTCATTATCTTCATCATATATTCCTGTTCCTGTACTTTCTTCCCAGAAATGCATTACAATTTGCATCTCAAATTCTTCCGTATCATTGAACTGATTTTTTATTATTTTCTTCTCCTCCTTAATCTCAATTCCTATTATTTCATTTCCAATTATAATAATAAAAACTCTAGGATCAATTATTTTCATATTTCTATCAAATTTCACTCTTATTTCGATACTTTCTGTATAAATTAACCGTCCGGCATTTTGTTTTGTGGTTTGTTCTATTTCTTCCATAGTATCCTTCAGTTTCCTATTCATCTCCTCCAGTTCCTTATTAAACTGTTTACCCATTGTTTCATTTCGTTTAACGCATGTACCTGTTTTTTCTTCTACAAGATCTTCTAAGTCATTGAATTTTTTTTTTACTTTTTCTTGGTAGCTTTGCATTACTTCCTCTATTGTTTGTCCTTGAAATATAATGTATTCCAATTCTTTCGTTATATTTTCATTATGTTTTGCAACTTCAGCCTGAATAGTTCCCGGTAAATTTTCATTTATACATTTCCCTAATTCATGAATTTGTTCCACCATATGTTTTTTTATCCCTTCTCTAATTCGGATCTCATTTTCTTGTATTTCTATACGCAAATGTTTATTTTGTTCAAACGTATCTTCCTTCACCTTATCTATCTGCTTCCTAAATTCTTCATTTTCCTCCCTAAGTTTCTTAATTTCCTTCAAACCTTCCATCTTCACCTCGTCTATTTTCTTTTCCATCCTGTTCATGTTTCCATTTAAATCATTCATGTTCCCATTCATCTTGTCCATCTTTCCATTCAAATCTCCCCTCATATTAATTAAAAATTCCATTATTTGATCTCCTCTGCTTACACTATCCTGCCTGTCTTGTCTACTATCCTGCTGTTCCCCCGATTCTTCACTTTTTTTATCTATTAAGGTTTGTTCCTCTCCATCTAAATCTCCCATTCCACATCTCCTTTCTTCTTGTTCCTCATCTGATCTGCCTTCCAAACCTATTTGTTTTCCGTCCCTAAGCATCATTCTCTTTGCCATTTTAATTGTATCTAATTCTAATGTTTTTAAACGAAAAAATTCTTAATTCACCACACGTTGGGCCGCCAAATTTGTATAGGATTCAATAATTATTTATTATTTATTATTTATTATTTGAAAAATCATTAAACATGTATACCAACTCTTTCAAAGGGTAGGGTTCAAGTGCGCCATTCAAATTTACTCTAATTATTGGTTTGTGAAATTAAAATGAACAAAATTATGATTTCAGGAATTTTTTTAAAACATAGAAATTTACAAACAGAAAATGTGTACAGATATACTACAAAAAAAATAAAACTACTATTACTATTGAACAATTAAAATGTTTTTTAAATAAAGGCCTTTTTTTAATTTAGAGATCTCTAATATAATATTTTAAAATGGTACCTTTTATTTACTAGGTTTGTATCCACTTCAAACTAATCTTCATTTGGACATTTGATAAGCTGAGGACAAAGTTCTGAACAGTTTATTTCGTCTTCGCCTTTTGGACAATTAATGATTCCGTCACATTTGTCTTTATACGGGTCGAAACATCTATCTATAGAAATATTACTGCAAGGGGTAGTTGATGAATTACAAATAGCACACCCCGTGAAATCAGAATGGTCTGTACAAACGAAATCTGCTGTTCTACAAATATTTGTGGAATTGTAACAACCAGATCAATCCAAACACATAAAAACACTGGGTTATTATATTTTAAAGTTACGGAGAGTTTGTTTCTTGAAGATAGTACAACAGGTTTGGGTAGTATGTCGTTACGGCACACGTTCAATTGAATATTGTCGAAGTTTCTAATTGACAAGCACGTGGAATTTCTTGAGAAGTTCAATTTTAATATTCTTAATGTAGTTATTGTATTTTCTGGTGAAGGTATTACCCAATTACATAAACTATTACTGTTTCTGTCAGATGATATATACTGTATGCTTCCTTGTAATTCGAACGAGGTCGTTTCTCCACAATAATCCGAAAAGTTTGCGTAAATTAGAACGTTCTTTTTGACGAGATCAATTATAATACCACTTTTCACTTTGACATTTTAAAAACCAACTCACTTTTTTGATTTCCATCATAATCTATCACGTTGCGGGTTGCTATCGAAACTTCTCTATATCGTATGAATTGTATAGATATTGTGTGATTAACGATGATTCACTGTTTATATTACCATGAATTTTTAAGCCGTATATGAAACATGAAAATGACATTTTTGTATTAGAAATTAGCATATAGAGATAAAGATTTTTATACATATAAATATTAACATAACTTATTTACTATTTATTAAAATTCCTGAAATCCCTTGCATAAAATAACCTAATTACTAACTATATGAAAATTTAACGCGTTTCTTTTAAATTATTTTGAATTTCATTCTAATTTCAACGGATGCTTTTGAAATTACATCATGTACTGCATTATTAATTTTAATCTCTATTGTATCTGAATCAGATTTCAATATTTTCGATTCTGATGGTTCAAAGAGTATATCGTCTGTTTCAATATCTTTGGTCAGATTTTCTTCAGTATTATAGTGAGGATTTTGTTCACTGTTTTTACTATCAGCATCTATAATTAATTTAGACATGTTTTTTTTTTACAATTTATAAATATTCGTTAAAATGATGGCTAATAAAGTACAAGATTGGAAAAATCAATATGACTTATTTCAGTAATACTGTTAATCCTTATTAAATTGAATAGAACCAAATGAAAGTGCTTCAATATATATATATTTATATATATATATATATATATATATATATATATATAAAATAAAACTTCAAAGAGTGGTCTTTGTTAAAAAAAACCCTCAAACTCGTGGGGATAGCAGCCAAAAAAACTTTACAGGTTAGAGATAAAGTGAATCAAATAGTACATTACCCAAGCTTTCGAAGAGCATTGTCTTCATTTTCAAAGGCTATAATAAACCAGAAAGAAAAAATCGGTTAACTTAATAAAGAAAATATTTTATTCTCTTTATTAAGTGAACCGATTTTTTCTTTCTGGTTTATTATAGCCTTTGAAAATGAAGACAATGCTCTTCGAAAGCTTGGGTAATCTACTATTTGATTCACTTTATCTCTAACCTGTAACTCTTTGAAGTTTTATTTTTTAACTAGTCAGCCGTGACTAACTGCCATCTTTTGGTTTATATATATATATATATATATATATATATATATATATATATATATATATATATATATATATTTATATACAGGGTGTCCCGGGACTAATGGGAAAAAAGTCAGGAGCGTATAATATGGGCCAAAATAATGTTGGTATTTCATATAAACTTTTTCTATGCAGGCCCTCGCTTTCGAGTTATAGGCCTCCAAAGTTTGAATTTGGTTTTAATTTTTATTATTTGTACTAGTTGTTTGATCTTCATAAAATTTACGGCAAAGCTATAGTGTACGTGTATGCATATTTTGAAAAGGTAAATAGATTTACAGTTGTGTCTTAAAGCCAGGGACGGACTACCCGCAATGGTTAGTGATCCAAAAATTTTGCAGGGATGGCATACCCTATATTAAATTATCGTACTTGACTTCCTCACACATTAAGCTAACGAAAAGGTACTCTTGTTGGAACTCGATAAAATAAGCCGTTTGGCTAGTATTTACAGTTTTATTAATGCACTACGTACCAATTTACCTAACTAACTTATTAATACGATGTCCAAGATTTACACCTACAGTACTACAACAAAATAATTTAACGATAGCAGAAGATGAAAAACATTAACGACTTATTAATTCGAAAGTTGGTAGAAACTTTTTAAAAGTGTTTTTACCGTTTATGAACTAACCATAGGATAATTTGGTCAAACGTTGTGTAGAATAGTTCGTAGTCAATAATTCATAAGTCCTTAATTTAACAGTTACTATGGCAGAATTCACTTTTATTGAGTGCGCAGAATTACATTTAATGTATGGACTGGCTTCTCGAAACTGTTTAGAAGCCAGAAGGCTTTATGCAGAGCATTTTGCAAACAGAGCATTACCAGACAGACGAATGTTCGAGCGTATTGATCTCAGGTTACGAGAAACAGGTATCAATAAGTAAATGTAATTTTCCATGTATACAAAACAAAATTTAGTGCCAAAAACGGTGGAGAAGGTCCAGTACGAAGCGTACGTACTGTGGCAGTTGAACAGGACTTGTTAAATGCAGTTGATAATGAACCATCATCGAGTTTACGAAAATTATCGAGAGAACATAACGTCTCGAAATCAGTTGTTCATCGCGTCTTAAAAAAAGAACAGCTTTTATATCCTTTTCACATGAAAAAAGTACACAGTCGCTGATTATCCTGCACGAATTGAGTATAGCCAGTGGTTTCTGCGACAACAACAAGCAGACAATACATTTATTAGTAACGTTCTTTTTACGGACGAATCTGGTTTCACCAGAGATGGATTCATTAATTCTCACAATATGCATTTATGGGATGATGTGAATCCACATGGCATTATCCAATCTAGGAACCAGCATAGATTCATGGTTAATGTTTGGGCAATCATTTGATAGGACCGTACTTTATTGACGGTACTTTGACCGGTCAGAGATATTTGGAGTTTTTGCAAAATGAGTTATGGAACCTGGTTGATGATGTGCCTCTACAAACTCGTAGGAATTTATGGTTCATGCATGATGGGGCCACTCCTCATTTCAGTTTAGATTTACGCCAGCATTCATACACAAGGTTTCCTAATAGATGGATTGGTCGTGGAGGCCCTTTTCAATGGCCACCGCGATCAGGAGACGTTAATCCTATACATTTCTTTCTCTGGGGTTATCTCAAAAGTAAGGTATACGCAACACCTGTGCAAACAAGGCAAGATTTAATAGACAGAATTATGTTACACTGCAATGTTATTAGAAATAATATGGGATTGCTCTTTCAAGTGCAAAGAAACAACCTTCGTAGACTTAGAATGTGCGTGGAAGTGGGAGGAGCTGATATTGAAAACTTATTACAATAACGTTAGTTTTTGTTGTTGTTTAGGAATTAGTTTTTGTCAAATGTTTTTGAACTTGTCTTTTTAGAGGTTTTCTTAATGGCTTAATAATGTTGTGTTCGTAATTTTGATTAAACGCAACTAATTACGTTGTTCCCGTTCCTATTTAATTCCCATTAAATGAGTTCTTAATGTTTCTATCATATGCTATCATCAAATTATTTTTTTGTAGTACTGTAGGCAAATCTTGGACATCGTATTAATAAGTTAGTTAGGTAAATTGGTAGTTAGTGCATTAATAAAACTGTAGATATTAGCCAAACGGCTTCTTTTATCGAATTCCAACAAGAGTACCTTTTCGTTAGCGTAATGTGTGAGGAAGTCAATTTCGATATATACATACAGGGTGTGCCATCCCTGCAAAAGTTTTGGATCACTAGCCATTGCGGATAGTCCGTCCCTGGCTTCAAGACACAACTGTAAATCTGTTTACCTTTCCAAAATAAACGTACACGTACATTATAGCTTTGCCGTAAATTTTATAAAGATCAAATAACTAGTACAAAAAATAAAAATTAAAACCCAATTCAAAATTAAAACTTTGGGGGCCTATAACTCGAAAACGAGGGCCTGCATAGAAAAAGTTTATATGAAGTAATAACATTATTTTGGCTCAGATTATACGCTCCTGACTTTTTTCCCATTAGTCCCGGGACACCCTGTATATATTCTTTTACTATTTCATACAAATTCAACTAATTATTTCGCTGAATGTTCTGTGGTCTGTGACTGGCCTACAAAACCTACTTGATTGAACTTTGATATTTCTTCCTTTTTATATCAGCTTTCATTCGGAGTACATGGTTCCTCAATTTTTCGATTATATTTGGGATTGTATAAACTGAAAAGGGTCAACTTTATAAGATTTCATTGGTCATAATTGTTAGCGTAGACAGAATTATTTATATCGGATCTGGACCAAAATCTAAAAACCTCTTTAAGGCCATCCTACAACTTGAGTAAGTAAAATCATCCACCATTCACTTCTATTAAATTTATAACTCATATTTCACATATTGCATACTTTGGGCCTTCTTTTTTCTTTTGTCTGTTTCCATCTCTTTTACTCTATTTGCTGATATTCGCTGTTCCACTTAGCGCTATTCCTAAGCTTCGCTTCCTCTAAGCTTTCTGATCATTTCCACATAACATCATTAATCTGTGGAAGAATAGTAGATAGTAGAAGTCACCCAGCACAGTTTAAATTTGATGCATGCCAAGCTATTGATAACATTAGATCTGAAACCTAGGATGACCTAGATCAAGTCATCACAATTACGTTGAGCTTACCACCAGTGATACAAGTAAGAACTTTCTGATTTATCTTTACACTCACCATTCACAAAGGGTTGTGGGTTGTTATCTGAAGGACAAGCATCTGATCCTGAAATTTTATAACACATTTACGACAATATATGCATTACTAAATAAACTTCAAATATTATTATCTATATTCTAAAGTTACCTGTAAACACCAAGGCTACCCCTCGGTCGCACGAATATCCTATATGTGTGATTTGCAAATTAAAATTTCAATGGTTTCAATTTAAAAATGTTTAATTTATGAATCCATCCCTACTCTACCGTTGAATAACCTTTTCGATTCATTTGGGCTAGCTATAATCGAGGTTCTTTTCCATCAGTAAAATAACAAAGGTATAAAGATGAAAGCGGGTCATTTCGACCATCTTTAACGGGCACTGAAGGGTTTCTATTTATTCTTGCGTTTTTCCGTTAAATAAAAACAAATATTCAGGTAACCTTCTTAACGACCAAATAGATACCATTCTCCCTTATTAAACCCAGAAGAAAGATTAGGAATGATTGTAGTGAATGAATTTCCAGGTAAACGTGTTCAATACCTTTGTTAATATTCGTAGAACTCCGTATTAATGCACTGTATAAATTTTTAAGAAATCATTATACCTTCAATCGTTTGATAAATCTACTGTGTTAGCGAAACGAGTCAAAAGTTTCAATTAATAATAATAATAATATTTATTCACATCAGCAAAATACAAATACAAAGTAAAAAATATAAAGTTCAGCTGTGAATAAAAAAAATACTCGATAAGCGTAAAACACTTGTTTCGAGAACTAATTAAATTAAACAATGTATCACCATGAATATTAAAAAGTTTCAATGAATGATGATAGACCTATCTAAATGTAAAATATAAAACACAGTCTTATACAAATAGACGAGCAAAAATACACATTTACACACATAGACACACATGGAAAGCTAAAAGGTAAAAGTTACTAGTTACACGAGAAAACAACAATAAATACACATGCACTTTGTAATCAAACAGATAAACATTAAAGTAGGAAAACCAGCACAAAACTCCAAGCTGACGATTTAGCAAAGGTACATAATTTTTGTATTATCTTGAGTTTCTAAATTATCTAATGGAATATTCGCTGAAGTTCAATTCTCCCAGTTTGAAGTATGTGTTTTTTCAGTTCTTTTTTAAAGTGGTTATTGCTTTTTATTGATTTTATTGTTTCAGGAATATTATTATACAGTTTTGGAGCAAAGAAAGAGTATGATCTCTGAGCAGCGACCTTAACCATCAGGGGAGTAACGTAATGATCTTTTTGGCGAGTGTTGTATTGATGGAAGGGAAGTAAAGCTGTATGCTTATTTGCATGATATTTGATACTTGTGCATAGAAAATACAACTGTCTTATATCTAGAATTTGAGTTTCAGTGTACAGAATATCAGAAGAGCATCTGCTGTCTCTAGAAAATATAAATTTAAGGAAGCGCCTTTTCATAACTTCGATATAATGTATGTGAGTATTCAAAGTTCCCCCCCCACACCGCTATTCCGTAACGAATATGACTTTCTACTAGTGAATAATATAAAGTTCTCAAGTGCTTCAGTGGCAGGATTTCTTTGAGTTTCCTGAATTTATATAAAATAGTTCTCAATTTGTTGACAGTATACTTTATATGTAAATCCCATTTCATATGCATATCCATTATTATTTCTAAATATTTAATTTTTTTTTCTGGGAGGATGTGGAAAGGTGTTTCATTCCTGACTACCAAGTGATCAAATGGAGGCATTCCAGCTGAGTTACAACAAAATGGTATATAATGTATTTTATTTATATTAACCGTTAATAATCTTTTATCCAACCAACATTTTATCGTAGAAAACTCCCTTTCAACCGTATCCTTCAATAAGTCCCAGTCATCTGCTTTATAGAAGATGGCTGTATCATCTGCAAATTCAATTATATTTCCGTTGTCACTCAATGAGAAAAGTCCGTTCACATATATATTAAACAATGTTGGTCCCAGCATGGAACCTTGAGGTACTCCACAGTCCATCTCCCTCTCACTGCCGAGTACATCACCGATTCTCACCGCCTGGCATCATCCTGTTAAATAGCTTTCGAATAGCCTCAATATATCTCGCATTCCAATATCTTCCAGTGACTGAAGAAGAAGGTGATGACTGACAGTGTCGAAGGCTTTGGATAGATCTATGAACACACATAAGGACGGTCTACCCTCATTCAAAGCTTGGACAACTTTTGAATTCAATGACAGAACAGCATCCTGAGTTGAAATTTTCTCTCTGAATCCAAATTGATAATCTGAAATTAGTTTGTACTTATTGAGAAAATTAACAACCCTCCTGTTAATGATCTTTTCGAATACTTTCGATAGATGGGTAACTAGAGAGATCGGACGATAGTTGGTGATGATGGATGTATACCATTTTTTAAACAGTGGTGTAATAATTGATTTCTTAAACTTAGCAGGGTAAACACCTTCCTCCACACATCTATTCAACAAATAAATCAAGGGTTCTAGAATATAGACTGATATTTGTTTTATGGTTTCTGCCTTCAAGTCATCATAACCTACTGCCTTGTTATTTTTTAATTCTAAAATTATATTTTTCGTCTCCATGGTGTTAATTGGTTTGAACACAAATGAATTAAGAATAGGTGATCTTTTTATTTTGTAATTTCTGTTGTTTTTTATCCGACCACCAAGAGTTCTGCCCACTTCAACAAAGGTTCCATTAAATGCATTCGCAATCTCTGTTTAGTCAGTCAAAATTTTGTTTTCTGTAGGATGTTTAATTTTATCTATGACGTATTTTTGTTTTTTTGTCCTTGATATTTGTTGAACAACATCCCACAGAGTTTTTGAATGGTTTTTATTTTTTTCTATTAATTGGTTATAGAAGTTGGATTTAGTTTTGTGGATCAGTGAAGTTAACTTGTCTCGATAGCTTTTGTATTCTTTTTTCAGATCATCATTGTGTGGCTGCTTTTGCATAAGACGAAACATCTTATTTTTTTTATTAATAGAATTCAGTAATCCATTCGTAACCCAGGGAGCTATTTTGTTGTTTTTCCTACGAATCTGACGTACCTCTGTGCATGCTTCCAACGTATTTGTGGTTATATTGATAAATTTTTCGGTTGCAGAGTCTGGAGTGGGTGCAGTATAGACGTCCCTCCAGGAGATATTGCTGAACATATTGTGTATTTCGTTGACATTTATACATTTTATTATTTTGTTATTGTGTTCTTGTACCTTATTTTTTTCCGGAATTACAACTTGGAGGAGAGTAGTGTAGTGGTCAGTTACTGTGGTTTTCAATATAATGGGTAGGATATTTTCGTTCAAATTGGGATCTTTGGATTTAATAAAAATATGGTCTAGGCAGATTTCACTCCTGCCTTGTACTCTCGTAGGTGCGTTTATTGTCGATACGTATCCAAACTCATTTAGTGTGTTCAGATATTCAATTGTATCCCTGTCATCCGAATTACACATGTTAATATTGATATCTCCCATAAACAGAGATATATCAGTGTTATCATGAAGGTTCTCAAAAAATTTAAAAAGGTTTTTATTAAACTCTTGAAGGCTGGAGTTTGGTGATCGGTATAAGGCTGTAATGAGAAGTGTGTTCCCCATGTTTACATCAAGGTTGATTTGAAGCGCCTTCAGCTCATTAGAAATCTCTTTCGTTTCATAACTAAAATCAAAACACGATTTAATATATGCAACTATCCCATCATTCTGGTTATAACGGCTTTCGTGATATATCATATTGTATCCATTTATGCAAAAAATGCTCTGATCGATTACGTCTCTAGTTTCGCTTAGAGTTATACAGTCAATATCATTATTAAAAGTTTGTAACATCACTAAAAATTCATCAAAGTTTTTATAAATGCTACGGATATTCATTTGCAGAACCTTAAAATTAGTGGAGCTCCTATTGATATCAAGGATTTGATTGCATTCTTCGGTGGTATCTATGCTATACGTTTCGACACAATCAATTCTGAAATCCGTTACATACTGATCGATCATACATATATATAAAGAAAGATATAAAATATCAAAAAGAGGTTATATAAAAAAAATGCTGCAGATATGAACACAAATAATTAAGAACTTACAAAGAAAAAAACGTAATTGTTGAACACCCGAAACAAAATGTTAATAAATATGAACAATTACTGACCAATATATATAAAAACAACTAAAATAATATGGAACCAAAACATTCTTATAATTGTGGTGTCTCACTTCAGATCGGTTAATTCTTGTTAACTGAGCGGGTTCTTGGTTTCCCCTCCAGAGCCTTAACCGGTTTATTAGAAGCAGGAATCCGCGGAGTAACAGTAGCTTTTTGCGACTCTGATGGGAACTTCTCTTTATTCTCGACTGTTGGGGTAGATGGTGCACTGTGCGGTTGGTCTACAGAAGTGGCATCTTTTTCCAAGTCATCAACCCCAAAAGATACTAAATCCACGATAAGTTTATTTCTCCTTAGATAATATTCTTTATAGGTACCTTCTTGTTTGGCTAGGTATAGATGTTTTCTAAGAATTTTGTTCTCGCTCCTTTGTGTCGGTGTGAGATCATGAACAATAGAAATATTTGTTCCCTTCAACCTGCTACAATTCTTCAGAACTTCCCTCTTCTTGATGTTTGAAGCAAACTCAATCTTGATGGGACAATTGTCCGACTTACCTAGTGGATAAACGTCAGCAAAATCATTTGTAGCCAGATCCACACCAAGCAAGCCTCTGAAATCCTTGCACAATATTTCTGCGACAACCTCCTCTCTCTTTTTTTTTAGTCCAAATACTATAATATTCTTCCTGTTCTGGGCTCTTTTCAGATATTCTAATTCTTCTTTGAGTTCACTATTTTCCTTTTCCAAATTTGCTACACTATTTTTCATATTTTCAATTTTTAGTAGAAGTCTTGCTTCGCTGGCCACAATGCAGTTTTTTATTTCAGTACGGTTGGTCAGGATCTCTTCACGAATAATTTTAATCGCTTTGTCCAATTCTGTCATTTTTACTAGGCACAAGCGTAGTGTATGGTACCCTTTAGAACAATCTGGGACCTGTTTACGTTTTTTATTGTCGTTATCACTGCCAGTAAAATATAAATTTTAATATAAAAAACGGACTTACGTGGAAAGTACGTACGGTCTGTATGTTACAACTGGTGGAAAAATGGCATTCAACACAAGGTAGACACTTTGAAAATTTACTGACGTTTCAAACAACTGATTTTCAACTTAAATCGGAGATGACACACAAATATGTGTGTATTGCTAAAGATTCACACGCACTTGAACATTAGTTTGAATATAATGAAGTTTTAAACAAATTAAATTGTTTTATTTCAACGTCCAAATTGTCAAATTTTCAATATTCCCGTTATTCTAACAATATATTTTTCATATCGCGATTCATATTATACTACTGGATGACAGTTGACACAAAACTGCTGAATTTCCTTAATTGTAGCTATTTGAACCGTATGACACATCATCCCAATTCCAAGTTTATGATATATCCCGACATTTCCTATATAATATCCGTAAGGCACACATTCGCACAATAAAAACTTGCCCCAGAAAAATACTACAGAGGCTTTCGAACATCAAAACTGTCTTTTCCAGAACTTAGGTATCGAGATTCAAAGGCGGACTAAGTTTTTTGTGGTCGGGAATTTGGAACAGATTTTCTTGGCAACCCTACTGATTTATATAGGTGTGGTGTTGGAGATAAAAACCAAAAATAAATATACATAAACAGGAAGTTTAAATTCTCAGAGTGCTCTTATTATGTCACTGATATACGTGATATAATTTCAATAATATAACATTTATGAAAACTATTGCTACTTCAACAGTTCACTGTGAAAATATACAAACATACTGAAATTTTTTTTTCTATTGATTCCAGTGAAATTATGAATTGTAGAGAAATTGACATATTTGAACAACAAGGTTATATTTACAAGCAATTCAAAAGATGTCTTTCTTTACGAACGTTATTCTCAGGCACCAAATAAATCTTCATGAAATTGAGTCACGAAAATGAGTGAATTTCCAACTGGATAAATGATTTCAATACCAGAAAAAAAGTTGTTCATTTTCACCACAACTTGGTGTCAGAAGAAATAGTTGTTAATTATTATAGATTTGGTTCCTTTTTGTATAGTAAGAATGTCATAGTTTCAACATAGAAAAATATCCAACCAACATTTTTTCTGACCGGCTTGGACGAAAGTAAAGAAAAAGTAATTATAGACTTTTTCTTCTCACATATTCGCGGTCGTTGCGTTTAATACTTTATACACTACCAACCTCCTTTCAAACTTTTTCTATTTTCAAGTTCGATTCGTCTTAAACAAACTAACCGTGTTACCAATCATGTGACAGGAAAGTGCGTTCGTAAACCATTTATTATTATTGGGCAACCAGTAATAAAAGTTAAGGAAGCCATGATGTGGTTGATTGATTATTTCTACAAAATAGGTACATTTTTTAGCTGCTTACGTGAGGTTATCGATAATATTAGCTTTCGCGGTTTGGTTCAAAGAAGACAATTGTTGAAATTTTTACATTCAATATACTCAGTGACATAGATACCCGAACTCCCAGCAAAAATCATATTATTTTGGTAATATTTGGCGTACGTATCAGGAAGTTTGTAATATGTGAATGATTAAAATTTCACTCTTATCTAGTGAGGATAATCTACCCACTATGCAAATAAATATTACGGTTATGTTAATTCAACATCACATTGTGATAATGTTCTTCCTTTTTTTTTCTCTTGTTTTCATCACATGCTTATCTATACAACTGCTTATGCCCAGCTTGTGGCTGATAACTGTTGTGATGTTTCAACTTAACTTCTCAGTACATTATATTTTCTTAGATGCTTTATGGACATTACTTAAACCTCTAAATAATATACCTCAAACTTTCTAGATGACATCCTAGAGATGTTTTTATGCCTAATCAGGAAATACAGGGTGAACAACTAACAACCTCGGCTGTCGACCATATTTCAAAGAATAGTCATGGTACAACATTAAAAAAAAACCTTCAGGAAAATGACCCTGAAATATCGCTGGAAAATATCTGCTAGGGGGTGAAATGAAAACTTCAAAACATAATACTGTGATTATCTCCAAAGAAGACATACTAAAGGTATCCTAAAAATACAATTTTCGATATATTGATGAGATTATGAAAAATTTAGTAAGGGACCTTTTTGTCCTTATTCTTCAAGTAAGGGGTGGGGGAAGGTTCAAACTGGTTAAAAACAAATGTCGTAACACTTTTTTTGTTTTTTAACCTATATCAATGTTGTTGGCGTCATTTAAAAGAGTTTTTCCTCTTTAATAAGATATGCTTAACAAAAATAACAAAATTGGACAACTTTGTCAACGCTATGTCAAAAAGTCGAAAATATTCCCATTTTTCTCGGAAGTTTCGAATGTGATAAGGGATTTTTTAAATTCTGATGAAAAGGGGTTAAAAAATAGGAATTTAGTGAAAACCGCAAGTCTGATTCTTAATTCTATTCGAAGATATAAGATATCAGATTTTAAAATTCAAAAAATGCTCCATTCTACTTTTGAAATTTCCGAGCGGATACAAAATTGCTTAATTTTGTTATCAATCTTATTAAACAGAAAAAATTCTTTTAAATGAAGCTGAAATCTTTAATATCGGTTAAAAAACGAAAAAGATATACATCTGTTCATAAGTTTGAACCTTCCCCCATTCATTATTTGAAGAATTATGGCAAAAAATCTCCTTAATAAAATTTTTTCATAATCTCATTAAAATTTCGAAAATTGTATTTTTCGGACACCTTTAGTATGTTTTTTTGGAGATAATCACAGTATTATGTTTTCGAGTGTTCATTCCACCCCTAGCCGATATTTTAGAGACTGTAAAACATTTTCCAGCGATTTTTCAGGATCACTCACCCAAAGTTATTTTTTTTGAAAGTTGTACCACGATTCTATCCTGAGATATGGCGTACAGCCGTTCTAAGTTGTTCACCCTGTACATTTAAAATAAACTAGCAAAAAAGCAATAAAGGATTTGAATAGTACATTAAATTTGAAAATAACAGGTACAAAATTAGAAAAAAAAATATCTTGTCCAGGAATACAACCTAAAAAAATAAAATTGTGTAAGCAAATTACATAACAAGTGTGGAAAGTGGAAACTATTGAACGCATTCAGTGAGAGCAAGAAATAAAAAAGGGTATAATAATCTGTAGTTGCCATAACGTAACATACTTGAAACTGAATTAATAAAATTTAACAGATACACATACATTACAGCTTGTTTACAGAAAATTTATAAGAATAGTTTTTAAATAATATTAAGAAAAACTAATAAAAATTTTACATCATAAAGATTTTATGAAACATTACGGTAAATCAACAGAAATCCAATCTGATTAAAGAAAATTCTATCGTTTACTTACGGTTTCGGTTTCGAGTGTCTCAACCATTCCATAACGTACACTTCAAAATCCTTATCTGTGAAACCTTTAAAGGTGTTCTGAACAGCAGGTAAAAAAACAATTACTTTTGATCAAATTGTGCCCATGGAGACCTTTGATCAGGCATCATAAACTACATCAAACTAGATTTTCAGCCAATCGACTGAGACCCATATGCCATAAAAAACATGCGGTGTTCTTCAAAGGAATGATAACATATTTTATTTCGAGAAGTGACTTTTCATGGCTTACCTTCTATTACCTGCCTCACTCCGTTTGGCAGGTAAATTCAGGTGTGCCATGAAAATTCATACTTCTATTCTGTATAAAATAATATACTATTCTCATCTTGTAATTTTCATTCTGGGACATATTGTACATTAACATTGTGGTATTGTACCTTAATGAAAACTAAGCATTATTAATACAAAAAAAAACTAATTATGATGAAGATTTATGAAAACATTATCAAGTTAAATGAGTTTATAATTAATTGTATCCAATTGAGTATCTAATAATTTTGTTTCTACAATAATAAATAATTGAATTCTGTTTGTTGATTGGCGCATTCAGTGTAAGTTACATATTCTTCGACTAGATAAATATACTATTGTTAGGGATATCTAGAGGTTTTCAATTCAGCTTATTCATTGTTTACAGTGTATTTTCAAATTGAAATGAGCTTTTAAACAGAAATTTCTATTTATAAAGTCTCAAACAGTCTCTAATTGTTCACAAGAATTGTTACTATTAATGTTAAAATATTCTAAATGCAAAACTATATTGATGGCTATGACTACTACTATTGCCATTACTACAGAAACTAGAACTAGAGATACTTGATTCAATATTTTTTGTACTGTTTAATACAATGTTTGTATCAGTCTATCTGAAATAGTTACTCCCCTTTCTTTATATAATTACCAACCATTTGTTTTTTATTTTATTTATGTGAGTAGTTTCTGAAATATCTTGAACATTGAATATATTTTCTTCTAGATACAAATCTCTGCCAACATATGAGCAGGTTTTATTATTAATAGTAATATCTACCCTATTGCAATATTAAGATTTTTATAGGTATAATGCATATCTAGGATTCAAAATATTGTGAATCGTTTTTAAAATCTACCTTCTAACTAAAATATTTTGAAAGTTGAACAAACCCTTATTTTTCAAACTCTATTATATAATTTTAGGATACAATCCTACCACCTGGAATTTCAATGTACAATTGCCGATTAAAGTATTGAATGAGTATTTAGTTTTAATTATTATGATTTTGGAATAGGTACTTACCAATAACAACTGTTGTTCGTCCATTATAACAATAATTATAACTAAGTATAGAAACTGTGGCTAAGTCGGTACTAAGGAAAACGAATACCACTTTATTCAAGTCCTTGCAAAAAATGTGCATCATGCAAATAAAATATAACACAAAACTGAAAACCATGCCACAATACACGATCCGCCATGTCATACTTGTCATTTGTTTCCACAGATCATCTGTTTGTTTCGTTCGTCAGTACCTCTTCTGTTTTCTTCTTTTTTTGTATACATTAATCACTCGCCCAATTATGTCACTGTGATGTTTAATATGAGATATTACTGAGAGTTTTATGAACTAACATCGTATAGACATAATCACAGGAAGTTACTAAAAATTATTTCGGAAGATGTGAAAGTAACTGCAACATGTGATCATCTTAGAAACATGTTAATTTGTAATATTAGAGTAATGTTCTGTATGTGACGTTAATGAGAAGTGTACAAATTAACATCGTATGATTGTTTCCTATAGGAAGTTTCTTTAAAGAAGATCATAGGAAGTGTATGTAACTGTGAATTCAAGTATTGTTGTGAATATCAAAAAAATGTTTGTTTTAATTACATGACATGGATGTTAACAGAGTTGGTAATAAAATTAAGACATCTAGGAGATATCTTATTAACGTTTTAAATACTTAAACATCACCAAAGGTCTCTAAAAAGAACATCACAAAAAAGACTTGTTATGTTTCTTGTTTAGTGGGTAAGTTTCTCCTCACCAACTTTAATAATGGGTTGAAGCTCCACGACTTCTTACACATTCCCTAATGCTTCTAGGCATACACATAATCAGTTGATCAATATCCTCCTGGGTTATCTCATTCCAAGCCGCCTCTATCTAATGTCGAAGATTCATCGGAGTTTGAGGAGCACGCTGTAAATTTTTTAACATTCTACCGTTCTGTCCTACACTTATTTAATTGGTGACAAATCCGGGGATTTTGACGGCCAAGATATGAGATGAATTTGAGCCTGGTGGACGTAGTCCCAGGCTTGTCTATATGTGTGCGAGCGTTATCTCCCACACCATCATAAACTGGTTCACATACTAAGTTGAGTTGACATATATCAGTAAGATATATGTTGTATTGAAAACTTGTACTGGAACCAATCAACTGAATTTAGAGTTGACAACGAAGTTCCAAAGGCACAGAAAATCCTTAGAGGTTTTAGGCAGGAATGTTAGGCCCCACTTCTGCTTAACGTTGACTCTGAAAACATTTTCCAAGAAGCTCTAGAGGGGCGACAATTAGACACCTAAGTGAATGAGACATGTTTTACAATATACGGTATGCAGATGATAAAGTCCTGATAGCAGATGACATTAATGACCTCCAAAGTCTCCTAGACGTAGTGAGAATACGCAGCCGGCTTATTGTAATTAACATCAAAACAAAAATACAAAATTTCTAATAAGTACCCACAAATTGAATGAGTTCCAGAATGCAAAACTGTCATGCAATACTGATCACATACAACTTGTAAAAAAGTTTAACTATCTGGGAACTTAGTTATGTGAAGAGTGGTCTCCAGACGGATATATCAAGTTCCGTATAGAAAAAGTGCGGAGCTCATACATGAGATTCAAAAACGTCTTCACAAACTCTGACATCAACTTAAGAATAAGACTCATAAAATATTACATATGGTCCGTGCTATTCTATGGCGTGGAAGGATGCACAATAAAGGTTAATACTATGAACCGTGTAATGAAATTAATTTTCCGTGACCGCAGAACCGGAAAATTTTCAATTCATTTATTTGATTATAGTTTCAATCTGTATCGCGAACATAGTTAATTTCTTTTAAGTAGATTAATCCCATTTCTACTAATTGCTTCTACCAATTGTTGAAGTTACAAAAACTAGTTTTGAAAATGTTTAAAGAGTCAGACACGAATCTCTCTATCTCTCTCGCTTTCTTTTTGACTGTTCTTCGCCCATTTTACTACCGAAAGTATCTCCATTGTGAGTGCCGTATTAAAGTAAGTTGTGTTCGAACCGTATAGATACCAGTTATACAAAAGTAAGTTTGCCTTCACCGTATAATTTGAATGTATTGGAATATTACTAGGGGATGAGATTGATTCGGTGGACGTATATCCCACGAATACATCCCAAATTATGGTAATATCCGTGTAAATAAATTCATAGTTAGACCACGTTTGTTCGAAAGAATTATTTTCAAGAGAGAGTTCCATATTACTGGAGGTTGAGATTGATTTGGTAGGCGTTAATCCTATGAATACATCCCAATTTCTGGTAATGTCCGCGAGTCAAATCATTTATTTTGTAAAACCTGTATATTGTCGTTTGTCCGAGCTTCGTAATTGTAGAGGCTACCGAGGGTGTGCTTTGAAGTGCCATTTTATTTAGTTATTGTATATATTTTGTTGTGAATATACTGTTTTATTTTATTTTAACTTTCGCTTATAATTGCGGTTATTTAACCGCGTATTTCTCCGATTCCTGTCTATTTTCTATAAGGAATTCTTTTCGTACCAATATGGATTGAAGCCCGGTATTGGTACCCATTTTATCTGGAGTTGGGAACATCTAGCCACTGGAATTTCCGTAACCTCCATCTGAGGCTATCTGAGGTCGTGGAGCAAACCACGTTATCAAAACTAGCGACCGAGGACCGGCTGAAGAAAGGCGCCATAATAACCCCGAGTTCGGTAGGTTAAGAAAAGAGGGTTACAACAGTCTGTAAGCATTTAAGTGTGGATGGACAGCAAGAAAAACCAACGAGGTAATTCTGGACAGGAGGAGAACGCTAACTAATGGCCACGATAAAACGCAGAAAAAAAGTGTACCTTGGATATTTGATACGTAACTGGAGATACACCATTTGCTCTAACTATTATTAGAAAGAAAAATAGAGGGAAGAAGGAGATTGGATATAAAGAGGCTGACTTGGCTCCGAAATATCAAACATTGGAACAGGGATAAGAACCACCGTAGAATTAAATCACACCATCAGAGACAAGGATAAATGGTCAGAAGTGATCGCAAACATCCCTTAATGGATAGCAGCAGCAACTGAACAACAACAAGAAGAAGAAGAAGAAGAAGAAGAAGAAGAAGAAGAAGAAGAGGAAGAAGAAGAAGAAGAAGAAGAAGAAGAAAAAAAAGAAGAAGAAAAAGAAGAAGAAGAAAAAGAAGAAGAAGAAGAAGAAGAAGAAGAAGAAGAAGAAGAAGAAGAAGAAGAAGAAGAAGAAGAAGAAGAAGAAGAAGAAGAAGAAGAAGAAGAAGAAGAAGAAAATAAAAGAAAAAAAGAAGAAAGAGAAGAAGGAGAAGAAGAAGAAGAAGAAGAAGAAGAAGAAGAAGAAGAAGAAGAAGAAGAAGAAGAAGAAGAAAATTGCATAAGCTATGGCCCCCTATATCATAACTTTAACTGCCTATCATCCTTCTTTACACCACTGACGTTGACTTTTTCTATGTTCCATAGCTAAGGTAATAAATTCTAACTGAGGTCGGTATGAAAAAGTCCAAACCTTTTTATCCGTCTATAAACACTTCGCATTCCAACGCCTCTTACTTCTTCACTCGACTAGGCTTTCTCCTGTTTGCCTACCCCTTACCCTGTCTCTATTGCTGTTATTAATAGCAAGTCTTGTAGTGTTAGCTTTGTTATTCTTGCATATGTTATCCAGTCTGTCAAGTTTTATTCTATTTACGTGATCGTCCCATTATTTTTTCCTTGTTTTTACCCATTTATTGAGGTTCATAATATTGCACTGTTCGCATTTGCCTTTATTAGTTAGTCTGTTCCTGAGTGTTACTCCTTTCATTGATCTCATAAATTTCATTTCTATGCCGTTTATCTTTTGTTTTGTTCTTTTTACGTCTGCTCTTGTCTTTGCTGCGTACGTTAGGATTTGCCGCATCATAGCTTTGAACACTTTTATCTTTCTTTCAGTGGCCATGTATTTATTTTTCCAAACTGTCTCTCTTAGACACACACTAACTTTCGTTGTCTTTCTTTTTACCTCTGTTGCTAATTTTCTATTGCTGCTAATGTCAATCCCCAGATATTTCAATGTAATTAATTGTTCGATTATTTTCACTTCCATTTCCAGTTTACACCTGCGAGATTCTTTACTGATAACTATGCATTTTGTTCTTTTTGCTGATATTACCATGTTGTACTTTTTAGCTGTCATATTAACAATGTGGAGTGGAGTGGAGCAGTACAGTGTCGTTCATCTTTTGAGACCCCATTCTATATCATTATCGCTTTTCACTTCAAGTATTATTTTATTCATTACCATGTTAAATAAGAGTGAACATAGTGAGTCTCCTGACGTATCCATGTTTTTAGCGACATGTGGCTTGTTTCACCATTTTGGCGTTATAATTTTTGTTCTGTTATCTTTGTTTATATCACTTGATCGAAAGCGCTTTTTAAATTCACAAGCACTTGTATGCAGCCTTGTTGCATTCTATCAACTTTTCCACTATTTGTCTGAGAATGAATGTTACATCATTGGTGCTGCAGTTCTTTCTAAATTCTTGCTGTTCTTCCGTTGTTCCTATTTGTTCATCAAATTTGTCTTTTATTATTGCCGTTAGTAGTTTCATCGTACCATGTTCTGCAAATCACTCAGTTGGTTTTGCCCTTGTTTATGAGAAACGATCTCTTAGATTTATGGCTCTGGCTCTTCATGTTCGACTTTCTTGGTGCCGTGCCTGATAACATCTGACAAAGGTATCCACACTTCTGTTTATTCTACCAGCAATTCCTAGGAATGACAGTGCAGCTTCCCGATGACCAACAATTCGACCTCTCTTGAGCTTAGTTAGCTGCCAATAATTTTCATTTCTTCGCACACTAGGCATGATAAACACTTGTGAATTCGTGAGGCTACTTCTAAGACCACTGTATTCGAATAATATCTGTTATATTGATATCGGAATGGGCACAGCAAAAAAATAATTGAATAAAAACAGGAATGTTCAACTGATAGAGCTTATAGTCTAATCTTGTATTAAGACTTTTATGATAAACATATGAGTGAAATATTTTTGAATTAAAATAATATCTACTGGGGGTTCGGGTCTCTATATCACTGAGTATGTGCGTATTCATTACCTAAAATTCGGTTTTACTATTTGTTCTATCAATATAATCGGCCTCTAAGGATTGCACAAAAATCGTGACGTCATGCATTGAGGCTCGAGAAAGCTATGTCAGACATCCTCAATGAATAAAAAATAAATTCGATCAATCTTGGTTGAAGAATAGTATAGTAAACTAGGTAATAAATAGTTATAAATCAATATTTATCAATATGTCAGAGTACCTTGTTCATATGTACAATGCATTTAATAAATGTAGTACATGTTTTAAAATGAATAAATTCTTGTTGAGGACTTAGCGACAAACGCAGCTTTTGTGACTGTCTTTCTTGTCAATTCAGTGAAACGTTTTACCGATATAATGTTAGCAAATCTTTTTGTTATACAAATTATTTGATTTTAGACAATTTTTTGTCGATTTTTGTACGAAAGTTTTCTGTTAAAAATTCTACCTATATTGTATTTCTTAGGTATCACTTTAAGCGTCTGAAATACATTATATTTCGGGGAAAATACTTATGAAGCGCCAGATACCTGTTAAGTTCTTGTGAAGTGCTTATTTTATTCCATTTTTTTGAGTGAAATATGCACCAAAAGTCCTGGGTGCAATGGAAATTATAAAAATGGACCGAAAGTGCACGTTTTTGGACTCCCAAAAGATATAAGTATACATAAAAAATGATTAGCTGCAATAACTCGAAATTTTGAGACTGCAAGTAGCACCAGAGTTTGTGAACTTTATTTTGCTGAAGGAGGTTTATAATACAATGAACCACACAACAGGATTTCAAGACAGGTAAAATTTTTACAATTAATTTTGGAAAACCGAGGCTGAATTTATTAACAGCTATCGAAAAATAGCAAGGAAGAGTTTGAAGAATATGAGAACAGGATGCATTTTAATAATTTTTGTGAATAATTTGCTTCTTTTAAGTGGCCTTGTTCAAAGGGGGTGTCAAAAAGGGGATAACAGTTTCGAAAAACACGGAGTGACTTTTTGAAATATTCGTTTCTTCTGTAGTGTGTATCTTTTGGTCTCTTCTTGAAAATCTTCGAAATTTGGGTTCTATATTTGATGAAAATGTAGACTAAGGCGCAAGAAATTGCAATTCCAATAACTGTTCCTAATATGCTTGTGTAATTATACGGGTTGTCTTCCACTTCTGTAATTGGTTCCAATTGTTTCGAAATTCTGCTAATTTCTTCAAAGTTTATGAGATATATATATATATATATTTTTTCTCTTTCTAGTACGGCCCGTAGTTCTTCTTGGTGTTGCAAGAGGCCATTGGCATTCCATTCTAAGATTCCAAGGCTGCCTGTCATTATTAAGTTTTTTGGGGATAGCTCAATTATTGCCATATTCCAGTCTGGTAATTCATTCGTCCAGGTTTGTTAGTTTCTCCAAGATTTGTTGGAGAGTTTGTTCAATAGTTGTACTGTTTTGAATTTTCTTTTTTTCAGTTTTGTTTTTTACTGCATTACTGTAAGGTTTTCTATTTTCTATATTGTTTATTTCAATCCTGTTTCGAGGTTTTCAAGGTTCTACTGCTGGTGGTGGGTTTTTGTGATTTTCTCTTTGCGGCTGATTAGGTCTTTCTGCCTTTCTTATGTTTTTGTTTTTCAATTTCTGCATCTCTTTGGCTATTATTAACCCTCTATAATTGGCTGGGTGCCCTTCGCCGCAATGAATGCATTTTGGCTGAGCGTTTTTGGGTTGATTACATTCACTCGTCAGCTGTTTGTTTACACATCTTACGCAGCGTGGTTCTTTTGAGCAATAGGTTTTTGTGTGTCCATATGCTTGACAGCGTTTGCATTGAGGTACTAGTTTGGATTTCCTTAGGGGTAGAATTTGTACTCTTATTCCCATTACATATATCCCTTATTTCATATATTTTGTTTACATTTTCGTCATGTCTGAAGAATAGCATTAACATATTTAATGGCTATTTAGTTTTGTGATGTAATTTGGGGATGGCTTCAAAAAGTTTGTACCCTCTCTTTCCTAAGTCATCGACTATTTCTTCTGGCTTGCAAGTATGATGCATCTTATTAACATTACCTTTATTGGTCTATTTTGTTTGTTTTCAGATGAAAGCCATGAGTAATTGCGTTCATTCAACATATTGCTAAGTCTCCCGTACTCATCTATATTTTCTTCATTGATCGCAGTATTTTTATAGCTAATGATTTTAATGGAACTTGTTGACAGTTGTTTCTACTAGTTGATGACAGTCATTAAAATTTTGGATATCATCTACTATTATTTGTTCTTATTTGGTTTTTAAACTGGAGCTGGGATAGTTTCCTGTGTTCTGGAGGTGTCAAGGAAGTATTACTTTTACGCTTCTTACGATTTCTACTTTTGGCGCGTATCCTCTCCGTCTCTTTCGCTAACTCATCCTCATCAATTTGATATTCGACTGTCGCTTCATTTACGATGTTGGTAGACAGCCTATTTTCCGTTTCTGTGAACTTTCTGCTCAGTTCTTCATACATTTTATGTATTTCATTGAATTGGATTTGGAGTTGGTCCACGCTGTGGACTTCTACCTTCTCTTCTTCCAATCATTTCCAACTGATATACAGCTGTTGTTCATTTTGGGAACGTTGATAGTTTTCTTGGAATAAAACATTATTTTGCTGTATTAATATCGCTTCATTTTGCGATTGCGGTACGGTTTGTTGTGAAAACTTATTGACTGGGCTATTCATTTAAATTAATATAAGAATGTATCACTTACCCAAATGACACGAATATCGATATGCATCGTTACTTTTGTTTTTAAATATGCTTAACATTCCTATTCAGGTAGCCGACGAGTGTACTCGCATTTTGTACTATCTGGGTAATTAACGTTATCTTCGTGTTAATTTCATATTAGGTATTTTTATTCTATTGATAAATATCAAAATGTGAACATTATAAACCAAACCAATTAGTGATCATTTTGTTTTTCGATTTGTGATATTATCATCAACAAATGAATCAAGAAATATTCCAGTGTCGTAGCAGTACAACATGTAACTGCTATTTTCCTACTATTTAATTCACAGGGTCTTCTTGGACTCCTGTATCAATTTTAAACGTCGTGGTTTTGGCATCCGGGACCACTCGCAAAATGGCAAATATGCTTAGTTTTTATAACAGTTAATAACTGGTTGCAACTTTTTGGTAATTAATACAAACAAATACGTGTTTACATCTCGGAAGTCCAACAACAACTATATATATCATGTAATTATTTAATCATTTCGAATATATTAAAGCTGGAAATTATTGAATTATGAAGAGAGTTCAATTTGGAAAATATCATAGCGTTTTCTAAATTATCTATTAAGTTGATTGGCAATCTAAATTAATTTGTGATATAATTCCCTGAAAAATTATGATATAATGAACCTATTTTCTCTAAATTATTTTTAAGCGTCACTTGATTATTATTCAAAATATTTATAGATTTATTATAGTGTTCATAAGTTTTTTGTATAAAGAGGTTTGTAAATTAACTTCTGTAATAACGTTTTTCTGGTTTTTCTATAGTATATCAATTGCTTTGTTATATCTTTCTTCATCGTCTGCATATAATGTGTCAAAAAGCCAGTTATCAATTTTTCCGACTTCATTTACAAGTCCTCTTTTATTTCTGTTATTAGGATATAGATTATTCTGTTTTATTTCTTAAGAATTGATTAAAAATTCCGTCCTTGTCCAAATACTTTGTGCTAAATTATGGTATGATATGGTGTTACTATTATTAAATATTTTAATACTATCTTCAATGATATAATAATGTTTTATTAGGTTATTTACTTGCTTAAAAATAATGTCTAAATCTACATAGTGAATAAATGTATGTTTATTGTATATAATACGAGAATTTCCTAATTGGATTGGAAGGATTAGGCTTTCAATTTTAGTGGTAGATACATCCTCTTCAATGTATTGTATCTGCAGAATCATGATGTATGTTGTCATCAATGTCAGGAGGTTCATAATTAGATCCTGTAACAATTTGTTTGTTACTAACCTCGATTTTCTAGTTAGATTTTCATGGCATGTGCCTTTATTAGTTTTAACGGGGATACGTTTTTGGCTTAGTGCTAGTGGGTAGTTTTTTATTTCTGTATTTGGTTTTTATGTAGCATCTTTCTTGGTTTGAAAAATCTGGGGAATTTTCGTGCTTTTCATTTCGTTTTTGGATAATCTTTTCTTTTATGGATTCATTGTTTTGCTTAATTTTTTCATACAATATTTTACTATTTTCTTTATGATCTTGTACGTAAGTTGATATAATTACATTATCGTCTAAATCAAAAGGATCGGGATTGTTTACGTGACCTTTAATAATTTCGAAAGGCGTATATTTCGTAACTGAATGAATACTATTATTATAACAGAAAATTGCATTTTTCATTAGTTGATCAGGTTTCAAATTTTTATTTTTTCCTTGTAAGCATCGATAATGCTAGATTACGGTTGAATGGAATCTCTCGACTGGAGAGTTGTGAAGTGTAGATGGATGTGGTGTAATTTGCAAAAATTTTGAAGATCGAAATTTTCAAATTATGTGCCTTGGTCAGACGTAATTCTGCTAGGTAGACCGTGGTGGGAAATAAGTTCGAGTAATTTCTCAACTACAGATACTGTCTAACGGATAGGCTTGACGATATCGTGAAAATGAATCTATGATTGTCAAATACGATTTTTTTTTATTTTAGCTTAACGGGCCTGGACAGCGCTGGTCATTGGCACAGAAACATAATTACAAATATTTACATGAAATTAAATAACAACTATTACTATTTATAAATTAGATTTTATGGTAGAGATGTGTAGCTTTCAGAAACTGTACGGCGTTCTCAATCTCGGTGGGGCAGTGGAGCATTTTCTTGAGATTAGGCCTTAGGTCAAATCGTTGATATGTAGCGGAAAATTGTTTGCAGTCAGTAAGTATGTGCTTAACGGTCAGTATAGCATTACAGCAATGGCAAACAGGACGATTTTCTGAAGACATCAGATAACCGTGTGTGAGTTTGGTGTGGCTGATTCGAATTCTTCTGATTATAGCGGCCTCGCTTCTTGTTAAAATACTAAGGGAGAGAGGAGAAGTAGATGAATGGATATCGTGAAGTGCTGTCGTACTATTGCGCCATAGATGTCGCCAAGATTCTTGCGTGAAATTTTTGAAATGGAACTTGAGGTATCTGGCGAGTTGGACTATGTGTTTTGGATTGTTGCTATATGCAGCTCCTTTCCCGTGGCGATCCGTAGTTTCGTTACCAGCAATTCCAATGTGAGAGGGTAGCTAGATGAGAGAGACGTTATATCATGAGCAACGAGAGTTTGATATATGTCATGTATGCTCTGGTCTGGACAATTGGGTGGTCAGTGAAGATTGATTCAATTGATAGAATGGAGGAAAGGGAATCAGTGCATATAGCAATATTTTTGTAGGGGAGGGAGATATATTTAAAAGCTTGAAGAATGCTGTGAAGCTCACCTGTATGGACGCTATACACTGAAGGTAAAGTAAAGGAGCCTATGAGTTCATGTTTCTAGGTAACTTCACAACCAACTCCGGAGTCAGTTTTGGAGGCATCTGTATAGAGTGTTGAATCGTAAGATTTTATGTGTAGTAATTCCAGGAAAGCTTTCTTTACAAGTGCAGTGGGTGACTCATGCTTATTAAAAATGGTGAATGAGGTATCAATTATAGGAATAATTTTGGTCCAAGGAGGAGAAGAAGGTAGTGGGAGCGGGGATGTCAGCGAGAAGTCAGTATCTTTGAGTAAAGGAGTGAGCAATTGGGGAAGAGTTTTTTTAATAAATGTTCGAGGATTAGTAGGAAGATTAGTCGTTGAAGTGAAAAGTGAGTGAACAGGATTGGAGGATACAGAGGCAGCATATGCAAGGAGTAGTGATTGTTGTCTTAAAGGGAGGGGTGATTAATTAGCTTTAATATGGAGACTATCAGCAGGGCTAGAGCGGAAGGTATCAAGGCAGAGGCGGACAGCGGTAACAGAGTTCAGCAAATCTGTGACAGATTTGGGGGCTGACATGTAAATAAAGCAACCATAGTCAAGCTTCGAACGAATGAGAGCTCTATAAACTATTGATACGATTTCGTCGGAACCCCAGTGAAAGTGACTGAGCGTTTTTATTATGTTTAATCTCTTTAGACAGATGCCTTTGACTTCATGGATATGGTGTTTTCAGTTAAGTCGAGAGTAGAATGTTATTCCCAGAATTTTTACATTGATTTACAGTTGGTGAGGGTGAATTATTAAAGCAAATGTGAGGTAGAGGAGAAGATGTTCTTCTTGAGAACTTGATTAGTTTGGATTTACTTTAAGATAAGGATAATTCCAGGTAAGAAGATCTATCCCGTAGAAGGTTTACTGCGGGTTGAAGGAGTTTGCAAGTGGATGCGATAGATTTACCATGGCAATAAACAATTGGGTCATCATCATATTGGACATATTTTATGGAAGCAGAGCTCGTTTATTGTGATGATGAATAGAGTAGAATTTAATACTGATCCTTGAGAGACACCAGCATTTTGTGGGTGAGACAAGGAGAGTTTGCCATTAGCGGAAACCCTGAAGGTTCTACAAGTTAGAAAATTATGAATGAACGATAGAATGTTGCCATGAAGATGATATTGGGAAAGTTTATTTAGTATTGCCGTTCTATATATCGATTCAAAGGCACTTTCAATATCAAAGATGGATAAAACGACGTCCTGGTGATTGTTTATTGCTGAAGAGATATGTGTTTGGAGAAGAACAAGGTTGTCGCGAGTGGATCGATGATCGCGGAAGCTGGATTACGCATTAGGAATGATTTTGTACTTTTCAAGAAACCAAAGTAGTCTTTTATTGATCATTTTCTCCAGAAGTTTGCAGGTAGTGCAAGTGAGTGAAATCGGTCGGAAGGAATTGGGCGATAAGGTAGATTGCTCTGCTTCATTCAAGGAACTGATTAGTATTTCAGATAAGGATATAGATTTCGAGAAGTTTAAAGAGAGATGGATTGGATAGTTTTTTGAGAAATATGTAAGGAAAATCATCAGGACGGGCGGCAGAATTTCTACAAGTGAACAAGACCAATTTCAGTTCATTTAGGCTGAAAGGGGCGTTGACGGAAGCAACGTCATGAGGGTTTGACTGAAAAGTGGAGGAAGGCTGAATATGTAAATTTGTCATCAAAATTTTGTGCGCGTGAATCGACAATTGTTTGGTTCTCAGAGATAACAGTATCATTCAATATTAAGGAAGGAATTTTAGTATTGGTTTTATTGCCTTGAATTTGTGAATTTTTTTTCCAGACTTAACTGGGATTTGTATAATGATTCAGCGAAGGGGTATAGCCTTGCCACGAGGATTTTTTGCTTTGCTTGACTAAGAATTTAGCTTTAGATTTAAGCTGTTTATGTAGGAGGAGGTTTTCTTGTGTTCTATTTCGTCTAAACCTGTTAAGAGCATGTTTGGACTCTCGGATGGCATTTTCGCAAGCTGAATTCCACTAAGGCACAGTTTTTTGTGCAGAGGAAATGACTGATTTACCGATGTGAGTCTCTGCAGCGGCAAGTATGTTGTCAGTAAACATTTTTAGAGTGTCATTTATGTTTGCAGAAATAGCTAAAGAGGATAAATAAGTTTGGGAGTAAACTCACACCAATTGGCGTTTTTCAAGTGCCAGAAGCTTCTATTTATAGTTTCCTTATTAAAATGATTGGATATAATGATAGAAAAATGGTTGCTATCATGAAAGTCATCTGAAACTTGCCAGGAAAGGGGAAGTGCAGTTTTAGGGTCACATAAGATGAGTCAGGGGCAGAAAAGGAGCCGGAGGAAATGTTAAAGTGAGTGTTGAGTTCAGTATTCAACAAGCAGGTTCCGGAGAAGTTTATGACATGGTTACCTCTAGTGCAACCATGAGCTGAGCCCCACATAGTGTGATGTGCATTAAAGTCACCAATAAGGATGTATGGGTAGGGAAGCTGAAATATTAGGTCGGATAAGTCTTCTTCATTGAGGGGGTGATCAGGAAGAATGTAAATACTGCAAATTGTAAGTTTATTAGGACACCAAGCATTCACAGCAATTGCCTCTAGATTTGAGGTTAGTGGGAAATGAGATGAGTATACATCGCTAGATACAAATATTGAAGTACCACCACTGGCTCTCATACAGTTGGTACGTATGTAATGATAACTTTGAAAGTTTTTCCAGCTTGCACTGTTGGTCAACTTAGAAGTTGCTTTACTGAAGGCAGAGAAAGTCAGGGGTATGGAAAGATACGATTTTCTGAATTCTTTCAAAGCGAGGATAAAATCCATCGCAGTTCCATTGAATTAGAGAGAATGATACTAATTAAAGGAGGAAAGAAGTTAGTTACTGAGATAGTGTAGAGGAGTCAGTGGTGGTACCGTCATCAGAAAAAGGATCGTCAGTAAGATTGTTTTGGCTGGGGTGAAGTTTAAATTTAATTTTATTGGTTAGACGTGTAATGCTATTTTTCAAAGATCTTTCGTTGATATTAGAATAAATTAAGGATAGATCTTTCAGTAGGAAGGCAGTGTCAGAGATAAATGTATTGGCTTCAGGTAGAGGGTCGTTGACGTGGAAAGTATTATCGAGGAACGCAATAAGTTGGATGCTATTAAGGGAGAAGGATTTAGGAGACTCAAAAAGTTTATGTATTATGTATTCGTGGCTCACATTGTGACAATGATCTTCCACCAGTTTGGATTTTTTAGTTCTTTATTTTTATTTTTTTGAATTAGAATTTGGGAATTCTCGAGGAGGCATTGGATTGGGATTAGCGAGAAGAGTATTAGAAGGTGATACAGACTGCGGAGAGTCAAGAATGTTATCATTTGATAGAGGTCGTTTTTCGCCAGGTACAAGGGAGGATGGAGCGAGTGGCACTTGAGAGGGTAATTCGGAATTGTCTGAAAAGGTATCAGTAGTAGCTTGGTCAGCTGAAGTGGGGGGTTCAAGATCGACGGAAGTATTTAATAGGGAGGGAAGGTCGTGGGAAGTGTTGGTACATGATTCAGCGGTATGTCCAGCCTGTTTGCAAAGAAAGCATTCAAGTTTATCAGTAGAAATGAAAATTCTATGTAATGTATTTTCATGCGTAATAAGAATCGAAGTTTGCAGTGAAAAATCATTACTGGTGGGCAGAACGTAAGTTACACGCCGGAACCTCAGGACATGTGCGTATTCGTCATCAGGCGAGCCACATTTGACGTATGAAATAGGGGAGGTAAGTGTTAATCCTTGATCATACAGGGTTATCAATAATGGAATGTGGAATGGAAGGACTGACATTGTAAATAAGGATTCTTTTGGTGGGGGAAATAAGCCGACGAATAGGAATTACATTGGAATTAACTATGATGTTTTGATTCGATTTTAGAAGGTCGTCGACTTGAGTGGTAGATGATGAATAGATACATATGCGGCCATGAGATATTTTAGAAGCGAAATGTACGTTTTTGGGAGAGACAATGTTACCTATTACTTTGATATAATCGAATAGTACAGTGTTGGTGATAGAAGGCATAATGATGGCTTGATCTCGAGATGGTACCTGGGGAGGAGGTAATCTTGCTGAAGTAGCCGCGGCATAAATTATGGGTGTTGAAGGGGCATTTGTGTTTATCGAGAGAGATTGTTTAATGGGGGTTGAAGAAGTGGTGGTATTTGAGAGCAGTGGTTGTGAGGGGAGGTTTGACATATTGTTGTGATCCTGGATACCAAAATCACAAACATTAGTTAGAAATAGAAATAAAAAGAAATATATAAATAAATATCAGCTTAGAAGACAGTCTGTAACTCAGTGACCGGCATATTTATTTTCAACGCAAATAAGTAAATTTCAAGAATATTTTCCAATTTTGCAGAAAAACAGCACTTTTACAATTTTTCTTATCACATTTTAATGATGACAAAAAACCTGTTTTCAATTTGCTATGATATTGACGACTTAACGATCCGAATCTAATGAATTCTGACTCGAGAATCACGATTTATTTGATTTATACAAAACGTCTTAATGAATGTGTTTCAGCAAGACGGATGTCCTACTCATTTAATGTGCAGCAATATTTAAATGAAAATTTTCCAAACAAATTGATATCAGGAAGAGGTACACTTTTATGGCCAGCTAGATCACCAGATCTCGCTCCTTGCGATTTTTTGTAGGGCTACTTTAAATCTCAAATTCATCGATTTGCTGAAGAAAGAGCTAACCAGTTAGAACAGACGACAGTAAAAATTGCAGATGCGGTCGCACTTATCAGTCCCAATGTTGGCTGAGGTAAGGCAATCATTTTACAAATCGCTTGGGCAACAAGGAGGTCTATTTGAACATTTAATTCATTATAAATTAATTGTAATTTATTGATTGTATAAATTTTCTTAATGTTTTGAAATTTTTAGTTTAAACAAAATCAAATTCGATTTTACTCTTCATTAATTTTATTTTATAAATGCTAGATATCAGCTGTTTCTATTAAAAACACGTGTCTGCAACTTGGATTGAAATCGTAACCTTTGGAATTACAAACAGTTCGCTTACACAATACTCCATTATTCTCTAATTAAAAATCTATGTAAACAACTCTAGTACACAAACATACTCTAACTGTTGAAACACTACGTTATTGGTGAATTTGACAGTAGCGGCCAAGAGTAAGTTGGTCAACACGCCCACCGTGTTCCTAGTACGATGGATAAATGAGTATAAGTACCCTAAGAGGGCAAATTTCTCCATTCCTCCCTCACTTTTGACTGAAACTTCCATGATAACTTAATTACGCGACACAACAAATGGCTAGATATCGTCAAGACGGGTATAAATTTGAACTGAGAAATAAATGCTTGTTTTGACACTTTATAGTTTTAAAACATGAATTTTATGGTCTTCGTTCTCCCCTTTCTCAATAATCCACATGGATTAGAATGTTTTATTGCTCTAAACTTTTATAAATTTTTAATTTGTAGCTCAGATTTTTATCAAACTACCTTATTTACAAGAAATGACCTGTACATATTGTCTAAAATTTTCGGCATCATAAAAGAGGGTATTTATTTCAATTCATAGACTTTTGCATAAGAAATACTTTAAATAGCTCTTAGAATGTGATTGTGCTTATTCAATAGAAATTTGGTTTGTGTCAAAATATTTTTCTTTACAGTATTCTACTAAACAGATTTTGTTAAATCATATTTATTCTCTTGGCCTTAAAACATTACAATGAACTTTGTCATAGCAGCTTAGTATTTCTAACATACGCGTGACTTGTTGGGTTACCTAATTTGTTTTTCCCTTTATATTTCCAGACACGGTAGATGAAAAACAGATTTTTAACTTGATCGACCCTGCAGATGTAGAAGCCGTAACGAATTTGATGCTTATTGACGTTCAGAAAGAGAAGATGATTCAAAGTACGGAATGATTTGTGAAAGCGATGCAGAAGATGAAGGCGGCAGTCCTATTGAAGCCTACAGAGCCAATATCTAACAAAACAATCAAATACTTGACTCATGGATATGGTCATAAGAAGCCAAAGAAGAAAAATAGACGACCGCCTTCTTCGTCCATTTTCCTGGGGTCATCGAGTCAGTCAAAAATCTCACTGGTATTGTTGACATATGGAAGTGCTTTATAACAGATTCGATAATTGAATGCATTGTTAAACACACATTTTTCCTGTGAGGCCTAACTACTCTCCTTCAAGAGATGCCAGGGACACAGACAAAACAGAAATAACATTTATTTTTGTTCGCTTCATTTGGCTGACATCTACCATGGAAACTAAGTTATTCTTGAGGAACTATGGAGGATGGATGATTTTGAAACAGCGCTGAGCATGAAAATGTTTCTATTTTTGATATAGGTTAAAGAGAAGAACGAAACAGAAATGACCGTTTGGCTCCGATAAGAAACAGTTTTGAGACGTTTGAGAAATGCTACTGTATTAATCAAAATTTTGGTTGCTACCAGCTATTATTTGTTATAAAAACTAAGCATTTTTAAAAATAAAAGTAACGATGAATACCGATATTCGTGTCATTTGGGTAAGTGATACATTCCTATATTAATTTAAATGAATAGCCCACTCAATATGTTTTCACAACTAACCGTACCATTCAAATATCCTCAGTAACCCCAACAAATGCGGCATAAACATTTACGACATAGTTATCCTCGTGTTTTTATACACATAACTTGGACATTTATGCGAAAACCGAACCTGATGGTTCTTTCATCATAAGTAACAAGCCAATAGATATTGTGAAAATATTAGCCGCACCTATTTTTGATACGGGAAGAACTTTAACCACGGACAACTGGTTACCTGAATTAATAAAAGAACTGGACAAAAAAATGGCTTTTGTTGGCACAGTGAAAAAAATAAACCTCTAATTCCTAACGAATTTAAATTGCGTGAACTCTGGTCTCGTATGTTCCAAAACTGTATAAAAATGTTCTAGCCAGAAATTGAAACCGTGACATAGTAGACAAACTTTGTGCTTCGTACAATGTTACCCAAAATACCACGCGTTGGCCCCTTGTAGTGTTTTTTTCAATGTTAAATGTAGGTACCATCAACAGCTATATATTCCACCAAGAACCAAATAAAAATAATTAGAAAAAAATACCTATGACAACTTGCAACTGCTCTATTAAAAAAAATCATCGAGCGAAAAGCAGTTACCCCACTGCAGAGCGAGCTAAAACAAAAGGTTTTAAAAAGAAAAGCAAAATTAGCTGTTCAAACATTCGATGAAGCGACATCAAGTAAAAAAAGATGTAAACCTTGTCAGAATGATAAACTAACACGAATTACGCGGTTGAGCTGCAAGATTTGCCGAAAATTTATATGTATGGTGCCCTCCAAGCAGATGTGCTCAGACTGCATTGCTGTAATTCATTGATAAGTATTTACTGTATCATCAAAAATGTATGCGTTTACTATCGTTCTAAAATTATTGACTTAAATACAAAACAAAATGAAAACAAAAATTATATTTTTTAAATTTATAGTTTTCTGAAACTATATGTCGCTTTTCTCTAATAAATAGAATAAATTTACTTGTATAAACTTTTTCCTCACCCTTTAGTGATCGTAACACAATTTTATGATTTTTGTCATCTAAAATTTAAATTTAACAATAGGGTATCTGAGCAATACGAGCGAGCTTTTAGGTTAGTATTGATGCCGCGCCCGTTGGAAGGTTAAGAAAAACATTTGGTTTGAGTTAATACTGTTAATGTTAGAATTCAAACAAAAATTTGGAAAAACGAGAGCATCATATGAAGTCAAGTACTGGATAAAACTTGAGAACAAGAGAACCAAGTTGGAGATAATTTGAAAACATCGCTTAAAAGCTGAATCAGATTTATTGGTGTTCTATCAAGTAGTTTCGCCGTGTATGGTCAGTTTTATGCTTTCACATTCTCTATGAATTGATTTTTGTATGTAAGACGGAAGGAAACTTTTATTGGCCTCACGATTTTCCATATTGGGATTATTTATGAGAACCGGTTATTCATAAACGTCAGAAAAACTTTTGTGACAGTCATATATTAATTTACTATCAATTTGATATTTTACGGTTATAAAATTACTTGAAATACAATAGGGTATACAAGAGGGGACAAAACAATATTAGAAAAACAATGATATGACAGGTCAGCAAGATATTCCGTTGCTGACGGGAGTTATCGAATGATTATATTTAACATAGAATACAATTGGGCTACGCTTCAATAGATTAGTTCGAATCTAACACCTTTCATTAGTCACTGAATGATATTGTTTCTAGGGAGTTGTTGAAAAATATAGGATTTTTGCAGTAAAGCTGATTAAAAGATGCTGAATACGAGGTAAATCAAATTTTTCTCCCAAATAAAGATTTCGCTCTTGGTCTTACAGTGGGTTTCGGTGATTGAATAGACCAATGAAAATAATGGAATATCAAATGTTTTCGTGGCCAAAATTCTGGACAATCATTCCAACGAAACGCCTCGCTGAGTTGGTGCTTTTTCGGAAGTTGAGCAGTATCAGTATATTTCTCCATACATACATATTGGATCGTTGCCACTTCTTAATAAAAAACTTGCTAAAATATGGATTTTATTTTTCACATGATGTACAATAAATAAATGTATCTACTTATATCTGACACTCGTGACCTTGGATCAATACGCTCAATCATTCGTCTCTCTGGCAATACTCTATGTGGAAAGTTTTGAGCACAAAGCCTTCTGCACTTTCAACAATTTCTAGGAGCCGATTCATATTTTAAGTGCGTGTATGCATACAAGTTGGAAGTGGAATGTGTTATGGTAACTCAATTTAATAACTCAATTTAAGCCGTTTACTAATTGATTATTGACAAGCTCTTACAATTATTCCATGAAGACTACTTGTGTGAATTTTGAATATTGTATTAATAATAGTATATTATACACAAAGCGACTAAAGTGACCCATTTAATCTCGTGGGTGGTGTTTGATTCCTGAGGGCGGAGCCTTAGGAAAGCAATCCACCTAAGGGATTAATTTCACTTTATTCAGGAGGTGTATACGCTATTTTTTGTAATTCCGGTAATTCTACATTCATTTTTATTAGAAATAAATACTACTTAACCCTTAATCGGTCACACAGAGTATTTCTGTAATTAAAATTATTTCACTTGTTTTGTTGGTCAGTTATAACTGTAGTTAACATAATAAAACCGTTATTTATCACTTAATTACAATGAAGAAGAAGTTTGATATTGTGAACATATGGTTAAATTCAAAGATAAAGGTGTCGAAGATCAATTGAAATTTAAAATACTAAGCTAGTACAAAAAATTTTTATTATAAAAATCATAAAAAGTAGACTATATTCTAGGAACTAAGAATGAGAATCCATAAAACAATTTTTTAATTCAGTGAGACATAATCTAGTTCCACATTTTATACGGCTTGTTCCTGTTGCGCTGTTCCTACATCTTCCTTTTGTAGTGTGAACAGGCCAGTGTGCAAAGTTATCTTTCCTGGAAAGATCATCTGGCCTTGCGACTACGGGATTCTCAATTTTTTTGTCCGAATGTATTGGCTGCGAGGCTGGTTTTTCTCTTTTTTACCTGTATCGTACAATTTCTAATCTTACACATTTTAGACGTTTGGGTTTCATCTTCAGGGCTTTACAGTCTTCCTTGTATACCAACCATGCGTATACTACACTAATATCCAAAAGGTAGGTAAATATTGGAAAGTACCACTTTTTTGTTTTACTGGGAGATCTGTTCAGACCCATTAGTGCATTAGCCTTACCAACGCTCCCCATGTGTTCATTGTATTGCTTTACTAGATTTGGGCTAATAACATTCAGTTTTCCATGAGCATTTTTGCTATAACGCCTTACGGTGCACGTGGGATTTACTCCGTAAACAGTACTTCCAAGTAAGACACATTTATTATCTACCCACTTGATTACAATGACACCTTTATCGACATCAGCCTTATTGTCGGTTTTTATAGGACAACCGCAAATTCTGTCAGAACGTAAAGTTCCCAAACTCAGAATACTCATTTTTTCTTTTAGATATGTAAGTAGACAAATACTCCTAAAGTAGTTGTCAAAATAAATCACCGAATGTACTGGATCAGGTAAAGACTTTATACAAAGAGATGTAACAGCAGAAGCACCTACACCCAGGGCCTTCTCGCCTTCTAGTAATTCATTTTTTATTTCTTGTAACTGGCTGAAGGTATGTTCACCCTGATATGGAACGAAATTTCTAATTATACCAGACACGCCAGCAAGTACAAATAATTTGTAGCCCCATTTATGGGGTTTGCTTTTGAAATATTGGCGTAAATTACTAGCGCGGTGAACGTGAATTTTTTGGCAATTTTTACGAATTTTTTCAATGAGAGTTCGTATTTCCAAAAATCGATCTTTTGTGTTGTCAGTGAAAAGGTCATTATTATTGAAATGTATAAAACGCCTCAATACTTTGAAGTGTTTTATAGGCATAACATCTGCAATCTGAGCTATTCTTGTATTTGCAGACATTATTAGAGGCAATGCTTTCACCTTTCACTTGTGTACTATATAAATTGGTCTGCTAAACAATATCTGTAATAATATCAATAGAGAAAATATTAGTAAAGTTCTCAAGTGGGCTAGTACCTTCTTCGTTAGTTTCAGGACGAAATTCAGATGGAGTTTCCATGGATAGATCGTCTTTAGTTCATTTGTAAACGGCAGCATTCTTTTTCTTGGTACATTTTTGTTTTTTGTTACTTCGGATGTCTTTATTATCACCTTTATGTGTCTTGCTTCTAGATTCTGACCCGCTCTTTCCATCTGTCGAGTCCTCCAAAATGAATTTGTTTCTACTGCATATCCTTCCTCTTGTACCTTTTGATGTTGAAGGTCGCGGGTAACCTTCGTCAGAGCTCTCAGAATATGTAGAATCTGAAATAATAAAATATATCATGTTATAACATATATTTGAAAACGAATACCATATCGACATAAGTGGAAAATCTTCATTTGCCACAATCTTTTATTATTTTATAAAAATTCCCACTTGTTAGTCTAAGATCATCTGTTTCAATAATACCATCTTCGTCACTGGAAGAATCCGATCAATCAGAAATATCTGGATTTGGTGGTGAAACATAATTCTTCTTTCCGTAAAATGTCGCCACAGGTATGGATGCAAAAGAATCGTCCATTTCTGAAACCAACAAAAGCAAAGTCTTAGACGGGCAATGTAACCATTTGGTTACTATTGTGTACTCACATTAGTTACACTTTATAAAATCCTATAAAAATTAATGAATAATACGTTTATGAATACTACTTACCGAAAACAATAAATAGTACGTGGCTTTGCAGACGATGCGTTATAGAACTAAACCACCTCAGTGCAAATTACCGCCAAAAATTAACTGACTCCGCGAAAGGTCCGCGCGCATCTCGGTACCTCACCACTATTGATTGTCACCATTTGGTCACTACGGCTGATTCGTATAGAATAGGAAGGAACGACGTTAGAAATGAATTTATTTCAATGTAACCTTATGGTTACATCTACCGATTAAGGGTTAAGATGGACTTTTACGAAACTTGGCTGAGCGTCGAGGATGGACTTCTAAGATGCTTGGCTAGGCATCGAGGAGGGACTTTTATGAAACTTGGCTGGGCATCGAGGACGGACTTCTAAAATGCTTGGATAGGCATCAAGGATGTACGTTTTCATTTGTTTTTTAAATCCCTTGGGATTTTAAGTGTCACTTTATATTCCTTGGGTCTAAAAGTGACACTGTAGTTTCTAACATGTGACCACTTTAGTCTCTGAATTGCAAAAATTAGTTTAACTTGTAACCAGTTAAAAACAATTATTTTCTCGGGATTATCCTTATAAACTCCTAGAAACAAGAGATATTTTGGATCATCCCATACGTTTCTGATTTTTCACATCAATTCTGGGATACCGTGTATAAAAAGCAGATATTATTCTCCATATTCTGAGTACAACTATCAATCTATACCTTGGTCAAGATAATAATCTATTATTAGAAATAGGATTGCCGACAGATCTATAACCACCAAATATTACAAATCAGTGGTGACTTAAAATCATATTACCCAAAATATCTAATAGATTGTTCGTGGAGATATTCGAATACTGCGAACCCTGCTGTATCAGAAATTTAACCAACTATTAACCGCCTTGACATCCCGCTATGTACTATTAGAAATGAGCAATTCATTGCAAGATCAATGGGCATTGAACATTCGCGATAACTTATGCAATCTAAGAATCGCTCTCTGTTTAGAATTGCTCTAATTAGAATATATGCAATCGAATGAATTTTGAAAAGTACGTTTTGTCAGGAAAATAATATGATTAATATATTGTACAACAAGTGTTGAGAATGAAAGATTTCTTAAGAGTTTGCAAAATTGAGCCACGAGCGTAGGCGAGTGGCTTAAGCAAACGAGTGTGAAATCGAATTTTCAACATATATTGTACACGATATTTTTCCGAGGACCACAATAAAAGCAGAGATGGTATTTATATTATTAATTGAAGTTTATGGTAAGGTTACTACAACTTTAAAAATAAACTGGTGCTTCAAGACTGTTGTTTACCATTTTATGTTCTTTAGTTGATACAAAGTTTTGAATTTTATGCTTATTAGACTCACAATTACAGAAAATTCAATAATTCTCTCCCATTTGCTCTTTCACTTGCTAACAGTTCAAAAGTCAAACTCAAAATGTCAGGTGGACATCGATAATCATCGACCCGTGTGCAAAATAATTACACACGGCTGTCGGCCAATCAGATTTCTCAATTTTTTCATTTAACACGGGTACGCCCTTCGTTTACAATTTTAAATTTTCACTAAGAGAAAAGTGTATGAAATGTGCCATATTTCATAGTGGTCATCGGAAAATAATTTTCTAATAACGCTTAAAATAGTGAAGTCTCAATTGTTCTAATAAGAAAAAAATAATTTACATACTATTTATAGATGATAATGAAATTTGTGATTCCTTTGTTTTGTATCAATATCTACAGCAGTAAAAGCATATTCAATACACCAAATGTTGTTTTCCAATAAAATCTTGGAATCATATCAATTTTCTCCGTACAAATTTTAATCATTTAAAGATTCAGTCACGAACGCTTTAGGGCGTGAAGGAGTTTTGGTTTTCCACGATATCTGAATTCTAAACAGGTAGATTTATACTTGAATTCACTTTAATTGTTGGGTCAGAGGAATGTTAGAATTTGAAGGAACTTGAGAGTATTGTGGCAATAGTATAATGATGCTAAACCACAGGAATGTCTTGTATTGCATTAATTCTCTATTGCAATATCCATCCGTTTATGTAATACAAAGTTTGATAGATGTTTCTAACGATTGAAAATATTATAGAGAAATGATAACGAACATTTTGATAAGAGAATCTAATGAACTATTATTAGTTATTTGTCATGCGTTATTGCGGAATAGTGAGAATTGCATAAATAATATTTCGCGAAACGTTTCAATATAGATACCTCAGTAACGAAGGGTTTATCGAAATTCCTTTATTTTTATCTTGTAATTTTGCCCTTATGTATGCTTTATTAAAACTGTCCTCTACTTTTCCATAATCTAATGAAACATAGCCATAGATATCTGAGGTGTTGGTTCGCAACTGAAAGTGAAGAGGGCGCCAGCTGACTACTTCTCGCTTGTGTGTAACTACACGAGCCAAGTAGAAGACGTCGGAGGACGGAATCTTCAGTTCGGATTAGAGACTCTGAACTGGAAGGCATTACGGCACTCTTGAAGAGACCCAAGAAGGTCGAAACGCGTCAGTGTACTATGCCATTCCGCTATCAGTTGCGAATCACCACAGATGTCCTTATTGGCAAAATGGTCGATCGACGTCACGGTTTTCGAAGGGAATGTAATTCAATATTCTGCGTGGTATTAGCCAGGAATGTAGTTGTTTTTCCCTTCAAAGAACGGTCAGGCCAATACGTCGACATTATTGAAATTTCGACTAAAATCAGGTGTAGTAGAAAATCGAAATTGATGTTTTATATATATACATATAAATATATATATATATATATATATATATATGTATATATATATATATATATATATATATATATATATATATATATATATATATATATATGTATATATATATATATATATATATATATATATGTATATATGATCCCCCAGATGGCGGAGTGCGTTAGAGCGCCGGATATTGGGTTTTCTTGACCTGAAGGACGGAGGTTCGAATCTCACTCTAGTAAGGGCTATTTCATTACTAAAAAGTTCCACTAAAAATCTGGGGGTACAGGGTCCGTCAGTAAATGGCGAAAACTGGCGGACGACGTCCCTCGCCCCTTGCCAACCCGCATTGAGGCAGCGTGGTAAGGTACGCCTCACAACCCCAGCATGACAGACAAGGACAAGTTACGGTCCTCATTCTCCGTAAGCCCGAAGGGCCCTAGGAGGGGTAGATCCTGGGAACCAGCCACGAGGGCAGAGGCTGCTAAGAATCTGCGGAGTCTAAACCACTACCCATTAACTACATTACACCTAGCAACTTATAACTGCCGTACACTCTCTAATCAAGCTAGGATTATAGAACTGGAAACAGAGGCAGCAAAAATAAAGTGGGATATCATGGGCATTAGCGAAGTAAGACGAAAAAATGGAGAACTCATAGAACTTGAATCAGGGAATCTTCTACACCACCAAGGAACACCAACAGGAAGAAGAAGCGGAGTAGGATTCCTAATTAAGAAAACCTGGAAAAATAGAATCATAAGGATAACAAGCACCTCAGACAGAGTAGCCAGCATAACACTAAGACTCTCCAAAAGATATACTATCCAGATTATTCAGGTATACTCCCCAACAATCAGCCATAGTGACGACGAAATAGAAGAATTCTATAATGAAATAACCCAAGCGCTCAGCAACGACAATACTCACTTCAAATACATAATGGGAGACTCTAATGCCAAAGTAGGACACAGGAAAGACCAAGAAAAAGGAATGGGGAAATATGGGTTTGGAGATAGGAATGAAAGAGGAGAGAGATTAATACAGTTCGCACACTTTCAGAACATGTATGTGAAGAACCCTAACAGGAAATGGACGTGGGAAGGCCGCGGTGCTACTATCAGAAACGAAATAGACTTTATCCTCACCAATAAAATTAACACAGTAAAAGATCTTAGCACGCTCAACAAGTTCACTACAGGAAGCGACCATCGACTAATTAGAGCTCGACTGGTCTTAGATATAAAACTAGAAAGGTCAAGACTAATCAAAACCAACACAACGAAAGGCTGAAAGAGAACTCTCACCAATATGAAGCACTACTAGAAGAAAGACTACAAAAAGTGGAATATAACAACCCTGAACTGATAGACACAATTCTAAACTGCGCCGTAGAAGCGGGAGGTCTGCAACAACGAGGTGAACACAAAAAACTAACTCCGGAAACAAAAGCACTATTACAAAAACGAAGAGAAATGAAAAAGAGAACAAACATTCAAAGAATTGAATACACCGAACTGTGCAAGACGATACGAAAGAAAATCGCAGAAGATATCAGAAATTACAACGAGAATTTGGTACAAACAACAATAGAAAACCGTAAAAGCTACAAAAATGCAAAAAGGGCACTAATAATAGGGAAAAGACAGATAGTTGCATTAACTGATGGAAACACAAGAACCACAGACAGGAATGAAATAATAGACCTAGTAGCCAAATTCTATGGAGACCTATACAAGGCCCCTGAAAACTTGTAAGAAATAATAGAACACTCAGAAGATGCCATACCAGAAATATTGGTGGAGGAAGTAGAAATGGCACTGAAAAGCATTTAAAATGGCAAAGCAGCGGGAAATGACGGCATCACGACCGAAATACTCAAATATGCAGGAGCTAAAACATGGAAGTACCTTGCCAAACTATACATGAACTGTCTGATGTCCAGGGGCATACCTAAAGAGTGGAACAGCGTTGATCCACAAGAAAGGCAGCAAAGAAGACATTAAGAACTACAGACCAATAAGTCAACTACCAGTGATACAAGGTATTTACAAAGATCATTCACAACAGAATACAAAATACACTAGACTCGGCCCAACCACGAGAACAGGCTGGATTCCGCAAAGGCTTCAGTACAATAGATCACATCCATACCCTCAAAGAGGTTATCAGTCGAACCAAAGAATACGACCAACCACTAGCACTAGCCTTCATCGACTTCGAGAAAGCATTCGACTCTATATATCCCAGAGCAGTAATAAATGCCCTAACAGAATAAGGGGTCGACAAGCCATATATTGAGACCCTAGCAAATATATATAGGAAAGCCAAAGCGAGAGTTAGGATATATGAGGGCACACCAGAATTCCTCACCAGCAGAGGAGTTAGACAAGGAGATGCAATATCACCAAAGTTATTTACAGCAACACTAGAAAGCATCTCCAGAAAACTGGGCTGGAACAACACAGGTCTGAATATAGATGGAGAATACTTGAACCATCTAAGATTCGCTGATGACATCATCCTGATAGCGAGTAACCCTGGCGAAATGCAACAACAAATAAATGAACTGAATGCAGCAAGCAACGAAGTGGGCCTTAAAATAAATCTGAGTGAGACCATGATAATGTATAACGAACTGATAAACGCACAAGAAATAACAATTAATGACACTGCTCTGGAAATAGTAGAGGAATACATATACCTGGGTCAACTAATACACATATCAGGCTCTCTACTTCCAGAAATAAACAGAAGAATCAAATTAGCATGGAGAACATTTGGACAGAACTCTATCATCTTCAAGTCTAGAATGTCACTCCGTTTAAAAAAGAAAGCGTTTGATCAGTGCGTACTACCAGTATTAACATACGGCTGTGAAACCTGGACCCTGAAAACTGATATCATTAGAAAACTCCAGGTAACGCAGAGATCTATGGAACGATGCATGCTTGGAATAACAAGGAGATATAGAAAAAGGCTTGATTGGATCAGATAAAAGACCTAGTGATAGATGTCATAAATAGAATCAGATTCATAAAGTGGCAATGGGCGGGGCATCTCGCTAGAAGGACAGACGATAGATGGACCACAAAGATAACGCAATGGTATCCCCGAGGCGTGAAAAGACCAAGAAGACGCCCCAACTTAAGGTGGGACTACGACATAAAGAAACTCGCAGGATCAACTTGGGGCCGCATAGCTAGCAATAGACAACAATGGGCTCACATGGAAATGGAATATATAAATATGTAAAGGGAGGCTACACCATAACAAAATGGTTGAATAAGCTGCGTATGATGATGATGATGATATGTATATATATATATGTATATATAGATGTCAAAAAAACTTTGCAGGCTAGAGATAAAGTGAGGACGGCTAATGAGCCAGGACCATGCATGTCTACCACTCTGTTTTAAGTAGTCCTTTTTCTTATTGCGATATATATATATATATATATATATATATATATATATATATATAAACAAAAGGTGATGATTGTCGGGTATGCGGTCAGTATAAGAAATAAAACTCTATATTCTCATGCTCAATATTTCGCTATTGTTCAATAGCATCATCAGGAGACACTACAATGATTAAAATATAAATAAAATGACAAAGATAGGAACACAAATACTTACAGATGTTAAGAGTCAGTAAGAGTTGATGTACACCACATTAAGGTACTAACTAGACTAATTGCTAATGATTAATTTGTAAAAATAGTTGTGGTGTGAATTGATAAAAACAAGAAACAATTTGAGTTAGAAACAAAACAATAAAATAAATAATCTGAAACGTATGAATAAATGGGGTGACAAAACAACAATATTAAAATGAATTTAACAGGTGACAATAAATATCACTAAGTTTATTAGTGTCAGATTTGAGGTTGATAGCATCTTTTTTTTTGTTGATGTGATACATTTCAAAAAATAAACGATTCCTGTATTGATCAACTTTCTGGAGAATCTCTGTATCGTCATAATTGAACGTCTTTATAAAATGATCCACCACTACACAGTTATTCTTGCCTACTCGACAATCACTTATATGTTGGGTAATACGGTTTTTTAACCATTGAGAAGTTTGACCAACGTAGCATCCCGGACACTGCGAGCAATTTATTTTGTAGGTCACGTTGGTTTGTAATAATAAAGGTGTTTTATCTTTAACTTTCGAAAAAAGGAGAGAAATAGTTGTCAAATTGTATTTGGCAACTCTGAAACTGGTGAACTGTTTGAACAGTGGTAAAATCAATTGAGTTAAATTATTGATGTAAGGAAGTCTTTTGTACAGAGTAGCCTGTTGATTGAAATTGTCAACCTGACCATCGTAGAAGTCTGTGTTATAAATTAATTTTTTTAAAATGTGTTTAGGATAACCGTTAATAACGAAAATATCAAATAACGATCTTAAGTTCTTATTAACAAATTTTTCATCACTGACGTGTAGAATTCTATTTTTCATTGTTAATACTAAGTTGTACTTCTGACTCTTAGGATGATCAGAGTAGAAATTTAAAAACCTTCCAGATGATGTTGGCTTTTCATACCAATCTAACAAGATAATGTTATTGTCGGATCTCATTAGTCTAGTGTCCAAGAATGGTAAGCTGGCCCCACTCTCCAATTCCATAGTGAATTGTAAATGATTATCAAATGAATTGAAAACTTTAATTGTAAAATCAGTCTTATCAAACGGAACAGCACAAATTATGTCATCGACATATTTATACAAAAAAGGTAATTTGAAGGGCAATTTAGGGATTACATTGTCAAGTAGCTCGTCAAGGACAAGAGTGGCTAGAACAGGACTGATGGGGGATCCCATCGGTGTGCCAAAAATTTGGCGATAAAATACGTTGTTGAAACTGAGAAAAGTGTTATCAAAAATAAATGTAACCAATGATAAAAAACTATCCTTGGATAATGTAGTGGAGGGTTCCAACAGAAACCATTTTTCATCAATAATATTGGTAATTAAGTTTGATGGGATGTTGGTAAATAAAGATACTACATCTAAAGAAATAAGTATGTAATCCTTTGGTAATCTACAGCCTCTGATAGCATTGACAAAAGAGAAAGTGTCGTTAATATTATAATTTGTGTGATCCTGGAACGCATTTTGTAGAATATCAGATAAAAATTTTGATAGCTTGTAAGTAGTAGAATTGATGGAACTAACTATCGGGCGAAGAGGTATCTCCAATTTATGTATTTTCGGTAAACAATACAACTTAGGAAAATTGGAATTATAAATGAATAATAACTTAGCGATATCATCGGGAAGTTCCTGTTTGGTTTTTAACTTTTTAATTAACAAATTATAATTTCTTTGTACAGAGGTGGTAGGATCCTTATTTAGTTCAATATAAGTTGACTCATCTCGTAATAACAATTCAGTTCTCTCAACATAATCTGATCTATTCATTGCAACCGTACAACCTCCTTTGTCTGCTTGTAAAATATAAAGTTCCGGAGGAGATTTCAAAAAACATTTAGTTTTATTAAACATTTTAGTGTGGATGGAGAATTTATTAGGTTTGGATTTATGCAGGAAGTTAGTTATAATATTAGTAGCACGGGCTCTTGATATATCTTTGGAATCCGTAGGTACATCATCAATAATATTTTCCAAATCGGCCATAAAAATATCCAATCTAATATTGGACGAATCAGGAGAAATACTAAATTTAGGCCCGAGAGATAAAAAGTCTGCTATATCCTTCGGAATATCTAAATCTGACAGGTTTCTAAACCATTTGTTATTGTCAATAAATAATGCATTATTATCGGGCAAACTATCAACTGCTTTATTGAATTTCTTAATATTGTTAGATTTAATCCTGTTTAAACTGTTATTAAAAGTTGTTTTTAGCCTAATTTCATGATCTAATAAAATATTAGTTGGAATCAACATGTACAACTCGGCCCTGACTCCATCAATGTAACGTTTAATTATTGAAATGCAATCACAAGTTATTTTTATTTCCAACGACAAAGTTTTTTGACACATTTTTAAAATGAAGCTATTAACCCTATCAGTCATTGTTTTATCATTACATGTAAAAAGTAAACTATGAACATTTCTTATACTGTCCTCAATATGTTTAGGTATTAGTCCAGTTGTTCTAAAACGTAGTAAAAATATTCTTTCATTCGTGTTCTTAGCTAGCTTGATGTTTAGCTTCGCCCACTGCTTCAGCAATTTATTGGCATTAAAACCATATCTATCAGTAATCAATTGATAGAAACCCATCATAAATTTTTAAACAAGCGGTAAAGATAAAAAATCAATTATTTATTAGTAGTTTGTTTGTTTACAGAGCTGATTTCAAGTTTTATTCCGTTGATATAGATGTTAAGTAGCTCTAAGTATGATAAAGTATGTCAATGTATGCACCGTTATAGATTCAATCTTCGGTAAGTTATAGCTATTTCTTTTGACGGATCCTGTCTCCATTGTGATAAAAATCGTAAAATATTATCGTTGTTCCAACAAATTATCAGGAAAAATAGTTCATATTCATAACTGGGTTATGAGAAATAAGTTTAATTTAAAACGAATAATAAGTTTTTTAGAATGTTAATTTAGGTTTCTAAAAACTATCTTTTATGTGTAAAATATAGCTTTCCATGGATTTGTACCAACCGCCAACATCCCTATTACTAGAAAATATGTTTCATTCTCCTCTCTCAAAAGAAAAATAAATACATATTTAAAATTACTGGAAGTCACTTTGAACGCGATCTATATACAATATACAGGACACACCGATTCTTAAATAAATTCAAATCTACCTACTAATAATCGATCAAGGTCCCAGTGTTGCCAAATAATAGGAAGCCACTCCGTGCGTGATCTCTATGCATTGGGGCTGTTCTATATACATATTGTGTATATCGGAGGATACCACAGCGCTACAAATCTATACGGACGCCACTTCTACCGCTATCGCGATATATATATATATATATATATATATATATGGGGTAATCCACGTAATAAGAAAAAGGGCTACTTAAAACAGAGTGGTATACATGCATGTTTCTGGCTCATTAGCCCCCCTCCGTACGGTATAATCAAATAAGGGTGTAAAATTTGGGAGCAAAGCTGCTAATCGAAACATGGGAAGACACGAAACAACGGATTTCAACAGGAAAACCAAACGCACATTTGTGCCTTCAATTGGAAGATCCCGAGTATCCGGGACAAGAACCAGCATCGACACGGAGGCGCATATAGTCCCCCTGCCTGAACGTTCCGACCCAGAGTAAACTACAAAGAAGATGTACGAATATCGCGTGATATGTAAACAGCAACAACAACAAAAATATTCTTGGATAATTCACGCAAAAGAAAAATGGCTACTGAAACAGAGTGGTAACCACAGACATGCATATTTCTGGCTCACTAGCCGTCCTCAGTATGGTATAATCAAATAAGGGTGTAAAACAAGAGAGCAAAGGGAGCTAATGAGCCAGAAACTTACATGTATGCGGTTACCACTCTGTTTCAGTAGCCGTCTTTCTTTTTGCGTGAATTTCCCAAGAATATCTTTGTTGTTGTTGTTGTTCACATATCGCGCGATAATGTTACATCTTCTTTGTAGTTTACTTTGGGTCGGAAGGTTTAGACAGGGGGGCTATATACGCCTCCGTGTCGATGTTGGTTGTTGTCTCGAAAATTCGGGATCTTCCAATTGAAGGCACAAATATGCGTTTGGTTTTCCTGTTGAAATCCGTTGTTTCGTGTTTTCCCATGTTTGATCAACAGCTTTGCTCCCAAGTTTTACACCCTTATCTGGTGATACCGTACTGAGGACGGCTAATGAGCCAGAAACATGCATGTCTGCGGCTAACACTCTGTTTCAGTAGCAATTTTTCTTTTACGTGAATTTCCACGCCTTCTTTTTCCTCCCGGTAGCCATTGTAACATAACTTTTGTTAAGACTTCTGCTCCTTGTCTCCATACATGCCCCAACCATTTGATTATCTGAGTTTTCTCCAATCAGTTCTTATAATATTTCTCGATTCGTTATCCTTATGTATTCCTGCTCTCCGATCTTCACTGGACCTAGCATTGTTCTTATTATCTTTTGTTCGTTTATCCTTTCCTCTTCTTCTATTTTCGTCATAGTGATCGCTTCTGCTACATACATTCTATGGGCCTTATTTATGTTCTGTATATGTTCATCATTGTGTGTTCATTCAATATTATGCTTTTAATAGGTTTTTGTTTGTTTGATACGCTCGGTTTGTTGTTATTATTTTTCCTTCGATCTCCATTTTTCTTTTCCCTTTATTGTTTACGCCCAGATATTTAAATTTTTCTACTTCTTTGAGTTTTATATTTCCTTTTATCATTTCTCCATTTTGTCCTGTTTTTCCAAATCCGATTATTTTAGTTTTCCTCGCATTATTTTTTAATCCCAACTCGATCCTTCTACTTTAATCTCCTTCACAAAATTTTCCATGATTTTCCTTTTTGTTGTCCGTGCATAGGAGATTAGTTGACTCCCTGTTGCTATCAGATTTACCTTTCGAATTTTTCCTAAAACGAATTCTAGAGCGAGATGGAACAACGTAACTGACAGTAAGTCTCCTTGTCTTACACCTTTGTTTATTTTTAATTCTTCCGTTTCCTCTTTTGTGTCAGGATGCTAACTTTTGATTATCATTATCATCTCTATGAGGTTTCTTAGTTTTTCATTTACTCCTTGTTCTTTCAATGCTTTCCTAATTTTGTTCCTTTTTATCGAGTCAAATGTTTGTTCGAAGTTGAAAAATAACATTTTTATCTCATAATGACGTTGGTATGCTTTTTTCATAATTTGTTTAATAGTATGTATTGCATCCATTTTGTGTTTCAATTGCTAGTCATTTTTCTACTACTGATGATAAAATTTCATAGGCTGTGTTTAGTAGTGTAATGCCTTCCTTCTCCTCTTTCCATATTTTATTCACCAACCTATGAATAATTATTTCCTGCAATATGTCTCCCCCATGTTATGTCAGTTCTAAGTGCATTCCACCCTTGATAATATCTCTTACATGATCTAATGTTGGTTATTGCTTAATAATTTCTTGTTATACTTCTTCTCCTATTTCATCTTCCATCTCTTGTTCATTCAGTAATTCCTTAAAGTATGTTGTCCATCTTTCATTATATTTTTTTCTGTATCCACAGTTGTACCTTGTTTGTTCTTTATTATTTTTAATTTGTTTTTCTCTCTTTCTTTCTGATATCATTTTGCCTTTTTTAAGCGTCTGATTCGAATTATGTCTGTACCCATTTTTTCATTCTTCACTGTCCTTAACCAATGACTTCATCTCTCCTATTGTTTTTCCTTTATTTTTTACAATTTATTCAATGTGGTCTATCCATTTCCTTCTGGGTCTTCCTATTTGTCTTCTTCTTGATTTTACAATTTCCATAACTTTTCTCGCTATTCTCTCTTACTTCACTCTTACCAGGTGTCCGAACCATTTTAATTGTTTCTTTCTAATCTTTGATATTATTGGTTCTTGATTAATTATGTTTCTGATCTCTTCGTTCCTCACTTTATCTCATTTTGTTTCACCTGATATTTTCCTTATATTCACTTCCCATGCATTTATTTTTGTTTCCTGCTTTCCTGCAATACCCAGTTTTCACTAGCATAAGTTGTAGTTGGTACTAAAATTTTGTTTTAGATTTCCAGCATTGCTTCCATATCAATGGGTTTATGGCTTAATATTGATCGATTTGAGGAATAATATAATCTTGTTGATTTATTTGCCCTGGCTCTGCTTCTATTTTTCCTTCTTCTGTTATAATACTTCCTAGCTAATTATAAGTTGTTACTCTTTCTAATGTTGTGTGATTACATTTCAGTTCCTTGTTAGTACACCCGTCTCGCTGTTTTTAATTTACTATGATTATTTTAGTATTTTCTAGATTTTAATATTTTTCATTTCTCTTGCCAATAAATTAATCAGTTTCTGCATTTTGTTTTTTGATTTTGCTATAAGTACAATATCGTCTGCATACAGTAAATTACTTTATCTCACCTGCTCCATGTTTCTGAACACGATTATCCTATCTAGATTTCCTCATTGTGTTTTTATTTCCTTGACAATTTTGTCCGTAACTATGACAAACAACAGTGGGCTTAAACCTTATTTTATACCTTTCTTCATTAAAAACTCTTCCGATCATTGATCTGCACTCGTACTTTGACAGTCTGGTATGTGCTTTTAATTATATTATTTACAGCTTTCGGTACTTTTAAATCTTCCAACACCTCCCACATTTTTTCCCTTTTCATTGTGTGAAAAGCTGCCTTGAAGTCAATAAATTTTAAATGCATTTCTTCTGCTTCTATTGTATCTTGAATTAGCTTTCTCAAAATGTATACATTATAATTTGCATGCCGCTCCGGTCAAAAATCTCTTTGTTCCTCTTCTAATTGTGCTTCTACGAATCGTCTTAATCGGGTCTCTAATATTCTCGTATAGATTTTTAGAGATGGTTTAACAATAGAAGGTTATTGTCTCAGTCTTCTAGGATTTTTTGACTAACCCATGCTTCTCTGCATGGGAGACACAACCATTCTTTTTCTTTTTCTCCTAACCAATTTATCAGCCTCGCCGCTACTTCATCCTCCCCAATAGATTTTCCTATTTTAAGTTTATTTAGAGCCACTTCTATTTGTTCTCTTTGGATTTCTTGGTATTGATGTTCATTCCATTCCTCTTTAACTATATTTGATGTTTTCTTCTTCGCCCGGTATTACCTCTCTTGATAATATCTTTTACTTCATCTAATGTTGGTTATTGCCTAATCATTTCTTCTTTTACTTATTCCCCTATTTCATCTTCTATCACTTGCTCATTCAGTCATTCATAAGTATGTGGTCCATCTTTGTTTGTGTTGTTTTTATGCATCCACATTTTTTCTTAGTTTATTCTTTATTACTTTTAATTTGTTTTTAACCGTCCTGTTATTTTATGTTTTGATATTTTTTTTATGAATTCTTGTTCTATTTCTCGTTCTCTATTTCCTGTATCGTTAGGTACATTCATTGCCTTTTCCTTTTAATGATCATTTTCTTACACTCTTTTCTTACACTCTTCTGTTAATGTTTCGTATTAGTCTCTATCTTCACTAATTGACAATAAAGAATTAATATATTTTTAGAAGTTTCCACTCTTCTTGTACACAATTTATCTGCTTCTGTATCAACATTTGTTCCTAATTCTTGGTGACGTCTTCACTCTTCTGCTCTTTTTAAATATTCAGTTCATTTGCAATTGTAATTGAATATTATACTTATTTTTGTCAGCCCTACTGGTAATTTCAATTAGACTACGTGGTAGGTTTCACCATAAACTTCATCGCAGAGTTTCATTTTGGCTCAATCAATCAATGAGATTTAACATTATCGATTTGGTCGGTTCAAGCTAATTGGTTGGGAGTATATTTTTTTTAAACTGAGTTTTCTCTGATAACGAGAGCGAATTCCGTAGAAGCGTCAGTGCGAATCAGCATCTTTACTATCAGTTCTGGAATCTACAGAGCGTTTCTGTGTCCTTATTTATTAACATCCAAAATTTGGAATTTAAGTTAGTAGTAATGCTATCTACTCAATTAGCTGTCATTTCGAATTATAAATAGCGTCAATGTTTAGTGCATTGTTGTCACTTGTTACAATTTGGTATAAAAAATTATTTCAATATAAAATTGAATTTTTCCGAAATTAAGTATAAAACTGATTTTGAGCAAATAGATAGAATGCCTTTAATATTAACTTTAGCTCGACAGCTTTCCCCTTTCAACTATTTTGTGACTTTAGAGTAAATCATTCACGTATATGACATAATTTTGTAACAAATATATATGCAGTAGATTTTGATAAATCGACATATAGGACCATTTTAATTTAGCTGTAAGAAAGAAACTCGACTACCGACAACAACAGAAGTTTTAACAACAATTCGTAGTTTACGTCTTCATATCCTTTGGCGATATGAGGTGCAATTCAAATGTGAACGCACAGATCATATAGTTTAATTTGAAAGTTCGAATGTTATTGTCAAATAAATTTTCAAAAATGCCAACATAGGAAAATTTGAAGGAAATTGGGCTTTGAGTGGGGGGTCTGCGATTTGAATACGATAGTTAAAAACGCAGATATGGGTATGCTTACTTAAATATGAAAGTTGCATGCAGGTCAAAAACGCTGCCAAGAACAACAAAGATCACAAAAACTTGTCAAACGCCTCCAATGAAAATGGAAACAATAATCCCTGTAGTAATATCACAATAGAGTGAGAATACATTGAAAATAATTTGACATATTTTAGAAAACTTGATGCCAGGCAATAGATACGAGAGCCCGAAGGGCTCGAGTGGCTATTTGTCCATGGCAACAAGTTTGAGAAAAGTTACTTAAATTAGGATGCATTGAAGTTTCAAACATAAAAAAAACCAATATTATAAATAATGTTGTGTGTTTGGGTGGAGAATTATTCAACATTGTTTTGTTCTAATGTGTTGAAAGTTGATGATGCTTCCCTACTGTCAGGTTATTAATTAAATTTGAATGATGTTGTTAAAATCATTTTAACATTTGCGTCGACCCCGCCAAATTTCAAAATTAGATTCAAATCCAATATTATTGAACCGCCGTTACCTCGGCTGCCTTCGACCCGAGGAACGTCGATGCATAGCGAGCAATCGAAAATCGACATTCCATGTCCGAGTACCACCACGGCACCATGCGAATCATCACTCGTCAGTTTAGTTATGTATATTGTAGTTTTCCCGGTACAAAGCTTTTTTGGAAAGAAATATAAATAGTGATTAGTTTTAGAGAGTGAAACTTAAATTTGGTAAGATAACCAATAGTTATATTTATTTGGAAATATTCATTTAATTGCCGGTTACCGCCAGGCAACATCAATTTTTTCGCGGTGTTGCCAACTCTGGGGTCCATTTGGATGCGAGTTGGATTACACCTTACTTTACTCATAATTTATTTTTTGAAGAGCGATTTATTTGTGCGTGATTATTACGTGATTAACTTTTCATATTATGTACTGATGTAGACGTGTATTACATTCATAATTTTCCATTTACTTGTTTTATGTACTGTTGGAACTTAAGAAACATAAATCGTCAAAGACATTTTTCAATGGTTTCATCTATTATTTTCCGTGGTAACACGGTGGTCCTTCGATATTTATAGATTCTTGAAGGCCACTATCAATTAAAAACTATAGGGATTTCTTTGGCAGCCTGCTGCAGTCCGCTGGAAACTCAATGTCAAAGGAATTTTATCCATAGTTTTTTGTGGTCCTTCTAGCCGGATTACTAGACCTGTCAAATTGACATTCTTTTTTTTCTTTTGAAAGACGAATATTTTCCGCACATTAAACTTTTGAACATTTGTATAGACTCGCTTTAGGTAAATGCTAATAGACAATATAGACTCAGTTCGCTAAAGCAAAAACAGAAATTTAGTGGAAAAACAATTTTTACATTTCGTTGATTAGAATAAAATTTATGTGCGCGAAGTGCCGTCCGCAGGGATCGGGAAATACGATTTGGTTTGGCAACACCGTGCTACGTGGGATTTTAAATTTACACAATGTATTTTAACACGCACCTGCATGAAGCCTCGCTCAGCAGAAAAAAGAAGCAGTTTGAAAACATATTATGTCGGCGCCTTTAGGTTTTTCTGTTGTGTATGAAATTTTAGACTTTGTTTTTATAACGTTTTTCTATTATGAATGTTCTTGGAACACAAACTGACTTGCAGTTTCTAAGAAGAAATTTTTTAGTTTATTATTGAAAATACTACTTAATTTTTATCTATAGAATAGAACTGCCTTAAATTTGATTCTTTTTTAGAAAATCATTAATTCGCAATTACGCACTGATTTATTGAGGTATGTTTCTCTCCTTCAAATTTAATAGTTCTCGTTTGAGATTTGTGAATAATTTATTTGTTTATTGCTTGTGTTACTCTTGTATATTGTCGTATTTATTTTATGGTAATTGCAATATTAGTACTGTATACGATTATTAACGTTTTTACTGTGTTAACAATTTGTTTCCGGTTACTTACTCTTGTCAATGATGACTTCGCAATTAGCAAATCTAAAAAATAAACGAGCCGGTGCTAAGGCTCAACTTACACGGTTTGAAAGATTCTTAGCTAATGTTACAGGTGAAGAAGAATCTTACCTTCTTAAAATTAAATTAGATAGTTTAATAGGACATTATAGTAATTATCAAACAATTCCATCGGAAATTTTAGGTATAGCTTTAACCTCTGATGAAACTTTGTCTGACAGCGGACCAGAGGATCTCATATCTGATAGATTTGCAAAATTAAGTTCTTTATTCGACAAAGCTAATAAAAATACATCGCGCCCTAGTGATAATTGTAATGTAGTTTTACCCAAAATAAATATTAAACCGTTTACAGGTCAGGCGTCAGAGTGGACGTCCTTTCTTGATTTGTTTTCAGCTTTAGTTTTGAAAAATCCTAAACTTCAGTGTGATAGCGAAAAATTTTATTATCTAAAAAGCTTGCTTCGTGGCCAGCCACTCGAATTAATAGATAGTTTAAGTGTAACTAACCGGAATCTAGAGGTAGCTTTGGACATTTTAAAAAACACTTATGAGGATAAATCTAAATTGTTAAATTCTCTATTCTCATCATTGTTGGATCAAAAACCTATAGTTAAGAGTAATGCGGCTAGTTTAAGAGATTTCTACGTCGCATCCAAAAAGACACTAGAACAAATAAGAAATCTGAATTTAGAATCAGAACTTATGTTCGAGACTCTGGTGTTCTTTCTTTTAGAACAAAAATTAGATTTCATTACTAGACGAGAATTTGAAAACGAAAGAAAACCAATGGAACTAGTAAATAATCATGAATTTTTTGAGTTTATTAAAAGACGCTATAGTGTGTAAGAAAACTTAAATTTATTTGACTCTGGACATAAAAAGGAATCCAAACCGCAGGATAGTAAACCTCGTGTCACTTTGCATACTAGTTTTGGTGATAAACCCCATATCCAATCTTCTTCATCTCAATCCAATAGGTCTGGTTGTGTACTCTGTTCAGACACCTCACATTTAATATATCGCTGTAGTAAATTCTTAGCTCTTTCACCCGTTGACAGGCATAAAGTTGCAAAAACAAACAAATTATGTTTAAACTGTTTAAGTTCTCCGCATTTAATTGCTAGCTGCAAATCTCTTCATCGTTGCTTGAGTTGCAGTAAGTCTCATCACTCTCTCCTTCATTTTGAATTTAATTCAAATTCTCGTTCTGCTAATAGTAGCAGTTCTTCAAATAGAAGTGCTCCTCCCGCTCTTAACTCTGGAAGTTCTCCGGATCCTGGACCGAGCTCCAACAGGAATAGAGTTGCAAATGTTGTAAACAGAGATTCTTCTCAATGCAATTCCATTGTAAGGAACAATTCGGAAGTAGATCATGTTGCCTCCTCTTCCAGTGTCCAGCAATATTCGCTGGCAGCAACTAGTTTGTTTGATAAGATTGTGTTGTTACCCACTGCTATGGTAAATGTACATTGTAAAAATGGGAAAACTATAACAGTTCGTTTGCTTCTCCACTCTGCAAGTCAAATGAGTATAATTAAAAGATCTCTTGCTGATTCTTTAGGTACTCCTTATAGATCTCACGTAGTAAATATTTCTGGTCTTGGTAATAATAGATGTACCCATAGTAATAATGTCATAGATGTTGTTTTTAGCTCTTTGGTGGAACCCTTCAAGGTTTTTAATATAACTTGCTCTGTCATTGATCAAATTACCAATAAATTACCTCAATTTGTTATTCCGCCCGATAAAATATGTTTACCAGATCATGTTAAATTGGATTTAGCTGACCCTTTGTTTTTTGAACCAGGGGAAATTCAAATATTGGTAGGGGCGGATGTGTACTTCTGTCTTCTAAAAGATGAAATCTTCAGGATGGGGGATAACATGCCCACGCTTATGAACACTCATCTAGGTTATGTAGTAGCTGGCCCTGTTCCAGAAATGCGTGTAGACAAATGCAATAAAACTAATTTTGCTCTTTCCTTTTTAACAGTAGAAAATGAAAATTTAGTTGATGCTCCGAGTATTGACGAATTAATAAAGAAGTTTTGGAAAATCGAGGACATTCCTGATTCAGAGGGCCATTCCTTTGAAGATGAACTAGTAGAAAATATTTTTCTTCAAACTACCAAAATTTTACCTTCTGGAAGGTATCAAGTAGACATGCCTTTGATAGTAGATCCTGGTAAAAAATTAGGTCATTCACTTTCGATAGCCAAGCGTCGTTTCAATAACTTGGAGAAAAAGTTCGAAAAAAATGCCGATTTTTTTTAAACATACAAGCAAGTCTTGACTGATTATATTTATTTAGACCATGCTAGAGTGGTACCGCTTTCGTTGTTTTGTAATCTCACTAATGAGATTAAATACTTTGTTCCTCGTAGAGCAGTTATACGCTCTTCGTCTGTTTCCTCTAAATGTAGAATAGTTTTCGACTACTCGTGTCGATCTGACACTGGGGTCTCTCTCAACGATCTTACTTATAAAGGGTATCAAGTCCAAGACAATTTATTCGACATACTTTGTCGCTTTAGATCCTTTCGCTATGTTTTATTTGCGGACATCCAAATGATGTACCGGATGATTGAGATAAACCCTGCTCATCGTCACTTGCAAAATGTGCTTTGGCGTGACAGTCCTGAAGATGCATATTAATGCATAGAGCTTTCCCGGCTTAGTTTCGGCCAAAACTGTGCCCCATACCTAGCGACTAGAGTCATCAAAGACATCGCTTTAAAGAATACATATTTTCCTTTAGCTCAGAAAGCCCTGCTTTCGCAAACCTACATGGATGACATTCTTAGTGGAGTCAACAATCATGACGAATTAGAAACTCTTTATTTTCAATTAAACACAGTACTTAGTAAACATGGGTTTAAACTGCACAAGTGGCATTCAAACTCGTTAAAATTCCACCAGTCTCTCTCTCTTGATCCTAACTTAGAATTAGATTTAAATCTGGAAAATTCTCCTTGTAAAATTCTTGGCATAAAATGGAATTCTTCCCTTGATTTACTCCAAATTAGTGGTTCAGCCGTGCCTGATCTGCCTCGTTTAACAAAACGAAGCGTTTTGTCTATTATCGCTAGTACTTTTGACCCTTTGGGTATAGTAAACCCTCTAATCGTACTTGGGAAACTTATTATGCAATCTCTCTGGCAACTTCAGCTAGGCTGGGATAGTCCTATAAAAGATGTCAATATTCTTAAGCAATTGAACATGTTTGTCAAAAATCTTTCCGATTTACCTCAGCTCGCAATCCCTCGACTTTTAACGCAAAATAAAAAGTTAATTCATGTCTCGTTGCATGGTTTTTGTGATTCCAGCCAAGTAGCTTATGGTTGTTGTATGTATTTAGTAGCCTCTTATTCTGATCACTCTATTTCTTCTTCACTTGTTGCATCTAAGTCTAGAGTTAGCCCGTTAAAAGCTAAATTGACTATTCCTAAACTAGAGCTCAATTCTATGGTTCTTTTGTCCAATTTAGTTGTCCGAATAAAAAACATTTTCACTTCATGTTATTCCTTCCAATCCATAAACTTATGGTCAGACTCCCTGGTTTCCCTTTCTTGGGTGAAGCACAAGGCGAGTAAATTTACTCCTTTTGTGGCTCGGCGTGTCCTCACTATTCAACAGAATAGTGCAGGTTCAACCTGGAGACACATTAGATCTCATTTGAACCCAGCTGACATTCTTTCACGAGGAACTTTTTCCAAGGATGTTCAGCCCTTCTGGCTACATGGTCCTGAATTTTTATGTCAAATTAAAGACTATAATTCATTAGATACATTTTCTATTGTTGATGTATTGCCTGAAGATAAAAAGGTAAATCTAGCTTCTCTCAAATCTCCGGTTAATCCCTTAAAGGAATGGTTCCCAGAGTTTCCTCAATTCCAAAAACTGCGTAGAGCCCTTGCTTATCTATTTCGGTTCATTAACAATTGTCGCAGAGTCAGCGACAAATTTACTGGACCTCTATCAGTAGAGGAACTTCGAGTTTCCTTGGAATTTGTTATACTTCAAATTCAAAAAGAGCATTTCTCTAGAGAAATAGAACACCTATCTCAAAACAAGTCCCTTGTAAACAAATCACTCTTACCGCTCAATCTTTTCCTAGACAATAATAGAATTATACGTGTAGGTGGCAGACTTCAGAACGCCGAACTTAACTTTGATAAGAAATTTCCAATGTTACTTCCTTCTAATGATATCATAGTCACTAGACTTATAGAAAGTGAACACCGAAGACTTGGACATAGTGGTCCACAAAATGTTTTAGCTAACCTTCGTCAAATTTATTGGCCTCTTGGTGGAGTACGTACCATCAAGAAAATTCTCTTCAAATGCATAACTTGCTATCGGTTCCATGCTCAATTTTCTTCACAAATTATGTCCCCATTACCAGCTGATCGTGTTCAACCAACTCGTGCTTTCCTTAAAGTTGATGTTGACTTTGCTGGACCTATCTTATTACGATCCTCAAGACTTCGTAAGGCCCCTTTGCTCAAAGCCTATATAGCTATTTTTGTGTGTATGGTGACTAAAGCCATACACATTGAATTGGTCACTAGCTTAACGACTGAAGGTTTTATAGCATGTTTAAAAAGATTTATTGGTCGTAGAGGTAACCCCAAGGTTATTTATAGTGACAGGGGCACGAATTTTATTGGTGCCCGGAATCAATTGAGAGATCTCGCAGATTTTCTCAGATCTAATGACACTCTTGAAAAAATCTCAAGTTATCTTACTTCAACCGAAATTTCTTGGAAATTTATTCCTTCACGCTCACCCCACTGGGGAGGTCTATGCGAGGCCGCTGTTAAGAGCACCAAATCCCATTTAGTTAGATTATTAGGCACGTCTATCTTCACTTACGAAGAGACTGCCACCATTCTCATTCAAATTGAGGCCATTTTAAATAGCCGTCCGTTGTACGCCCTATCGAACGATCCTAATGATTTGTTACCATTGACCCCGGGTCATTTTCTAATTGGTTGCCCCTTGACGGCCTTTCCCGAAGAAGACATCAGTGAGACTCCTCCTAATAGATTGTCCTTTTGGACTCAATGCACCCAGATCCAACAGAGATTCTGGAAGCGCTGGTCAATTGATTACTTGCACCAATTGCAACACCGTCCCAAGTGGCAGACGGTTGAAAAAAACCTATCTGTGGGAGATTAAGTTCTGGTCCTTTCGGAGGACAGACCTCCCCTTAATTGGCCTGTAGCTAGAATTTTAGAACTTATCCCTGGTCGTGACGGTAAGTTCCGAGTTGCTAGAATAAAAACCAGTGATGGCGAATACACTCGCCCCATTGTTAAATTAGCCCTGCTCCCTTTAGGAACTTAGTTCACCCCTAACACAGTTACTTTCTGGGTCCGGAGTACTTCCTGGCAATAACCCATGGCTAGTGTGGACACCAACGGGCAATATTCTAGGCCTCCGTTGTTCCTTTATAGGGACTTTATATTTGTAAAATATGGTTTGTTTACTTTTTTTTTATTCTCTCTTTTGTTGTTTCTCTCTTCTTAGCACCTCCCCCCGCCCAGTATGTTAAAATCATTTCAACATTTGCGTCGACCCCGCCAAATTTCAAAATTAGATTCAAATCCAATATTATTGAACCGCCGTTACCTCGGCTGCCTTCGACCCGAGGAACGTCGATGCATAGCGAGCAATCGAAAATCGACATTCCATGTCCGAGTACCACCACGGCACCATGCGAATCATCACTCGTCAGTTTAGTTATGTATATTGTAGTTTTCCCGGTACAAAGCTTTTTTGGAAAGAAATATAAATAGTGATTAGTTTTAGAGAGTGAAACTTAAATTTGGTAAGATAACCAATAGTTATATTTATTTGGAAATATTCATTTAATTGCCGGTTACTGCCAGGCAACATCAATTTTTTCGCGGTGTTGCCAACTCTGGGGTACATTTGGATGCGAGGTGGATTACACCTTACTTTACTCATAATTTATTTTTTGAAGAGCGATTTATTTGTGCGTGATTATTACGTGATTAACTTTTCATATTATGTACTGATGTATTACATTCATAATTTTCCATTTACTTGTTTTATGTACTGTTGGAACTTAAGAAACATAAATCGTCAAAGACATTTTTCAATGGTTTTATTTATTATTTTCCGTGGTAACACGGTGGTCCTTCGATATTTATAGATTCTTGAAGGCCACTATCAATTAAAAACTATAGGGATTTCTTTGGCAGCCTGCTGCAGTCCGCTGGAAACTCAATGTCAAAGGAATTTTTTCCAGATGTTCATTATCTAATTGCAGGTAAGGTTTCAATGAATTGGATGAGCTCTGTCCTGTGATTTTTAAAATTTCCTGCTTATTTATACCTGTTTTGGAAAAGACACTGCAGTCAACCGTGCGAAATGTTTGGTAATTCAATTTTTTTTAATAACGAGTCCAATCATCCCTGCAGATTTTTTTATCCACTTAGACATCATGTTTACCCCAATCGCAATATTTTTTACCATCCTGAAGAATATGGTTTATCACAAGCAACATTAACCGTTAAAAATAACCTGTCACTTTTGATATTTGCATTTCGCTTGCTCAGTAATTTCTTGAACAGTCGAACAGGACAAATATCAGGGTTCTCGATATTTGGTATTAACCATTTACTGTTCGCACATCTTTGTGCTCCCCCTTGCGCCGTCTTGGAAAATATAGGGTTAAACTCTATTCTTGTAGTGGTCAACCCCGCATTGTTCGTTTCGTTTTTGAAATATGCACTAAAAATTGAGAACCTTCTCCACCACGCCATGCCAGTTCATATGAAGCAATATGATAGAATTTCTTCTGCAAGCTAGACGGTGTATTTTCGTCGTTGAGTTTTATCATACCCAAGATTTCTTTATTGCTAAAACATGCAGAACTTTGTTTCCTTTTTCGGGGTGTTTTTGTAATATTTTACGCTTGGTGTGTTTAGGCTGGCAGATTTGAATTCGATATCATTGAATGGGTCGAATCTTCTATTATATTTGTCGTAGTACAGATTATGCAGTTTTATTCCACCTTGTCTTGATCACAGTATCTTTATAGTCTTCCCCATCATGTTTCTTCATACTGAACCCACAGTCCTTCAAAATAGCGCCTAATTTTGTTTTTGATGTATTTTCTTCAAATTTATAGCCCCTCTCGTCGCAAAATAATTGAAATTGTTTCCAAATTGATACACTGCTTACAACGGTATATTTACATATACTTTAAATGATTATTATACTGATTTCATCAACTGATGCTTCACTAAAAGTTTGGGGCTCGTTTTACGAATTTCTTGAAAATTTATGACATACGCGTCAGATCAAGAAAATACGTTGCCATGTGGTTGTCATCCAATAAAAACAATGTAGATTGAATAATTCTCGCTGAAACAATGTTAGTTGAAATGAAACTTTCTATTGGTTTCGAGAAACGGCAAAAAGTAATCCGTAGAATATGTATGATGTTAGTACTAAGGAATCAAAAGTAAATGGTTTTAGAGCAAAACATGTGATGAAAGAATTCTGAAAATGACCTAGTATTAATATAAAAATTTAGGTTAATAAGGTTTTCAGGAAAATAAAAGTATGAAATACTGCAACCGACCATGTTAATCGAAACAGCGCATGACGTCACACCTCAGTAAATATCAATCACCTTCGTGAGTGTTACCTGAACTTTTGTTGTGATTACGCAATTCGATAGATTCGTACATCATTTCATAATTTAATTAGTTGTTGATTCGTGTTTTGTGATTAAAATAAAAAATCTAAGAATCATCAAAGATGGAACAAAGTTATATTAAGGCAAATAGGTCTAATTTAGCCAAAATCGATTTGTTGACGTTGGAAGAGTTTCTTGCATCAGGTAAAGACCTTTGCTCTCTGAAATTCGAAAAGTGAAAACTTCCTTCTAAATACATCATTATTAATCTTAAGTCCTAAGTAAAATTTAATTCACGCAAGCTATATTTAAACGCAAGTCATAAGTCATTTTTGAAGTTAGCTTATCAGTTTATTTACATATTAGTGGCGTTCGATTTGCTATCTCGAGCAAACTCGAGTATAACCCTCCCCTACTTTTTGACTTTTGCTTGAAGCCCACAGATGCGCACAGACACACAAACTTTATTCTCTTCTTTCCCCACGAGCACCACCAATTTTATTCGTGTTTCATGCACATATGCACATTGAGGTTATACTTCGTTTGTGATTTGTATTATTATAGCGGTATTGATTATAATATTTGCAATAATTTCATTCATGTCAGAGTCATAAGAAACAAGAAATCACAAATTTCAAAAAACTAACGATAGAAACTATTTTTTGAGGTCATTTGGTGCACACGCAAGCGTTCTATTTAAAGTTTTCCTGTCACTATCGGGTACTTAGCTTGAGCAGTGTGGGCTGCTCGAGCTTGCAAATCGAACGCCACTATTTGTATTTGTAATGTCATATCTTCTTCTTTCTTCTATTCATATTTCTGACACACGGAAACTGTATTGTTTACGTTCTTCGTTAAGCATAAACACAATACAATATCTACTGAGGCGTGATGTCACAGGTGTTTTCGTGCATAATTCTAAGTAGATGGAATAAAATTCAATAATTTTCGATAAAAATTAGTTTATTGTTGAAATAATGTATTTTTCGGAAATAGTAGACGTGTACCTACATTGTAGAAGGCGATTTCAAAATCTGTCATCATGTCTATTCACCCATGAAAGTTTTTTAAAACCGCTATGAACGCATGAGATGAAACACTATACTTAGAGAGGGCCCCGCAGTGGATACAGCTCAAGAGCTTCTAAAACAAGATGGTTTGAAAAAGTGTGTAGCTGCCTACTTATTTAAGTGAAGAAAATAAGCTTAAGGGAATCAAGTTTGTGAATGATTTCCACGTTCTCCCATGTGATGACGTACCATCTTCTAGCCACGGAAATCTAGGCAATTCATCACAGAAGTTCAATATTTAGAGAATGGGTAATTTTTTGTTTCATACTACTCTCAGTGTACCATTTTCCGTTATTGCTAGAGCATGAATAAGTATCAGCACTCCTGCAATTTTCTGACAAATTGATGCGTCACTGACAGCTGAATATTACATAATTATATCACGTACGTAACTTTACCGTTGGTGAAAGAAGTGTTTTCTGAAGAATATATATTTCAAGAAGTCAGAAATCAATTTGGTATACACGTGAAAGTTCATAAAATTTGATTTAAAACACAGGATAAATATTCACCTCAGGTCAGATAACATGAAAGGTTAGCAGTAAATTCTGAGTCAAAGCCTGTTGAAAAATTAAATATGAATAATACAATTGAATTTTGAAGACACTCAGGTCTTCTGCATCTTTTGAGACATATCCGTTATAGTTTTGGTTCTTTCAACGTATTTTAATGTGAAATGTGCAAATTTGCATACCATTCAATTTAGCTGCCTCTTTAATTAAAGATCAATTTTGCTGCAGATTCTGATTTTTTCTTGTAATTTTCTGTGGTTTTATAAATACTCAATATATCTGGAGTGCACTGAATAGAGTAATGTATTTTCATTGTCAATAACCTCTCTCTTTGTAGTACAGCTGGCCATCAAAAATTCTATGACAATAAAGGACGTTCACATCTGATTTGAACCGGTTATACTAATAAAACAATCGGTGATAACAAGTGATAGAAAAGATGCAGGTACTGTGAAATTAGAGGTGATAGCTACATTTTTCCAGGAAAAATATTTATATTTATCCTGGTAAAATGTATATAAAGTATTGTCATTCATTGCACTTTACAAAATTTATGTGAACGTCTAATATAAAAAATAAGTAGTTCGGGACAAGGTTCAAATTTGGCAAAATGAATAGTAATTTGGGGCGAATAGGATCAATTTTCAAATTTGACATTGTATCTATTTTCACAGGGGTTAGGAAAGTTGTTCCGGTACCAAAATATTAGTCTTAATGTATATTATATATATATATATATATATATATATATATATATATATATATGTATATATATTATACAGCGTGTCCACAGATGGGGTATCCTATAGGTGAAAAATGTTTAAATATTAGTTTTAGGGAAAAATGTCAGTCTTAATAAAAGTTTTGCTTGTTCTGAATCCCCATAATACGAAATAAGATAAAAGTTTTTCAGAACCCGTCTCATTTTATAGCCAGTTTTATGAAAGCCGTATAAATTTTTGTACCAAGTTCGAAAATAATGTATTAATCCAGTGAGTGACGTTTACGATATACCAAGTAACTGTCAACTTTTATGAATAATTTTCAAATTGTCATTCTTAAATAAATATTTAAGAAACATAACAAGTCTTTTTTGTGATGTTCTTTTTAGAGAGTTTTCGTGATGTTTATGTAAAACGTTAATAAGATATCTCCTAGATGTCTTAATTTTATTACCAACTCTATTAACATCGATGTCATGTAAATAAAACATATTTTTGATGTACACAATAATACTTGAATTCGCAGTTACATACACATCCTATGCACTTCCTTTCAGCAACTTCCTATAGGAAACATTCATACCTACTATGATAATTTGTGTACTTCTCACTTATGTCACATACAGAACGTTACTGTAATATTACAAATTAAGATGTTTCTAAAATGATCATAAATTGCAGTTACTTCTACATCTTTCGAAATAATTTTCAGGAACTTCCTTCGATTACGTCTGTACGATGTTAGTTTATAAAACTGAGTAATATCTCATATTAAACATCACAGTAACATAAAAAAAGAAGAAAACAGAAGAGGATCTCACGAACGAAACCAGTTTAATCTGTGGAAACAAATGACAAGCATGAAATGGTGGATGGTTTTCAGTTTTGTGTTATATTTTATTTGCAGGAAGCATATTTTTGCAAGAAGTACTTGAATGAAGTTTTCGTTAGTTCCTACTTAGCTTCAATTTCTATACTTAGATATAATTCTTGTTATAATGAACAAACAACAGTTGTTATCGGTAAGTACCTATTCCAAAATCATAATTATTAAAGCTTAATACTTATTCACGACTTTAATCGGCTATTGTACATTGAAATTCCAGGTGGCGGAATTGTACACTAGCATTATATAATAGAGTTTACAAAATAAGGGTTTTTTCAACTTTTAAATATTTTAGTTAGTAAGTATATTTTAAAAACGATTCACAATATTTCAAATCCTAGATATGCATTATACCCTACAAAAAACTCAATATCGCAATAGGGTAGATATTATTATTAATAATAAAACATGCTCATATGTTGGCAGAGATTTGAATCTAGAAAAAAATATTTTCAATGTACAAGATGTTTCAGAAGCTACTTACAAAAATAAAATAAAAAACAAATAGTTGGTAATTATGTAAAGAAAGGGGAATAACTATTTCAGATAATCTGATACAGACATTGTATTAAACAGTACAAAAAATATTGAATCAAGTATCTCTAGTTGTAGTTTTGTACTAGTAGTCATAGCCATCAATATAGTTTTGCAGGTTTAGAAAATTTTAACATTAATACTAACAATTCTTGTGAACAATTAGAGATTGTTTAAGACTTTAAAAACAGAAATTTGTGTTAAAAAGCTCATTTCCATTTGAAAATACACTGAATACAATAAATAAGCTGTAGGGGTCCCTTACAATGGTACCTATATTAATCTAGTTGAAGAATATGTAACTAATGACACTGAATGCTCCAGTCAACAAACAGAATTCAATTATTTATTATTGTAGAAACACAGCTGTTGGATACTCAATTGGATACAATTAATTATAAACTCATTTAACTTGATATTGTGTTCATATCTCTTCTTCATAAGTAGTTTTTTTTGTATACAGTGTATTGATAATGCTTAGTTTTCATTAAGATACAATTCCACGATGTTAATGTACAATATGTTCCAGGATGAAAATAATAAGATGAGAATAGTATATTATTTTATACAGAAAAGAAGTATGAACTTTCATGGCACACCTGAATTTACCTGCCAAACGGAGTGAGGCATGTAATACAAGATTAATCATGAAAGGTCACTTCTCAAACTAAAATGTTATTATTCCTCTGAAGAACCTCGCATGTATCTTGTGGAAAATGGGTCCCAGTCAATTGGCTGAAAATCAAGTTTGCTGTAGTTTATGATGATCGATCAAAGGTCTGCATGGGCACAATTTGATCTAAAGTAATCGTTTCATTAGCTGCTGTTCAGAATACCATTAAATGTTTCACAGATAAGGATTCTGAAGTGTACGTTATGGAATGGTTGAGGCACTCTTGCGTGAGAAAAAGTAACCGTAAGTAAACGATAGAATTTTTTGTTAATCAGATTGGATTTCTGTTGACTTAACGTAATGTTTCATACAATCTTTATGGTGCAAAATTTTTCTTAGTTTTAATATTATTAAAAAACTATTCTAATAAATTTTCTGTAAACTAGCTGTAATGTATGTGTATCCGTTAAACTTTATTAATTCAGTTTCAAAGTATGTTACATTATGGAAACTACAGATTAATATACCCTTTTTCATTCCTTGCTTTCACTGAATGTGTTCAATAGTTTCCACTTTCCACACTTGTTATCTAATATGCTTACACAATTTAATTTTTTTTAGGTTAGATTCCTGGTCAAGATATTTTTTTTTCTAATTTTGTACCTGATTTTTCAAATTTTCTGTACTCTTCATTAGTACTGAATAAACTTTTTAAATCCTTTATTGCTTTTTTTGCTATTTTATTTTAAATGTACAGGGTGAACAACTAAGAACGACTGTAGGCCACATCTCAGAAAAGAATCATGGTACCACTTTCAAAAAAATTACCTTTAGGTAAGGGATCCTGAAAAATTGCTGGAAAATATTTTGCAGTCTCTAAATTATCCGCTAGGGGTGGAATGAGCACTCGAAAATATAATACTCCAAAAAAACATACTAAAGGTGTCCTAAAAATACAATTTTTGAAATCTTGATGAGATTATGAAAAAAATTTATTGAGGAGATTTTTTGCCATTATTCTTCAAATAATGGATGGGGAAGGTTCAAACCTATGAACAAATGTATAACTTTTTCGTTTTTTACTGATATTAATGATTTTGGCTGCATTTAAAAGAGTTTTTCTGTTTAATAAGATGGATAACAAAATTAGATAATTTTGTATCCACTCGGAAATTTCAAATGTAAATTGAAGCATTTTTTTAATTTTTATATTTGATAACGTAAATCCCTTTTCATCAGAAGATAAAAAATGCTTCATTACATTTGAAATTTCCGAGAAAAATGAGAAAATTGTCGACTTTTTCACATAGCGTTGACGAAATTGTTCAATTTTGTTATTTTTGTTAAACATATCTTATTAAAGAGGAAAAACTCTTTTAAATGACGCCAAAAACATTGATATCGATTAAAAAACAAAAAAGTGTTACGACATTTGTTTTTTAGGTTGAACCTTCCCCCACCCCTTACTTGAAGAATAAGGACAAAAAGTCCCTAACTACATTTTTTCATAATCTCATCAATATATCAAAAATTGTATTTCTAGGATACCTTTAGTATGTCTTTTTGGAGATAATCGCAGTATTATGTTTTTAATTGTTCATTCCCCCCCATAGCAGATATTTTAGGAACTGAAAAATATTTTCCAGCGATTTTTCAGGGTCATTTTCCTGAAGGTATTTTTTTAATGTTGTACTATGACTATTTTCTGAAATATGGCCGACAGTCGGCGTTCTTAGTTGTTCAACCTGTATTTGCTGATTAGGCACAAAAACATCTATAGGATGTCATCTAGAATATTTGTGGTATATTATTTAGAGGTTCAAGTAATGTCCATACAACATCTAAGAGAATACACTGTATTGTTTTTGAAATGTTGCATTTAGATCATTGATAAGTTGTTACTTTTTAGACATTGCATTAACATCGACAAGATGTTAGAAGGCATTTCAGAATGTAACAGAAATGTTGTTTTTAGTTGGTTATAAAGACTTACTTTTGAGGAAGTTCTAATAACATCACAGTAATGTAAAAAGGTAGCGCTTTAACATCGCTGAGAAGTTAAGTTGGAACATCACAAAAGTTAACAGCCACATACTGGGCATAAGCGATTGTATAGATGTGGATGTGATGAAAACAAGAGGAAAAAAAGGAAGAACATTATCACAATGTTAGTTTGAATTAACATAACTGTAATATTTATTTGCATAGTGGGGTATATCTTATTTAGTGTTATGGTATCGGTTTCGTACCCGTATGCAATTGCAAAATTTCACTAAAAATATCCAGATGTACTCATTACGCGGTGTGGATTAAAAAAATTGATAAAGAAGTTTGATGAGACAGGATCTGTTCAAGACAAAAGAAATTGAAAAGGCGTACGTTGAGGAGAATGATGCAGCTAAAGGACTACCTATGCAATCTTTAAGGGAAGATCCCAAGTTGAGTATACGAAAAAGAGCAGTGGAGGTTGGTTTTTGCAAAAGTCATTTAGAGAAAATATTTAATCAAAAGAAAATTCGTCCATTCAAACCGAAATATATTCATAGCTTACAAGATTATGATTATGGCACATGACTTTTGTGCGATGATTGGTGAAAAACTTATGCATAACCGATTCTTTCACAATAATATTTTGTTCTCTGATGAAGCAACGTTTACAACAAACGGAGACGATTCTTCACAAAATTGCCGATATTGGGCTTGTAAAAATCCGAGCTACAGGATTAACTGTAATAGTCAATTTTCTAAAAAAGTTAATGTTTGGTGTGCGGTTTTACCGCATCGAATAATCGGACCATTTTTACTGGAAGATACATTAAATCAGGAAGTATATTTGTATTTGATGGATAACTTCTTAATACGTGAATTAGAAAATATTCCCTTGGAGCAAATGTGTAAAATGTACTTTCAGCACGATGGATGTTCGTCACATTCGACTTTGTTAATTAAAGGATTGTTGGATGAATATTTTTCTGGGCGATGGATGAGACGTTATGGACCAATATTTTTTCCGCCCCGATCCCCCGATTTAACTATTTTAGATTTTTTTATGGGGCTACTTAAGACAAAAATTTTAGGCAATTAATTTAAACCATAATATTGAAGACTTGAAACGAGCTATCGTTGATGCTGTTAACGGAATTACCCCCGAAATGCTGCTAAATACTTTCAAAGAACTTTGAAAGGGAATTGAGATGTTTTGAAGCTGGGGAGTATATATCGAATAGGTGTTTTTTGTTTACTTAGTGTTTCTTACATTATTATTCTGTATTGTTATTTTTGATAATGATTATAATACTTGAATAGTTAACATTGTTGTCAAATATTTCTTAAATAATGACAATTTCAAAATTATTTATAAAAGTTGACAGTTACTTGGTACATCGTAAACGTGACCCACTAGATTAATACATTATTTCCGAACTTAGTGCAAACATTTATATGATTTTCATAAAATTGGATATAAAATGAGATAGGTTTTGAAAAACTTTCATCTCATTTCATTTTATGGGGATTCAGAACAAGCAAAACAACTTTTTATCAAGAATTACATTTTACAACTATAGGATACTCCATCCGTGGACCGTGGACACGCTGTACTACAATATATATATATATATATATATATATATATATATATATATATATATATATATATATATATATATATATATACATCGTGTCCACTATAATGTTCGCTACATATGGGAAACTTTTTTAGTTGTAGTATATAGGAAAATGTAATATATGCGATCGATCCTGCATGGTCGATAACCTAAAAATACATTTTGACATCAGTCACGTGGCCACTGTCATGACGGCAAATTCGAAAAATTTGATGTGAAAATTCGGAAGGTGGGGTTAGATGGCAAAATATCGAAAAAAGTTATTTGGAAAAAGTGATCAGAATGATATTTTAGGGCCATATATGAAATAATAAAACTCGCATTTTTCGCCATGGCCCTCTTTTTAAATGTTATTGCACCGATTTCGTTGTTGAAGTAGTTAGGGTAACGCAGTGTTTAATATGTAAGGGTAAAACAATTTAGAAATATTGATTTAGGTCATTCCCTATAGAATAAAATGAAAATATTCGTTGAGCGCATGAAATTTTTCTGTAGCAATGCCTGGTGTCTTGTCAGTTTGTGCGATTTCATATAATTTAATTCTGATATTACAATTGAAAAAAGCCGCTATTATTTTTTTTAATGTAATATTCCATCAAAGTTCAAAAACATTGACTACCCAATGCGCTAATATTAATACAAGATAATTTACTGTCTTTGAAATTTCTACATACATTTCATAGTGATTCCTAGTTCCATACATTCCACCATCCAAGAGCCCATTTTTCTCTGGCAATTTTGCCACAATACATAAGTTTAAATTAACTAAACGGACGTTGAAATTATAAATGAATACTCGTGTAACATCATTGCGACATTTGATCCGTAATTTTCCGTTTTCGTTAAGTTTACTTACTTCTATCCACACATTCTGCAAATATATTTTTACTGAAAATGCCATATATACTGTCACGTGAAGAAAACATAGAGTTGGTTCTAATTTGCGGAGAAAATTATATATGTTCAAGAGAAGCTGTTAATATTTTTAACCAAAGACATCCTGGCAAAAACGTCCATTTTACAGCTGTAGCAAGATTATTAAAGAAGCTTAAGGAAACTGGTTCAGTTGAAAACAGATTCAAAGTGCATCAGGAAAAAAAATTGGTTATTGAAGAAAATAGTTTGGAAGTGCTTTTGACCGTTGCAGAAAATCCTCAAGTATCCATAGCGCAAGTTTATCAAAACACTGATATTTCTTCAAATTCAATTGGCCTTATTTTGAAAAGCAATAAGTTTCACCCGTACAAGCCTAAATTTATTCAAGTTCTAAAGGATAGAGATTATGACGCCCGGTTTGATTTTTGCGCTTGGTATCAAGGAATGATAGAAGATTCACAGAGATCGTTTTATTCTCCGACGAATCTACTTTCACATCAAATGGAACAGTAAGCTCACAAAACTGTCGTTGGTGGGCAGACACAAACCCCCAATTTTGTATAGCAAATAAAGACCAATACAGATTCAAGGTTAATATATGATGCGGAATTTGGAATTGTCAAATTATTGATCCATTTTTTTTAGAGAAAATCTGAATGCCAGACGTTATTTAACTTTGTTGGAAAACGAATTAACCCAATTTTCGGATGGTATCCCACTGGCAAAGCCAGCCAATCTCTATTTTCAACAAGATGATGCATCAATGCATTCAACTCGAGAAGTAAGAAGATAGTTAGATAACAAATTTTGTGATCATGGGATAGGTCGCTATGCAATAAATCATTGGCCCGCTAGGTCCCCGGACCTAAGCTCTCTGGACTTTTTCTTATGAGGTTATTTAAAAAACAAGGTTTATCGAGAAAGGACATTCAGAGACGTCGCACATTTAGAAAAATGCATAAGGTATTGTGTATATGCTATTAACCAGGGTACGCTCCGAAATGTTCAAAGAGAAATTAATTTCAGGACGGTGAAATGTTTGGAACGAGATGGAGGACATGTTGAATTTGTGTTTTGAAATAATAAGTTATTTCTTAGTATTAAGTTAGTGGGTAATCTGTTGAATATGGTTTCAAAAAATAGTAATAAATTGGTCAATTAATTCAATTTATTATTATTATGAGTAGTTAATGAGCTTCAATAATTTAAAGAAATATTTATTCACAATATAAAAAACGGTTCTTTCCAATTGTAGTACCAGTACTAAATTATTTCAAACTTCACAAATTGACAACTATTTTGAATAGTTTTACGATTATACGTTACATATGGTGTTACTTGAACTCTTTCAACAATGAAATTGCGGTAATATCATTTCAGAAGACCGCAATGGAGAAAAATATGAAATTTTTTATTCTTCGTTGCCTTTGCTTCGAATTTCGTACGTACCCCTAAAAAAACAGTCCAATTATTTTTTCCAAATAACTTTTTTTGATATTTTGACATCTAACTCCACTTTTCGCATTTTCACATCGAATTTTTCTAATTTGCGGTCATGACAGTGATCACGTGCTTGATGTCAAAGTGTTATTTTAGGTTACGGACTATGCACTATATACTACAACTAAAATTTTTTCCCATATGTAGCGAACATTACCCACTATGCAAATAAATATTACAGTTATGTTAATTCAACATCACATTGTGATAATGTTCTTCCTTTTTTTCCTCTTGTTTTCATCACATGCACATCTATACAACCACTTATGCCCAGCTTGTGATATTTCAACTTAACTTTTCAGCGAAGTTAAAGCGCTGCCTTTTTACATTACTGAGATGTTACTAGAACTTCCTCAAAAGGAAGTCTTTATAACGAACTAAAAACAACATTTCTGTTACATTCTGAAATGCCTTTCAACATCTTGTCGATGTTACTGCAATGTCTAAAAAATAACATCTTATCAATGATCTAAATGCGACATTTCAAAAACAATACAGTGTATTCTCTTAGATGTTGTATGGACATTGCTTGAACCTCTAAATAAGATACCACAAACATTCTAGATGACATCCTATAGATGTTTCTGTGCCTAATCAGCAAATACAGGGTGAACAACTAAGAACGCCGGCTGTCGGCCATATTTCAAGAAATAGTCATGGTACAACTTTAAAAAAATACCTTGAGGAAAATTACCCGGAAAAATCGCTGGAAAATATTTTTGAGTTCCTAAAATATATGCTATGGGGTGGAATGAACACTTAAAAACATAATATTGTGATTATCTCCAAAAAAGACACACTAAAGGTATCCTAGAAATACAATTTTTGATATATTGATGAGATTATGAAAAAATGTAGTTTGGGACTTTTTGTCTTTATTCTTCAAGTAAGGGGTGGGGGAAGGTTCAACCTAAAAAACCAATGTCGTAACACTTTTTTGTTTTTTAATCGATATTAATGTTTTTGGCGTCATTTAAAAGAGTTTTTCTGTTTAATAAGATTGATAACAAAACGGAAATTTCAAATGTAAATTTTATAAGATTTACGATATGAGATATAAAAATTTAAAAAATGCTTCAATTTACATTTGAAGTTTCCGAGTGAATACAAAATTATCTAATTTTGTTATCAATCTTATTAAACAGAGAAACTCTTTTAAATGCAGCTAAAATCATTAATATCGGTTAAAAAACCACAATAATCACACTGGAAATGGAAGAAAAAAATGGGAATTCTATAAGGCCATTGATATTTTCATGGGTAACAAACCCGAAATAACACCTTTAGCTACTTGCAGTTCTAATAGTGGCTTAAAAGTAAACAGTGGTGAGTTACAACACTCTTTATTTAAATTATGCTAATAGCGTTTCTGTTTAATCCCAAAGCAGGTTCATCTAGTTATAATGCTACCGCCAAATATGATGCCGGAGTACTAGGGGATCTGGATCATACAGTAGTGTCAAGCACAGCTACCACTAGCCGGTCATCGTTTACCTCAACATTGATGAAAAAAAGGAAAAAGAAAGAAGACTTGGCCGAAAAAATACACACCGAAAAGCTTGCACGTTATGATGAATTTTTAGAACTATTCAAATTGTCTGTTGAGCATGAAATTGAGAAAAAAGTTTAATAGAAATTCAGGAATATGTATAATATGACTGAATTTCTTATTTAATTTCTTTTAGGTTTAATAAGTTTCAGTGTTATGAGAGTTTTTTTTGTTGGGTTTAGGATTGTTCGTACTGAACTGAAATTAAACGTTTTGTTTGCACAATGACATTTTTTAAGTTCAAAATGTATTGGCCACCAATAATGTCTAGCTTTTGTCTTTAATAGTTTTATATTTGAATTCTTATGAAATGTTTACATGTTTGATAATAAAAAAATTTACATTGTCACTAAACAATTTAATTTTATCCATTATAATCTGAGATAAATCAAATTCGAAATATTATTTCTTTTCGCGAATGCAGCTAGATTTTTCGCAGCATCAATAATTCCACCATTTCCGGGATTCATCAATTGTTCTTCGTGCAATTCTGCATCCAGGTTCATATCCAATGGGATATCATTTCTAGTTTGGCGTATATTATGTAAAATACATGCAGCTATTATGATCTGAGGTATCAAATCTAGTCGAACTGCCTCCAACAACTTTAGTCTTCTAAATCTACCTTTCAGTAGAGCAAAGGTCTGTTCTATTACTACTCGGTTTTTAGACAACTTTTTATTGAAATTTCTTTGAATATTTGTCAGATTACCATTATCTCAAAAAGGAACTATTAGCTTTAGACTCAACGGATATGCTGAGTCTCCGATTAAATGGCCATCCTGAGGATGGTCATTACATATGCCTTGAAGTAAAATGGAGTGGAAACCTTCACGATTTTTATAAGCAGCTGGATTATCTTTTGGTGCTTCAATTGGAATATGGCTTCCGTCTATTGCTCCAACTATTCCTGCAATAGTGATATATTTATAATAACATTAATGGTAGGTTCAGGATAAACTACCTACCTGGAAACCCTGTTCGATTCAGAAATCGATTTATTATCACATTACTTGTATTTTCATTTGGAAACACAATAATCTTGTAACTGGTGTCTACCCTGCAAAGTTTTCCACAAATTATATACAAACTACTCCATGCTGTAGATCGACTTACACCAAAACGATCCGCAACTCCCTTTAAAGTGAAAAGTGAATATTAATAAGTACCTACATCAGTCAGTATTTTTCATACGTACCTAAAACTTTCCATATTTGCCAAAGGCTAATTAACAGCTGTTTTTCAGCCGAGATTTCCGGATTCCCTACAGTAATCCTTTGCTCAGGAATTGAATGAATTTGTGAGAGTACAAGTTAAAATGTTATTGGCGATATTCTAAAGTGGGAATGAAATTGCTTGTCTGAATAACTAGGTACAATGCTTTCGGCGTGGTTCCATATTTTATTTGAAATTACTGGCACATCCAATTCATCGTCACTATCATCTAAGTAAAAGATAAATTCAACGACAAAACGTAAAACCAGCCTCCGATTCATCACGATTCACACTAGGCACCAATTTACACGTTGTTGATAACAAGGGATTGAGGTTGAACAAAAATGAGGTTATGTTAAATGTCAATTCCTGTTCGAGTTTAGGAGTTCAGAGCATACTCTAATAGAAAAACCCACACGCACTGCCCTCCCTAACGAGCATAAACTCAAACGCACCCATAATTACATATCACGATTTTATTATATACCAACCTAATGCAGTCGATGCAGTTGAATATTTTTAGCGTAAACGCCATTAATAATATTCTCTTTAAATTCTCTCTTTTTCAACCTATTCGCCCCACTGATCCTATTCACCCTCAAATTACGGTACTTCGTTTATTAACGGTAGGTACACTTGCTAATGGAGAAGATACAATATTCAGAAAGAAGTATTCTATGTGTAGAAGAATTATTAAGTAATTTAAAACATTATCTGACTGTCATTTCAGTATACTATCTTCTTTCATATTTTGAACTGATAACGTGACAACATTGCATGCTACGCAGTAAACACGATCTGTCTCGCATGAATTCCCATCACCCGCCTTTGGCAACGTACTATGTGGCCCACCGCAGTTGGCGGTTCGTTAGCCAATTAAATTGCAGTCAATTGTACCAGAGCTGCCAACTAACATTTAATTTGTTATTACGTAGTCCTCCAGTTGATACAATATACACTTGTATTTATTCTATGGATATGTGGGTCGCCAGCTGTCATCTGAATACGTTGATTGTTTTCAGGAAACGTTGTTTACGCAGTCGCTTGTGAATTCTGTGGACGTGCCATTTTTCCAGTGCATTAGTCTTCACAAACAGCGTAAAATTGAATAATTTTTGTGGCCTTGTTGGCTTGCAATCTGAATTAACAATGATTAATGTGCCCCTTTACATGTCCAATTAGTATCGATTTGGATACGTTGGAAGGAATGGACTTTTTTGTTTTTTATTTCATAAAATTCTATTAAGAGACCAGTAAAACAGAAGCAATAATGTTGATTGTCTAGTTTTTATGCAAACGTGAGCTATTCATTAGTCATTTTTAATGTTACCACAATTTCGGTAGTCATATAATAATAATATTAATAATAATAGTAGGTAGATAGGTAGGTACTTTATGACTAGTTGAAATACATGGTATTTTTTTAGTCCTCATAATTTGTCCCAATTACAAGTATTTCAGATTACAAATGAGCAATTACACAGCTATAGATTAGCAAATCCGAATTTAAAATAACACATAATCAAAAAATACGTGGTCAATAAGCTAATCAGTTTGAAACTAATTGCGTCATATTTACAAAACCACATTTTAAAAACAATTTCAAGCGAGATTTGACAAACACTGACAAGCGCGATTTAACATTAGAATATCAATTAGAATCCTTTAACTTTTAAACTAGTTTCGTTAATATGTAGTTTTAATGTATTGTTTGGGTTGATGCTTAGCCCCACTGACAAGCACCATTGCTCAATTATTATGAGGCTCTTTTATAATAAATCACACAAGGTGCTCTCGAACTTGCCTGTGACTATTAGAACTATGTCATCGGTATAGCCTATACATTCGAAGCCAAGCTCCGTTAGTCTGTAGAGAGCAACTCATCTACTAGGAGGCTCCATAGAGGGGGAGATATCACTCCCCCTTGAGGTGTCTCGCGATTGGCTTTAACTGAGTTGGTTTAATAACCCACCTCTGTCTCAGCTATCCTCGTCGCCAACAACTCATACAACCATTTTACAGTGGTTTTATTTACTCCTCGCGTTTTTAGTGCTTCTTTGACAGACACATGAGTTGTGTTGTCAAAGGCCCCAGATATATCCAGGAATGCGCACATTCCGATTTCTTTGTTGTTCAGAGTTCTCTGGATGACTTCGGTCAGCTGATACAGAGCCGTCTCAGTTGATCCACCCGTTCTGTAGGCATGCTGACATGTATGAAGTGGTATATTCTCCCGGTTCTCTGTTCTTAGTTACCCACTACTTTCTTCATCGTTTTGAGAAGAAACGATGTAAGGCAAATGGGTCTAAAAGATCGGGGATCAATCCCATAACTTTTTCCTATTTTTGATATGAAGGTTACCCATGCCCTTCTCCATTTTCTAGGTATTAGACCCAATGCTAGACTGTTTCTTGTAATCTTCAGCAGGCGAGGGAGAATCTCCTATATCCCTTGCTGCAGAAGTGCTGGAAATATTCCATCCACTCCTGGTGGTTTATATGGTTGAAAGGTACTTATTGCCCATTACAACTGTTGTCTGGTGAATATTTTCTTAGAAATATCCCAATATTCCTTGCGGGATTTTGAGGTATAATTCGTTGCTATTTTGTTGCTTGTTGCTGGTTCACTACCTGGAAAGTGAGTTCTAAGAAGAATAATCGATCGTTCATCTTCACCTTCCGTGTATGATCCGTCTGGCTTTTTAAGCCGGGTTAGTTCCCGCATTTACCATGACCTTTCGTAGTCTGGCGGCTGTGTGAGTGGAAGTGATCTCTTGGCAAAAGTCTTGAAAATTAAGTCTTTTGGCCTTCCTAATCTCTTTATTGTACTGAGTGGGCTTCTCAGTGTACCCGTGCTAATTACCGTCACGTTTGGCTCTATTAAAGAGCCGACAGACCTCTTTTCTGAAGTTTGACAGGTTCTCATTCAACCAAGGAGCATTCTTTTCTGAACAAGCTTTTGACAGTGAGCAACTGGACTGAGAAGCTTCCATTATTGCCTCACTGATCTGTTCGACTCTTTGTTCCAGGTCGTAGTGCGGGTGATTTACCCCATTTACTTCGACGTGTTCCAAATTGTCCTTCAGATTAGTCTTGTAAAGAGACCAATCAGTATTAATAGGATTTCATATTGTAGGAATAGAGGTAGTATCTCCCTCTATCCCAAATTCAATGATCCTATGGTCATTACCCTTCAATCTTTTACATTTTTCCTAGCAGCAACATTAACAATTGTTACGTCCAAGACCTCTTATCTTGCTCTCATGACAAAAGTAGGGGTTGTCCCCATGTTTAAGGTCTCAAGGTTGTTTTCTAAGAGATATTCTAATAAACACTCACCTTTGGCGTTGTTCTTAGTGCTTCCCCACACGGTACTGTGTGCGTTGGCATCACAACCAATTATGATAAGCAGCCGTAGCGGTCTGACAATGCAGTGTCTCACTAGCTCTTGTACTTCTCCTGGCGGTGTCATCGACCCGTCTCCAGCGAAGCAAGCAGAGGTAATGACGATGTCTCGGTCGATACCCCCCATGTTGAGGTGAACCATGATTGTGTAACGCGAAAATTCGCCAAGTTGTCGGAGGTTTAACGTTGGCAAGCTTGTTGACGGGGAGAATTCAAAGCGCTGAATGCGCGAAGTATTCAGTCCTCCATTTGCCGTCGACGTGTATACACACATTGCTATTGTAAAATTTTTGCATGTGCCTGAAACCCGACAATTCCTACGCAGGGGAAGAAAATACGGCTTAAGTCAACAGCTGGCAGCTCTGACCCGTTTATCTACTGGTCCAGGAAGGGCCGATGACCAAGGATACCAGTAGAATTGGTGGAATTGGGTAACACATGGTAAATTTCCGTAGACGGCGATTGTTAGTAGGATTCATTATCAAGGGGGTTTTCTTATGTGGATATTAAATTCGCTGATTGAAGCTTGATGAGTCAGTGAGACCAGTTCCAGGAGAGCTGGAATATTCTGGAGCGACTTCAGTTCCTGTTCTGGGTCCGGGAGAAGGATAAGTGAACAGTTTGCCTTTTTTTTACTCTTCTTACATTTGTACATTCACCTTTATCCGTCACATTTCATAATTTTTTCATGTGAAGTTTTTATTTCTCTCTTTTTGCGGCAATAGTATGAATTTATTTTCACTTTGTAATTAAAATTGTAATAATTTGCTTATAGTTTAAAATATTGGGCTGTTGGCTCTGAACGCTAGGATACTACGGTACGTACCTGGGTACTGCGTTATTTAGTGGAGTTTCCAAACTCTGACGATTTTATGTGAATAATTTTGCGCCGTACATAATTACGACTTATATTTTCTTTAAGCAACGCTGAGCTCGTTTGCTATTTAAATTTTATGCTTATGCATATATTTATATTCATATTCGTATAAATTGCGGAAGTGTTAACCCGTGTATTATCATGGTATTTTGAGAAAATGTACATGAACTATTTGGGCGTTTCTCTATAATTGTAGAATTGAGACATCGGTGTAGGTTGGGGCCCTCAGCTCTTCTGCACCCTTAGTTCGAAGCCTTCAGCTCTGCTCAGGGTTTATAGAACCTGCTTGTCGGTTATTTATTTAAGCTGCGATTTCGTTGTAACTGATAATTTAGTTTGCGATTTAGGATTTATGTAGATTCCGGCTTTAAGCCTAACTACATTCTAAGTCTACAGCCTTCAGCTGAGTTCAGACATTATTTGGGACATTGTTGTTGTAAACTTGTAATAAATATTTTGAAAAGAGACCTTTGGTCCAAAGTGATTAATTAAAATACTTTTATTTTCTTATGATAACTTACCTATCAGTTTAACCTTTGGAGTGTGTAGTTAGTGTTGTTAACCCACTGAGGAGTTGTGGGCTAACTTAAGGATAAGGACTCTTGGGTGCTTGCCAAAACTTCTCTGGCGCCCTTTTTAAAACGTAATACTTTTTTTTTGAAGAATCCACCCCTTCTTCGATTCGAAGCTAGTCGACTAGCGATCACGGGTTGTACCACGTGAGACAACCCGCACATCTATAGCGAGCACTAAGGGTTAGTAGGTTTTCTCGTTATAGGTTTTTGGCGCCCAGCGTGGGGCCGTTAGTAAATTTATCTTTTGTCAGCAGTACATATTGTAAATTTTAGTTTGGACCTTGTAAATTTGATATGTTTTTAAACTTTGATAAATTTTATACTTTTTCTTAGAAACTTACAGTCATTGTAGATTCAACTTCAGTTATTGTGTCATTTGTAATTTATTGCATCAGATTTAATAAGGTTTTTATAGTAAATCTGGGGATTGCTTAACTTTGAAGGTAATTTTTTCAATTGTGGGCGTAACCTGGAAATAATTTCCCTTAATTAGTTATTGATAGTGCCAGATTTAAGTGTTTGTAGTAAATCTGGGGTTTGAGGTCTTGAAAGAATTGTTTTATGGGGCGTAAGTGGTAAACAATTTACCGAATTTTGATGAGCAGTGTTAAATATTAAGTATTAAGTTTTAATACAGGAAACGGACAAATTGTTCATTGTTTGATGTGCTCTGTTTTTTTTTCTCTTTTTCAGGTAGCAAGTGAATAAGAAGATTCCTGATATTGATATTATTCTTTCAATAAAAATTGTAATTTTGAAAATTTCATTTGATTATCTATTGTAAAATATTTGTAATTTATAGATATTGTAAATTTAAAAGGTGAGTTACATATTGGGTCACACTGTGTATATATTTTAGTGTCAGAACAGTAACTGAATTCGTAAATAATTTGCTGTATGGTGAGTTTATCTGACTTTCGGCGATTGTAGGCTGCACTGTGGGTTCGAACCTTAGCGGGTGGGTGTTTTTGAACTGGTGCCTTGGGCTCGTGGACTCCTGTATTTTGGAATCGCTTTTGAGGAAGGAACGTTGCGTTGGTTCGAGCAGTACACTTCGTGGAAACTCTGTGGGTTAGAGATATTGTTTGGACAAATAGGAACTTTTGGACATTCGGTATCTGTATTTGGGTTTTAAATTTCTCATTAGGTTTCAGTTGAAGGGAGGCCACTTGAGGTACAGGTGTGTCTGTGAAGAATTATTGTTCCGCTAGGATGGAAATTGGTTTGTTGCCTGGATTGCTTGTCAGATTGAACTTAAAAGGGAAAAATGTCTCGTAGGTTTGTAGTTAATCGGTTGGTTCAGGATGAGCTTGTGTATGAGTTGACAATACGCGGTATTGCAAGTGGCACGGTGTCTGATATGCGGCGTAGTTTAGCTTTAGCGTTGCAGGTGGAGAAGGAAGATGATAGTATAGATCCGCCAGAGTATCCGTATACAGCTGCCGAATACTTGAGTGCAGTTGAGAATAAGTTAGATCAGATTGAGCCCGGTGTAGAAGAGTTCAATGAGACTCGTGTGAGTAGTAATTTCCAGAAATTACAGAGTCAGTTGGTGCATGTTATAGGTCGGTTAGAACGTGCGACTAATTTCGAAGCGGGTGATGCTGGTGTTCGACAAAGGGCGAAAGTAGATTAACTAATGGCTAAGGCTCTCTCTTTATTCGAATCATTGGGAAGTAAGGCTTCTAGACAGGAGCGTTCTCGTCAATCTCAACCCACACAGTTAGAAATTCTTTCTCAACCTGCGCCGTCTTTTGCAAATTTGTCAACAATCCGTAGATCGACTCTCAATGAAATCAGACCACTTCCTAATCCTGGTAATGCGCCGAGGAATTTGTCTAGTATTAAGACGATCTTGCCTAGTAAGTAGGGTTTGGTGTCTTCTGGAGATCCCAAAGGTATTTCACTATCGAGCTTTCTGGAAAAAGTGGAAGAGTATCGAGTTCCACGTAATGTGGATAAGGACATTTTGTTGGCTAGCGGGATCGACTTATTATCTGGTAGGGCTTACCAATTTTATCTGGCGTATAGGCAGGAAGTAAATTCTTGGGATGAATTCGTGGACCTTTTGCGGGAAGAGTACTTTTCCGTGGATTATAATGAAAAACTGTTTCTAGGAAATTAAAAGGAGGACTCAGGGTCCTGATGAAAGCATGGGAATCTACTTGGCTCTGATGTCCGGTTATTTTAAAAGGCTGACTTGCCCCATTTCGGAGGAGACGCAACTCAAAATCTTGTTGAGGAATATCGCACCGTACTACCAAAATCATTTGGGTCTAGTAGAGATTAATAGTGTGCGTGAGTTGTTGACTTTGGGTCGCAGACTAGAGGCAAGAAAATCGGCTATTGAGAATAATAGTCCGTGGACTTCTCCAATTTTGCTGGTCAGGAAAAAGGATGATTCCTACCGATTTTGCGTCGACTATAGGAAGGTGAATGCTGTCACTGTTCGAGATAGTTACCCTCTTCCCCTGGTAACGGATACTTTAGAGAAGTTGCGTGAGGCCAAATATCTATCTAGTTTAGATGTCAAGTCCGCTTATTGGCAGGTTCCGGTAGCCGAATATTCAAGGCAATACACTGCTTTTACGGTACCTAATAGGGGTCTGTTCCAGTTCAAATGATTACCATTTGGTTTACATAACGCCCCAGCCACCTGGCAGAGACTTATCGACAATGTTTTAGGCCGTGATCTTGAACCGCATGTTTTTGTCTATCTCGGCGACGTGGTTATTTGTACACAAACTTTCAAAGAACATGTACGGGTACTCGAAGAGGGTTTTAAGAGGTTAGCGGACGCTAAAATTACTGTTAGCGTGGATAAGTGCCAGTTCTGTCGCCCTGAAATGAAGTATCTTGGCTATGTAGTTGATCGTTTTGGATTGCATGTGGATCCGGATGAGGTGAAGGCCATGTTGGAGTTACCGACTCCTCGTAATATTACGGAAGTTCGTCGTATGGTTGGGACCTTCTCCTGGTACCGGAGATTTATCCCTAATTTTTCAACCATCATGATCCCCATTACGGGCCTTCTAAGGAAAAATCGTCCTTTTGTGTGGGCTTCTGAATGTGAGTCTTCATTCCGTCGTGTTAAGGAATGTTTGGTTTCTGCGCCGATTCTTGCTTGTCCCGATTTTATTAAACCCTTTGTTGTACAGACCGATAGTCGTGGTTATGGTTTAGGAGTTGTGTTGAGTCAGCCTCACGGGGATGGTGACAAGGTTATTTGCTATCTAAGTAGATCTCTTACTCGTCATGAAAGGAATTTTTCAACCACTGAACGCGAATGTCTCGCTGTGGTTTCGGCACTTGAACAACTTCGGCCTTATTTAGAGGGTGTTTCTTTTACTGTCATTACGGATCATTATAGTCTACTGTGGCTACAGAAGTTGCAGAGTCCGAAGAGTCGTCTAGCCCGATGGGCAGTCAAAATGCAACAGTATAACTTCCAAATTATACATCGCAAAGTTCGTGAACACGTAGTACCGGATACTCTTTCTCGGTCCGTTCCTGTTGTCGATGAAGTGTCTGTGGAGGTTTCGTCTGAAGAGGTACCGCCTCCTCCGTTTGATACAACCAATGATAAGTGGTATTGTAAGATGGTAAAGAATGTCGCTAGTAATCCCCTTAAATTTCCGGATTGTCGTGTGAAGGATAATCTTCTCTTCAAACATGCTGTCAATAAGTACACACAACCGCTGTCGCCTGGTGAATCTTGGAAACTGGTAGTTCCCAAAAACAGTAGGTCGCGTATTATCATGGAAGCCCATGTCCCTCTCACATCTGATCATACGGGTATTTTTAAAACCTTCCACGGAGTAGCTGAGCGCTTGTACTGGCCGAAAATGAGAGCTGATGTCGCAAGGTATGTTAATCGGTGTGAGGTGTGTGCTGCGCATAAGGTGTCACAACGTAAACCTCTTGATAAGATGGCGTCTCATCCAATGCCAAGCAGGCCGTGGGGAATAATTTGCACAGATTTGATGGGGCCTCTCCTGAGGTCGAAACGGGCTAATTCTTTCATCCTTGTCGTTACGGATTATTTGACCATGTATGTACTGATATACCCACTTAGAACAGCGTCTGCAGCGACCGTTGCTCGTAAGATTGAAGAGGAAGTATGTCTTGTATATGGGGTACCTAAGGTTAGGTTAGGTTAGGTTAGGTTAGGTTAGGTTAGGTTAGGTTAGGTTAGGTTTTGTGTGATAATGGTCCCCAATGCCGTAGTAATCTTTTTCGAAGTTTAGCTTCCCGATATAGCTGCCGTATCAAGCTGAATGCCAATTATCACCCAAGGGCTAACCCGTGTGAAAGAGTTAACCGTGTGATTAAGACTATGATGGCTTCCTACGTCTCGGATAATCATCGTTGTTGGGACGAGCATGTCGCTCAGATAGGTTGTGCGATTAGAACATCTACTCATGAAGTAACGAAGGTAACACCGTATTTCGCAAATTTTGGTAGGTCTATGCTGTTGTCTGGTGCCGATTATGTTGATAACTCAGATTTAGATCTGGGAGACTCCCGAGGGTAGTCGTAATGAGGGTTTTAGAAAATTATTCGCTGACATCAAGAAACGGTTAGAGGATGCCAATCAGAAGGTCTGTGATAGCCATAATCTGCGACGTAGGCATGTGGAGTATATCCCGCACGATTTAGTGTGGAAGAGGAATTTTGTCCTTTCGGATGCTGCTAGGTATTACATGCGTAAGCTAGCGCCTAAGTATATAGGGCCCTACTCGATAGCGAAGAGGATATCTCCGTGGACATATGAGTTGCATGATAAGGATTGAGCTTCGGCAGGAGTATGGCACTGCAAAGACTTGGAACCATACTCTACGGAACCTCCTGGAGATGAAAATTAACCCGTCCTGGGAAACCAGTAAGGACTATTCTCCTATATAGCTACTCATTCTTCGGCCTGGTTTCCCACTTTGACTTTAGGTTTTTAATGAGGTTATCTCCTCTTGGTCCGTGTAGTAAAGCCAAGACCACCCCCCTCCATCTCACTGTTCCGCGAGACTCGACCACAGACAGCCAGGAGACATTGGTATAACATGTGATTTAGAGGTAAGCTCGAAATTTCACCCGGCATCGTAACCCTGTGTGCAATCCCTTATCCACGATACTACAGCAGGGACAGGTGAAGTTGGTCCGCGGCAGTCTATTCGAGGGCTGCCAGTTGAGTTTTCAGACACAACGAGCCCCCAGGTATTTACCCGCAGACCTCCTCCTCAATTCGGCTTGATTGGAAGGGAGGTGAGAGATAGTTTCCACAGTTTGGCAAATGATCGTTTCTATTGGAATGGATTTGGGTGTGACAACGTAATTAAAGCCTTTGGCAAGAGCCTGTTTGGCGTGTTCCGAAATAGGGGTGTCGGAGTAATTGTGGACAAGTGAGTCAATGTCAAGGGATTGTGGTGGAGGTTTTTGAATTGAGATAAGTTGTTTTTTTGGGTTTGGGTTTTTTGGTCAGATATGTATTGGGCTTTTTGGTTTGATAGGCGGTAGAAAGTATCCCATAATAGTGGTACTCGGAAATAGTGGATTTGATGAAAAGTATTGAGAATACGGAGATTGGGGGTGTGAAGATGTTGTCTGGTGGTATGTATGAAACTTCTAAGAAGAGAGAAGCTGGCTTTGTTGAGTATACGAGATATTGATGATGATTTGGTGTGATGTTTGAGTTGAAGGGATTTGGGTCTGACGTTATGGTCGCGACATGCTTTAAGGAATGTAAGGTCACAGAGAAGACGATATTTTCGAAGTAGGAGTGTACTATAGGATTTGGTTACGGAAAGAAAATCCTCCCCGTAGAGGCGTATGCATGTTCGGAAAGGTTTCCGCGGTTAGAATTTTGAACAAATGAACTAGGTTCACGGGTTGAACCGCGTTGGAAATTTGAAATTTCTTGACGATTCGGCTTCCACTTTGAGGCCGTTATCAAGAGGGGGGCTTGGTTATTTGTTCATTAATCTAGGAAGTGATCCGATTCCGTAGTCTCAATCTGCTTACTCTACTCAACGAATCACTCCCTTCGGCTAATTCCAAGACCTCAATCTGCCTACTCCTCGGAATAAAATAAATAAATAAAATGAAATAAAAATAATAATAAAAATTGCTTACCAGTTAAATCACCGTAAAACACTAACACTAACACTCACTACTGGCTTGAAGCCGACTGACCGATAAGTTGTCTGGACCGTGTATTTATGGGGGACCTATTGGCGGGTATGGTCTTTTTGAAGCGCGCGGTACGTGTGCTGCTAACGGGAGTAGTAATAGATATGGGACATTCGTTATCCTGCGATATTTTAGGAGGGTAATTGTTATTCTTGGCGGAGGTCATGGTGGAAGGCGGTGAGGTGGTATCGGAATGGGGCGGGTGAAGAAGATGTTTCCAGGGTGTTACCAATCTCTGGCTAGAATACTTTTAAAATCATTGTCATAAATATCAAGTCAAATTGAGTGAATGTAGAGCAGGTACTACATTTTTATCTCCTGAGGCATTGTTTGTAGCAGCTGTTGCTTACGATTTATGATAGGATCAATCGATTTTCAAATAACTGTTTTTGGATCTTGGTACCTATTTTTCATTTTACCCGCAAGTGAATTCATGTTGACGAATTCAAATACTTTTGATGGTACTGATTTTACCCTTGCTAAATTCAAATCGTTGTTGAAAATTAATAAAGTCTTAAATGTAGTTGTACAAATATTTGCTACGTACAAATGACTTGACACTATCTTTTAATTAATATCTATAATCTTCTGTGTCATTTATCCCACCAACAGCTTTCGTAAATCTTTATTTACATCATCAGGGAACTACAATAAAGGAAAAAAAAATTATAAAAAGTTTTCTTACAAACATTTCTACAACTTACATTGATCTAGATTGCATCATAGATCTTGAATACAGGAAATGTGTAATACTACTGGTTCAAGTTTAAAACATTATTAAAAAGTAAAAGTTAAAACATTAAAAAACGAGAATCCACACACCCACGCGGACTTGAGAGAATAATGGCGGAAACTGAAAATGTCAGGTTAAGTACAACATTCATCATTACCGAATGAATGAAAAGAATCGATCTTTGCAATGACGCGAGACACTGAAACAATCGAATTGAAACTTTTAAAAGAATACCAGGGTGGTACCAAAATTATGGAAATGTTGTGAAATATCACTACAAGGAAATTCTGATTAACGAGAATTAATATGTGATTATTAATGTTATTTATTATTATTAATAATATTATTATGAATCTATTCATGAAGGGGGAACACCTACCATGATGACACAAGTAGGAAACTAGTGAGCACTATCTATATTATCATTATTATTATTATTATTAATATGAAGACAATTGTGCTTATCAAGCGTTAGGAGGAGGGAGTAGAGATTACTCAAATTCTGAATGTCAGTCTTCTTATTCATACAACCTTCTTCTTGGAAGATGAACGCTATTTCCAAAAACAATCTTTTGTTATAACTTCTCTCCCGAGGAAGGATTTTAACTCCCTCAAAATCAATGACATGATCCAACGAGGAGACATGATTAGCCAGTCAACATCTTTCAGGATGTAATCTTATATCACTTTTATGGAGGGATGCATGGCTGGAAATTTTTTGAGAGGTTTGACCAATATATGAAAGGCCACAACTGTTACAACACAGCTTATAAACAACATTACTACAATCCACGACAGGTATCTTGTCTTTTAAAGGACTATCAATTGACTTAACAATCAAGGAACTCCTGCAGGCAAACCTAACATTCTGTAAGTATTGTGAAAAAATCCTAGTAAGTCTGAGCGTAATTTCCCTTATATAAGGCAGAGAAACCGTTAAAATGGAAGGGATCGTTCTAGAGGCCGAGAGAGGATCCAAGTCAGCTGCACCTGCTGCGTCAATTGATTGTATTGAAGTATGTGACAAAACAGAAGACGTGTTGAAGATGATCTTTCTTAGTAACTGTTTGGATAGGAATTGTCCAGGAACAAATTGAAGAGAATATCACGATTCTTATTTCTAAATATAGGGTCAGAGAGGTTCATAACTCTAGCTGTCATTTGTTTAAACAAGTTAACCTTTATGCTAAATTTATGGTAAGAATTGTAGTTGAGATATCTCCCAGAGCTACTTTGTTAGCTATACCAATCAATTATAATCACATTTTCAGGAGACCTAGTCCATAAAGTATCTAAAAAGGGGACAGCCATGTTAGAGTTTTCTGTTTCGAGAATAAACTGAATATGAGGATCATAGCTATTAAAGGTGAAAAGGAGATCTTGGGTGGAGTTTACAGGGCAAGCCAGGATTATATCATCTACATATTTCTTGATGAAGGGTATATTAAAAGGAAGTACCGGGAGGACCACGTCCAACAGATCATCCAATACATAGCACGCTAATATCGGAGAAATACTAGCTCCCATAGGTGTACCAAAAGTCTGTTTGTAAAATTTATTATTAAAAGAAAAGTAGTTAGAACTGAACAGGAACTCAATCAACTCAATGAACAAGTCAATATCAATATTAGACACCGCACTATGAGATGGCCAGTGTTTGTGAACTGAACGTATAACTGCTTGTAAATAAACATTGCTAAAAAGTGAAACCACATCCAGACTGACCAAAACATAGTCTTGTGGAAGAGTCCTTCCGTTAAATAACTCAAAAATCTGAAAGGAGTCCTTAATGAAATTCTCATTCTCATTACTGTATGCCTTAGTCAAGATATCTGTGAGGAAAGTTGATAGAAGCGACAATAGGTCTCATTACCAAGGTAGGCTTATGAATTTTAGGTAGAGTGTAAAATTTTGCTATGACAGAGTTATAATAAGTTAATTTTTTCCTCGTGATCTCATCTATCTGTCTTTTATTATATAATCTCTTAACAAGAGTGTTGGATTTGGATTGAATCGTCCTACTGGGATCTCTCGAGAGGGGAACATAGGAAGAATCATTATCGATTATATCTTGAGATAACTTGAGGTAATCCTCCTTTAACATAACAACCGTCACGTTACCCTTATCTGATTTAGTAACAATTAACTCAGGGTGCATTTTCAGGAAATATCTTGCTTCAAACAACAAATTTCGGAAAGGAGATGGATGGCAATCATCTTTATCAGCATGATTAGTGATAACATTAATGGACCTAGCAACAGCAAGACTTCTATTCTCAACGTCAGGAATTAGAGAAGAAATGTAATCGATATCACAGAGGATGGATTTAATTGGTATATCTATACCTAATTGAGGTTCCACACTGAATTTAGGGCCTAACGACAGAAACTTCTCTACATTTGGGGGATACTCACATTAGAAAGGTTCTTAATCCAAGAGGGCTTTGTCTTAAGAAATGTACGTACAACTAATCTCTCAAGTTATTAAATTTATTTATGTTTTTTCTTTTAATATTATGAAAAGATCTATTATAGTGTCTCAACTGTTTATGAATGAAATTATTGCAAATGAATTCATTTGTGTTCTTAATTATATCAATTTTCAAATTACAGAGATTGTTTTCGAGAGTAACAATAATTTTTTGATTAACATTGATTTCAATATTTAACAATTTGTATCCTAACCTGTTAATTAATCTCCTAGCCACGTGTGTGTGTATCTTGTCTGTAAATTATGTTTTCAATAGGAATGGTCGAGTGTATGATATGACCAGGTGAAACGCCTGCTTTTCCACATTTTAACAGGAAAATCCTTCTATTACGTTCTTTTACCAATTTCATGTTAGTTTTAGACCATCTCTTCAACAACCCAACTGCATAAAGCTCATAGGTGGACTGAATATCATTGAAAAATCCCATCTTGCATAAAGCTGAAAAGCGAAAAACGCCGTGATCGTTGCTGCTCAATTAGAACACAAAGTGAAAAATATCTCATTGGGGATTGCAGCAAAAGAGGAAAAATACACTCAATACAATTCTCCAAGCTTTCGTAAATCTTTATTTACATCATCAGGGAACTACAATAAAGGAAAGAAAAACATAAATTATAAAAAGTTTTCTTACAAACATTTCTACAACTTACATTGATCGAGATTGCATCATAGATCTTGAATACACGAAATGTGTAAAACAGCAGGTCATTAGAGAAATAGGTCCAGTCGGCAATACATTTGCCTACTACTGGTTCAAGTTTGAAACATTATTAAAAAGTAAAGGTTAAAATATTAAAAAACGAGAATCCACACACCCACGCGCACTTGTGAGAATAATGGCGGAAACTGAAAATGTCAGGTTAAGTACAACATTCATCATTACTGAATGAATGAAAAGAATCGATCTTTGCAATGACGCGAGACACTGAAACAATCGAATTGAAACTTTCAAAAGAATACCAGGGTGGTACCAAAATTATGGAAATGTTGTGAAATATCACTACAAGGAAATTCTCATTAACGAGAATTAATATGTGATTATTGATGTTATTTATTATTATTATTAATATTATTATGAATCTCTTCATGAAGGGGGAACACATACCAGGATGACACAAGTAGGAAACTAGTGAGAATTATTTTTATTATCATTATTATTATTAATATGAAGACATTTGTGCTTATCAAGCGTTAGGAGGAGGGAGTAGAGATTACTTAAATTCTGAATATCAGTCTTCTTATTCATACAACCTTCTTCTTTTAAGATGAACGCCATTTCCAAAAACAATCTTTTGTTATAACTTCTCTCCCGAGAAAGGATTTTAACTCCTTCAAAATCAATGACATGATCCCACGAGGAGACATGATTAGCCAGAGAACATCTTTCAGTATGTAACCTTATATCACTTTTATGGAGGGATAAACGGCTGGAAATTTTTTGAGAGGTTTGACCAATATATGAAAGGCCACAACTGTTACAACAAAGCTTATAAACAACATTACTACAATCCACGATAGGTGGCTTGTCTTTTAAAGGACTATAAATTGACTTAACAATCAAGGAACTCCTGCAGGCAAACCTAACATTCTGTAAGTATTGTGAAAAAATCCTAGTAAGTCTGGGCTCAATTTCCCTAACGCTTGATAAGCACAATTGTCTTCATATTAATAATAATAATGATAATATTAACAATTCTCACTAGTTTCCTACTTGTGTCATCATGTTCCCCCTTCATGAAGAGATTCATAATAATATTATTAATAATAATAATAAATAACATCAACAATCACATATTAATTCTCGTTAATGAGAATTTCCTTGTAGTGATATTTCACAACATTCCCATAATTTTGGTACCACCCTGGTATTCTTTTAAAAGTTTCAATTCGATTGTTTCAGTGTCTCGCGTCATTGCAAAGATCGATTCTTTTCATTCATTCGGTGATGATGAATGTTGTACTTAACCTGACATTTTCAGTTTCCGCCATTATTCTCACAAGTCCGCGTGGGTGTGTGGATTCTCGTTTTTTAATGTTTTAACTTTCACTTTTTAATATTGTTTCAAACTTGAACCAGTAGTAGGCAAATGTATTGCCGACTGGACCTATTTCTCTAATGACTTGCTGTTTTACACATTTCCTGTATTCAAGATCTATGATGCAATCTCGATCAATGTAAGTTGTAGAAATGTTGGTAAGAAAACTTTTTATAATTTATGTTTTTTTTCTTTCCTTTATTGTAGTTCCCTGATGATGTAAATAATGATTTACGAAAGCTTGGAGAATTGAATAGAGTGTATTTTTGCTCTTTTGCTGCAATCCCCAATAAGATATTTTTCAATTTGTGTTCTAATTGATCAGCAACGATCACGGCGTTTTCTTCGCTTTTCAGCTATATATATATATATATATATATATATATATATATATATATATATATATATATATATATATATAGATATATATATATATATCCTTCATACCAAGTCAGGCCATTAGATATTTCATAATATACTGAGCCATCACTTTGTAATATCAGTAGAATAAGGTTCTAGTCAATTTCGTGTTTAAATCATATGAGGTAATGAAATATAACAAATATACAAATAAGATTCTTAAAATAAAAGATTAGTATATTACCATGAAAAACGAGGTATTCTTGATCCATCCATAGTTTCATACAATTTCGAACCAAAATACATTTATATATTTACTGTTACGGAATAAGTTAGACCAAGCAATGTTGCCATGTCGTATACAAAGACGGGAAACTCAGGTAACTCAGTTTATGATGAAAACACCTTCTGTACCACTAACGCAGACAACATTTTCAAACTTCTTGCATTTTACACATCAAAATCTTCGTTTCTGATGATGTACACTTGATTTACAAAGCGCGCGGTTTGAAATAGTGTCTGGTTAGTGTTAAAAAGGTTATTTAAACGTATTATCTACTGTTATAAGCATTTTATTAATAATTTTTCACCTCATTTGTGTTAATGAACCATAAATCCTACCCGGTCTTCATTTTGAACGGTTCTTAATCGTTGAAAAATAGTTTCATAGAACCTACGTATTATGAAATTTATTGTTTGAAAATAACAAAATATTTTGAGTACTATAAAAATAAATATATTTTGTTTTGCGACACAATAGTTATTTGTGCAACCAGTTGGGAAAAGCACTATTTTTCGTAACGAGCGGATTTCTGCGCAAAAGGACGCGAGTTACGAGAAATAGTGTTTCCCAAGGTGTTTCACACAATATTTTATCTAATTTTGGATCGGGTGTGACTATTTGAATTCAAATTAAAAGTACTAAAAACGTCCTATGAAGATTCCTTTCAAATCGTCAACGACTATTCTCCTTGCGGATTCTGGAACTGATTTGCTAAGAATCAAACAGCATGGGGAATGGAAGCCTAATACAGATGCTGACGATTATGAGGATAATTCCATAATTAATAACATATGATTGACACAGACATCCTTGGCGAAAATTACATGAAAAATACGGAAATTAATGCTAGAATAAAAACTATGTTGTCAACTGTGGTCAATATCACTAATATAATAACTGTTTATATTGTGTTACTAATATTCAACATTTAGGTATAAATATGTATAAATCTTCATAATATTTATGTAATACATCAAATTTAATTGCAATAAACAGGTATTTGAAGTAGTTTCAGTCTTAGAATTCCTCTGTACTTTTCGAAATTAGTGGTGAAATTTACTTATCAACACCAGTTAGGAAATATTTTACTTTTCGTAACTAGTTACGAAAAGTAAGACGTTTCATAACGTCAATGAGTTTTAAAAAGTGTCACTTTATATGTCAAAGTTAGAAAAAGTATATTATCCGATAAAGTTAGTTTAATTTATTAAAAATCACAATACATTATTTGTCTGAACAATGAGAAATTGAAAATATATTAGATTTTTTCCACGGTCGTTTATTCAAATAGCTAAATCATTTGAATGGCTACATTCAATTTTTTCAATAATTTTCTCATTGAAAATAAAAGGTTTGTTACAGTAAAATAATAAGGTTAACATAAATATTGCTTTTAACAGTCTTTTGGTCATTGTACCATTAATTTATTAATTGATATACTTAGTTGTTTCCGAAAGAAATAATAACATCAGTAAAATTATTATATTAAATTTAAATGGTACAGCCGTAGATCACCGATCGCTGCGTATCAGTAAGATTTCAGGTATAAATCACCCTAGTGGACTGATAAAGATGGAGTCTTTACACTATTATTAATGTGAATATTTTCTTCTTCTTAATATTTAAATAAACATTTATTTATTAACGCCAAAACTAGTTCAAATTTAAGATTGTGGTTGCAATTAAAGAACTGTACATGATATTAAGATTTTATAAAATTCAATTATCAAAACATACATTTCACTAATTAAAGTTCGTTTTCAATTTTCCAGTATACATATTGAATACTGCAGCTTTAATACTGGTCCACTTCTTATTACCCAATTTTTCTGGATATTGTTTAATTCATTCATTTATTTCGTGTTTCTTCGGGGCTCGTTTCTTTTTAATATGATCAGCGAAATATTCAGCAAATGTTGGTTTCTGGTTGATGGTCCCAAGTATTTCTGACTTTATGCTTATAAGGTTTGTTAATTTGTGGTGTGTTCAAACTTGACTCTACTTCATTTTCTATATTTTCCTCATCAAATTCTATATTTCTATGAGTAATATCCGACTCTTCTTCGATGACTGGATCTAAATCCAGATCAATTTCATCTAAATTTCGTCCCTTATACTGATCAATTCCACCTTCTTTCATGAACAGCAAGAACTTTGACACCTTATTCGTTTGGTACATATTGTCTGAGAGACGGTACACATTACAGTGTGTTTTTAACGTATGGCCCATAAATTGGGAGAGCTGTTCTAGATCCTTCTCGCCAAACTGAAGTAATTGCGTAATTGTAGCTAGATGCTTTCGTGATTGCGTTTATACTATTAGGGTTTTGCACGCCACTTTTCAATGCATATTTACATCCACAAAACCTTTTCCGTTTGTGTGAAACACATATGGATTTTCTTGTATAAATTTATCTCTTACCGAAAAAAGATACTGAAAATGATTTTGCATAAGTGGAGATAGTGAAATTGGAACACCTCGCCCCCTTTTCGCACGAATAACAATTCTTGTATAGTGATTAAGTAAAATCTTTTTTGTTTCAGTGAGACAATTTTGGAATTCTATATTTCCTTTGTCGTTATTACCATTAATAGCATTCAATGTATCTAGTTTTAATTGTGCCACCTCAGCAGGACGTCTTCTATTCAATAAGATTATTTGAGAATATAGAACATCCTTTAGAGTATTATAATATTTTATATCATTATTCATTTGGAGGTTATTAAATGCTTCTTCTGCAGTTTTATCTAGGTATACGCTTAACAGTTCCAAATCACTTGTGAGGGGTAACAGCTCATTTTTGTTCCATTTTTTTTCATTTAGATTTGCGCCAGCCTGAGCTGATACTTCATCAGCCCTTGAGATTCTATTCTTGTTTTTAAAATCTTTAAATCCTTCCTTTGTTGGATGCTATTTTCGACCTGTATTAGGTGTATATAGGCTAAGTCGCAACACTTCTTTAAAAGTGTACCAAAATTCATTGCAGTCGTAGGTGACTCATAAACATCTGTATTTGCATTATAGCAAGCAATAGTGTTTACTCCTTTTAAAATTAACGAAAAGTTGGTAGGTTTCAAAACATCTAAAAGTTGCTTTATTTTGTCATCCTTTTGTCTACAATAGTCCAGTAGTTTTGCCAAACGCCGAACATTTTGGCGCACGAAATCTAAATTTCCTTTGCTTTTGCGACCCTTTATATAGGAATATGCGTACTGACATACCTATTAGTAAATCCTTTTTCGCCATTAAATTAATTCTATCTGCTCTCATTCGAGGGAATAATTTCTTGTTTAGTAACTCATCGTATTTCGTTAACTTGCCTAATAACAATGTTATTTGTCCTTCACTTTGAGCTGATTGCCTTGAAGTACTTTGTTTGGTGTTTTCAGAACACATTTTTGTATGGCGATATGAAAATTTCCGTTTATAAAATCCCAAACAATGTGAACACGGCAAAAAATCGTCTTTCTCAGAGACATCGTTAATATTTACACGTTTTACTGGTCGTATTGCATCATTTGATCGATTGTGAAGAAAATTGCCTTTTTTTCTTAATGTACCAATAACGTTACGTCGTTCTCTCGATTTTGAAGGTAATGATAATTTTTTTTGCACGTTAGTTTCAGTTGAGTGCCAGGTAAATAGATGTGCAAAATGAGTTAGGTCTCGGTCACAAAAGAAACAGTAACTTAATTTATCCTGATAACGTTTTTTTCTTCACAGTTTCCACAGACGAAATATCTGCCTAAAAAAATATACCTGTTCATCTATCATCCATATTAATATGGGTTAATGTGAAATGAAAATACCTTTCACATATTCAGTTATTCTACATTAAATTAACCTTAAAATCTGGATAATAGAAATTACTTTATCTACCTCACAAGACTTAAAGTATTAATCAATAATCACAATCAGAGAATATACAACAGGCCTATAAAATTCGTCTAATTTTGCTATAAAATAGTTTGTAGATTTCTTTTTTACTTGGTTTGTATTTGCGCTGAGCGGTTCTTTCAAAAGAATGCAATCTGGTGTGGTAATTATTGGTATATTTATTGACTATGTTTCTGTATTACCATTTTCAGATGATTCCTAAAATAATTCATATTTTTGCAATCAAGTTTCAAAGATCTTTAATTTTAAATAAACAGAAAAAACATCTATAAATCGCAAAAGCTAAACCCATAAAAGTATATTAAATGTAAATATCATCATTTCTACCATTATGTTGTACGAAAATCATAAAAGACGTACTTATGTACAATGTTCTTATATAAGTAAACGGAATGTACAAAGTGTTAATGGTGTATGTAAATATACCTAATAATAAAAAGCAATTATTTCATATAAACTTCTCTATAAACGATATTTCTAACTAATATGAAATTATAAAAAAATAACCTGTTCATGTTCACTCGATGACAATCCGAAGGACGGATCTTTCACAGAATCATCTATAAATGATGAACTTATGTAGGTAGTACCTGAATTTTTATCTGAAATTTCAGAACTATCACCTTTACGTACTGTATCTTCATCAAACTTAATTTGATTTTTACACTGAGTATCATCAGCTGCCTGAAACAGCTGTAAAAAATCGGTAACTAAGATCCATTATATATTAAAGCAAGAGTTAAACTTACTTCTAAAAATTCGGCGTCTGCAGGAAAAGAATAAACATCTTCATTTATTGATGAATAATCATTACTTGGTCCAGAAATTACTACGTCAGAAATAATATTAATTTTACACTCTGTTCTTTCAGATTGAGATAATACCGGAGTTTCGATTTTGTTGAGCAATTCTTGCACAAAAATACTACTCTCCCTTTGTTCTTTGTTCTCAATGCTGTTTGTAGAACATAAAGTATCATCTCTTATAGGAACATTTCCTAAGGAATAAATATTTTCATTACTTTTTACAATTATATTTAATGAACCATTTCAATTTTGGACGTCATTGGTAGTCATTCATTACCAGTAACAAAATATTTCCATGTTTTATAAAAGTTACATCGTATGAGGACTTACATCCCTTAATCAACTTTATTATTCCACGTACATAATACAAGAATACTTTTTATTTGTAAGTAATTTTTTATAAAATGGATTATTATATGTAAAAATTCAAATAGTTTTTAGTTTTAATAAGATATTTCTTTTAAACTGTAGTACCTACTTGATTGAACACAGGAAATGTATATTTGTTTTAAAAATAAAGATTAAATTTAATAAACACAAGTAGAACTATGAATTTACCTGATGTACATGGAAGGTATACATATGTATATATGCCGAATAGACCAGACACGTTATGTAAAATTTGTTTATGTTAAACTTTCTAAATATTTGTTATTAGAGTTTGTCTACTAAAGTTCGCAGCATATTATATTACGAAGAAAAGTTATTCTTCATAAAAAGTTCTGCATGATCTAAAACCTAAAACACAACCATGAGATATTAAAATGTTTCAGTTGTATACCAGGTATTTTCAAAAATATGAATTTTGCTCTATTGTCTACCCTAGAACAGTAATAAATGCCTAAGTACATTTTTAATTAAGTTGCCATGATATTCACAAATCTGATATTAATCGTCAAATACGTATTTGAAAATTACAATAAATTCTGAGTAAAGATGATGGTATTGAATTTACAAGACAGTATAAAAATTGTACTAATTGTGGGTGAAAATTATAAAACGTATCGGGAAGCAGCTGAAATATTTGTAAACATACATCGAAGAAAAAAGATACCTAATACAAAAGTAATGGAAATTTTAGAAAAACTCAAAGCAAACGGAGATCTTGAAAGTTAGTCTACAGTGCAAAATCATAAACATTATCTACCCAAGACAGAAGTTGGGAAACTCAAAGGTTATCAAATTTTTTATAACATATGAGTTAACTGTTTATTAGATACCAGTTTACAATTCTAAAAGAATTTTCTTTATAACAATTTTCGATATTATAAAAAATGAAGGTACCTTTTACTTTTGAGAAAAATTCATATTTTTTAAAATATCTCATATACGACAGAAAAAATTTTAATATCTGATGGTTGCATTTCAGGTATTAGATAGACCATACCGAACTTTTTATGAAAAATAATTTTTTTTGGTAATATTAATAATAAAAAAGTTTCCCATATGCTGCGAATTTAAGTGGACAAAATTCGCATAGCTAATAAAAGATACACAGATTTCAAGTTCAAGCTAAAATTTATCCTTTTCACCTATTTTTCCCTTATATTCGTAAAATATGTATCAATCTGATACACCGAAATTCGTGTTAAGGTAGGAACAACTGCAGTGTAGTTAATTTAGTATAGCTCACATGTTAACCTATTAATCACAAGATTTGAGCATAGATATGCGGTACTCTGGTTTCAGGTTATCAAAAATAAAATTTTCTGAATATAATAACCAATAAAAATCTTGTCCATACGATGTAGCCCTTTTAAAACACACTGTTTACATATTTACATGTTTTTTCACATATTATATTAAAATAACATCAATTTTTTTAATTAGAGTTCATAAACTTACAAGGACAATTATTTTCACACATGGATAATATTTTCTGCACCCTAGTAGCATTTTTAAAGTTATTTTCACAATATTACGATAACAATTGTTATTTTTCTATTTTCGTAAAATGTATACCGAAGAAACGAACTTTTTCAACATACCCTGGCAATGACTACGTTATACATATATGAATGCCACCGCCATATAAGATGAAATAGAAAAAAATATTATGTTGTACCTACTAGACCTGCCAAAACTAGTAGCACAGCTAAAGATTTAAAAGTTTTTAAGATCGACTTATTGACTAGTGTATACGCTGACTTTATTACTTTTTAAATTCGAAAAAACATTGCGGGAAATATTCGTAACAATACAATATAGAATAAATCGCTGTTGCCAGTTATACTGGCTCAGGTTTGTTTATTCACAATATATACAAATAGAACAACCAGCGCTTGAATATTAATTTTTCGTGGATTATGTCGGAACTAAAAAACGTATCTTTAGTATTAAGTTGCGCCAACTATATATTCCCCTTCCTGAATATAATTGCCTCAAATGCACACATGTCTATATAACATTCAGTAGATTATAGCACGACGCTTACGTATAAGTAAAGCCGACTCTGGAAAAATTAAAGTTTCGGGTATAAATTTGAGTTAAACAATACTGAACCATATATACGGCTCAGGATGGTTTTGCTGGTTCGAGATTTTATATTCATCTTGCTATCAGTGGCTTGACTTTATATCAAAGATGAATATAAATATAAGCAAATTAATACTCGACAAGAAACTGTCAACTTATGAGTTTTTACCTTTCGCGACTAAATTAAGAAATAATTTAATTATAATACAGTTCTATTATAAAGAAGGAAATGTGCTATTGACTTGTATCATCTGTCATTTTGATTCATTGTTACATCTTGAAAAACTAAATTCGTTTTATGTAACAAGAGCGCCTTTATGAATGAGGGAATATTAATTCAAACGTTCCCTTCAAAGTATAGTTAATATAATCCAGTCAGCTTTAAGAGCTTAAACTGCCTTCTATTAATTACGTGTGTAGATTTCTAGTAAGCCCACCTGATTGTCAATGCGTAAATTATAATATATGAGTTATTATTGATTTCATATTATGTGTTAATGACGTTAATTTGAATTAATAAGAAGTGGTAAACGCAAACATTGCTTCAGTACATACCATTTAAAGAGAGAGTACATAGATCAAACCTATAATCCATATATCCTGGTAGGGGGTCATTCACTCTAAATATAGCACGGGCGAGAATTGACAAATCAATTATAATGAGGGAAACATTCTTTCTAAAAATGATACGCTCACTTTATAATATAGTTGGTATTTTTAGTAATTGTAATCATTATTATTGCATCCGTTTTTCATTTGCAATAGTATGTACATTCGATCAAAATGAGCTATAGATAGAGAGATCAATCAATATATCTGATACTTCTAATTAATTAAATATATTGAGTGAAACACTTGGAATTTTTTGTTAAAGTATAATCATAATATTTCATTCCTTTTTCCTGGAGTATTATAATAGCAGGCGCACTCAAACCGAAAATTACTCTTCTAAAATTGACACTGACTGCAGAAATCTTCGATTTTCTATTTATCCTCAATATCACAAAAAACACATTAAATTTGATTACAGATAAAAGATTGTCACTTAGTCAATGGTCTCCAACAAATTTATTATTAGAAACAAAGATATCTATGAATACAGACTTCAATTGCCTTCTTATCACAATTAATTTTTGTCACAGAATGAAGAGACGTTTTGTCTACCAAAATATGTTAGATAAAGATGAAGCGATTCATGAATCACTAAGTCTCGATTCAAATAAAAAGAATCTCGGAGTATACTAACTTTTACTCCATTAGTTGATGTTCAAAGATAAATACCTATCAATTCAAAATTTGCTTACTAAAAATCTAGACCATAAGCACTTAAGTAATTTTTTAATGAAAAATACATATTCTGACACAATAAATAGTTTTGATTCATACATCGACTGGAATAAGCACTTAAGTCGTATAACGTTTATATGTCGAACTGTTTTAGTATGTCCCTTATAACTTGTATTTTTATTCAATAACAAGCGACTGGAATAAACACTTGAATATACTTTCGCTCAGTCATAACAACTGTACCGCGTTCGGTGAGGAGCGATTGAATAAATCACTTATGTAAAATTAAGTGTTTATACGAGTCACCATAGTTTTCAAAATAATAAATATTGGTGCAACAAGTATAATATAACAGAGTTTTTAAATAATTTTCAGTCATTAGTTGAGATTACTTCGAGAGTGTAGTAGTTTATAAGAGTTCAGTCATTTCTGTTGAAGAGTGAAATGGATTCAAAAAGTAAATTTAGGAGTCTAAGGAGTAGAAAGCAGGGCCGTATCTAGAACAAAATTTCGGGAAGGGTCAGGTCAGTGACATTTGGAAAATTTAGGATTTGAAAAGGAAATATTGAAATGGGTTTTGAAAAACAAGCTCAACTTAAAAAACTTATTTAACGTTAAAATTTTGAATATAATTATAATAATGAAGGAATATTTCTTTGCTTTTCCCTCGGAAAACGGTTTAACACATCAGTGGTCTCAATTTTAATGTTTCTATGCACGCTTAAAAGGGCAAGACCTGTTAGTCGCTCTTGACCAGTTGAATTGCGCAAATAGTCTTTTACACGTCGCAGCGTTGAAAATAATATTTCCGTGGAAGCTGTAGATACAGGTAACGTTGCAAGAATTTGTAGAAGGATGTATATATTGGAAAACATAAAAGGATTACATGCTGATAATGACTCAATATCATTTTTTGGTCTTCCTGCTTGATGCAACTCAGTCCATTTTTGTTTCCATATTTTTAATTCTGCAGAGAACGTATCAAGGTCCAAAAATTATTCGTCTTCTATTCTAGTGTGTGTGTGTGTGTGTGACGCACATAGTTGGCACTAGACAATATAATGATGAAAGTGTTTTTTTATGACTTGCAAATCGTCCAGATAGCTCTTCAACGAAATCATCGAAAAAAGGAATTGCAATTGTTATTCGAAAATTTTTTCTGCAGTGGCTACCATGACATTGGAACGATTCTGCTGACGTCCAACTATTCTAGGTATTCTTATACACTCATATTCATCCACAGATTTTATAAGTGCTTCAAATTTTTCAAAAATATTTTTGAATTCCTCGTCTATATTCACTCTCATATTCCTGACCTGACCAATAACAGTATTCACATGCCCAACAGCACTAGCTAGATCAAAATCCACTGTCTGTAGAATTCTGCATAAAGGTAGAGTAAAGGCAAATAAAGTGGAAGCTGTTAACATGCTGATGATAAATTCACTAGTCATAATAGCTCGAACGAATTGCAAAGCTTTTGAAGAAATTTCGATGTCTTTTACTTGTGTTAGTTCTTCCAGCGTTTCAACAATTGGTTTAAAAACTTCAGATAACCTAATTAGCCCATCATGATATTCCACCCATCGAGTTTCACATATGCATGTCAACTTCGTCCACTTAGCACATGGAACATGTTCTATTATTTTACTTTTTAATATTTCAGTGCGCATAGCTGATATTTTTATGAAATTTGCTATAGATTCTATCGTCCCAATGCAATTTCTAATGATCTGAACCTTACAGGAATAGACAAGGGCTAAGTTTAAAGAATGAGCACTACAGTGCACGTATATTGCTGCTGGATATTTTTCTCTTATGATAGCCTGAACACCTTTAAAACTGCCACTCATGGCAGCAGCTCATTATAACCCTGTCCAATCATGTAAATGCAATTTATTCCAAGTGCTTGTAAACTTTCTAACATCACTGTCGCTAAGTTGTTACCAGTAGGGGTGTTATGAACAGCTACAAATTTAAAAAAATCTTATCGCCATATGTGGGATGAATTTTCGTTTTCTTTATCAAAATCTATATATCTAACACAAATGAATAACTGCTCAGTACGAGAAATATCTGTTGTTTCATCCATCAGTATAGAGAAAAATGTTGCTTTGTTGATTTAACTACAATTTCATGTTGTATTATTTCGCCACAAATTTTGATTATATTATTTTGAATCATTGGGATAATGTACATTGCGTTTAAGGACTGTCCTTGAATGTGATCAATTAATTTCTTGTCACCACATGAGAGGCGCATACGCAGTAACGCCCTGAAATTTCCATCATTATGGGTGGGCTGGCCCAGAGTCGGAAGTTCCTCGTAGAGCTACCTCTTGACGTCCACACAAGATAATTGTCTCAATTATAGGTGCTAGCATTCTTCTATTTTCTAAAATTGGCTTCGATCGCCTGGAATCAAGTTGCATTATGATATCTGGCGCAGATCTATTAAAAATTGCAATGAAATTATCAGCCAAAATGGATTTATTTTTGTGGTAAGCAGTTTGACTGTGTTGAACAAATACCTCGATAGCACCTTTCCACTTGTTAAAAGGTTTTGCAACTAATTTGTTAAGCTTCTGATGATCTCCTTTCCCACTCAAACACGTGTAAAAATTGCACAATACTTACATACTGCACCTTGATCATGTTTGCCGGTATAGCTGAGCTAGTGAAAACGTTTTAGCCACCCTAACTGAAATTTTAAGTCTCTTTTTGTGGATATAGGTAACTTATATGTTTCATCTGCAACCCACACGGCCGTCAACAGTTTATATTCATAATAATCAGTTATTGACCAAAACACCAACCGATGTCTAGTTCATGGATATTATTTTCGGGTATTGTGGTTTCATCTGTTTGCTGCAATAACGAATTTTATGTTTGGCTGCAGCTTGCAGGTTTTTCCGTTGATTCGGTTGAGGTTGTGAAAGATTTATTGTTTTTAATAAAAAAATCAAGTAAGGAGCTTTGTGAACTTCGGTTTGCCATTCTGGTTTGATTTATACAATAAATTGATGAATATAATAAGAACTGATGACTATATACAGTGGACGGCCAAAATATGAAAATAAATCAACATCAAACATAATTTTTTTAATACATAGATTTATTCAAACAAATTATAAAAATGAAATTCTACTTTATCAGACCAATCAAATACAAGAGCGGTAAGTTTAAAGTTTGCACTGGCTCATGATCAAAAACTATTCAAGAGCTTCTCGCAGATTTACGACGTTTTATTCTGTATTGAGTTAGCATACACGCTTTATTCGTATAAAGTATAAGATATTTATTTAATATGTTTTGAAGTTGTTGAGATACTGAAGGAGACTAAAAAATAAACAATTTAAAAAATCCCCAAAAAATGCAAAAAACATTCGTGCAAAATAAATATGTTTCATGTTATAACCGTTCACTCTACACTGCAGATAAATGTGTAACTATATTACCTTTTATTTTACGCGTATGCACCATGCACTATCGTGACTTGGATAGCATTTACTACCAAAAATAATAATCAAAAGTCATTCGAATTTGTTCACAATGAGACTCTGGGAATTACCTTCGTTCAAACGCGCGGTGGGGAACAGGCATGGCCACTGCACGATCGTTTACTGTTGTACAGTGTTGCCAATTGACACTGTTATATATCATGTTATTTAATATTATTGCCACTATTGCTGTTACTGATTTGAGATTTCGGGGAGGGGCTTTGAACCCCCAAAACCCCCCTCAGATACGGGCCTGGTAGAATTATAATGGGTCAAGCTTTAACTACACTAGAAACTGGTATTTATCATTTTTTATTTTATCAGTAAATATTATTTTTTGCCCGTTTTAAAATGATTACATTTTGTATATAAGGAAAAGCTACCATAAAATTCATATTATATTAATTATTTTAACCCTTAACTGCTGACATGGAGACTGTAAGACTCCGCCCATGATATGTTGGCCTATAACTACCACTCTAACAGATATACAGTTGTCTAGCTTTCAATACCTTCCTAGTATTCAGTCTACTTTAACACGTTCATTGAATAGCATCGTGAAATTTTCAATTTTTGAATCACGACGTTCAGGGAGTCTGTGAGACTCCATGTCAACAAAGTTATTATTTTCATTTCACTGCAAATAATGGAATGATGCATAGTGCATATACTTCAAATGGTTTCTTATTCTTATAAATAATTGCGTTTTAACTACTTACAAGTATTGAGGAACAGAAAGATATAGTAACACAAACTCAGCCAAGCACATCCGGTATTCAAAAACCGTATATACCAAAAGAAGAACGTGAATTAAGTGACTGCTCAAGTGATTATTCTATTGCTGACCCTACTTTCGTGCCTGAAAATTCTGATCCTGTCGTATTGTGAGTGAATGACATAAATAATTCTCCAGAAATTCTTCCCCCTGCATTAGATATTACACAACGAATACTTCCTACACAAAACTGAAAGAGACCGGGAAAGGAAAACTAAGAGAAATTTGGGTCAGGAATATGCGACCGCGGCAAGTAAAACTATTGTGAAACGTAGCATGAAACATTTGCCAAGTTGTCGCAACAAATGTTGTGAAAAACTAGATGAACAACACAGACCAAAAATTTTAGCTTACTTCTGGAACCTAGGTTCATACGACCTACGAGCAATGTTCGTTTCTTCAATCATGACTATAAACAAACTGAAAGACGGCGTGTAGGAGACCAAGAAGAACAAAGATTCAAGATGTACACATATGAATACCATTTCGAAATTAATTCTAACCAAATAACAGTGTGCCAAGGTTGTTTTCTAAAAACTTTGGATGTCCCAGATAATTTTGTAAAATTAATTGGGATTAAGAGGAGAAGCAGTGCCAGCGGCATCGTTGAACCAGACCAACGTGGAAGGAAAACACCTTCAACCAAACATTCTGCGGATAAAATCTTTGAGGTAATTAACCATATTAGTTCTTTCCCACTATATGAAATCCACTACACAAGACGTAAGAGCACATGTAAATACTTGCCATCACACCTAACTATTTCTAGAATTCATTCATTATATCCCGAGTCACATACAGTCACAGATAAAATTTATGGAAAAGAATTTCATAAATTAAATTTAAAATTTAAGAAGCCAAAGGTGGCCTGCCATGCATGTGATGTGTTTAAGATGAAGCTCGAATTAGCCACAGATGATACCCTAAAAAATACCATAATTTGAGAACCTGAATGTCACCAACATGCTGCTGATCAAGCATATCGTGAAAAAAAGTCGACAAACAGTTAGCTGTTTATAATAATAAAATTCGTTGTGAAAGAGATGCTAATTTTGAAATACAATTAAGCAAATCAGAATTTCTTAGGAAAGATGTGGCCAAACTTGGCCATGTCGTCACTCCTGACGGTGTCCGTCCAAATCCTGACAAAATTAAGGATATAAAACATTTTCCTTTACCAACTACCACTAATCAAATAAAAGGGTTTCTCGGTCTGTTAGGGTACCATAGAAGGTTTATAAATAATTTTGCTAAGATAACAAAACCTTTTACCGAGTGTCTAAAGAAAGGTGCTAAAATCAAACATAGCGCAGAATTTTTAGAATACTTCGAAACATTTTTGGGGAAATTTCGGGTTTTTAGCCGCATCCGGAGTGTCTACAAATTACCAATTTTATGATTGGATACTGTTTATGGCATATCACAGATGAAGACAATTTACTTTCAGCTCGCCAGATCCAGTACGAGTCCTATAAATCCAGATATACCACATTTTTTGTAATTTTTGATGAAATTACGGTTTGTTAGCACGATAGTGCCTAAGGAGTATATACAAGTAACCAATTTTATGATTGGATATTGTTCAGGGCATCTTACAGATGAACTCCATTGATTTTCTGCTCACCCGAGCCAGTACAACGGGTCCTATAAATCCAGATATACTACATTCTTGGTTATTTTTAGAGAAATTTCACTTTGTTAGCACGATACAGCCTCCGGAATGTATACAAGTGACCAATTTTATGATTGGATATTGTTCAAGGTGTCTCACAGGTGAACTCTAATTATTTTCTGCTTACCAGAGCCAGTACAACGGGTCCTTTAAATCCAGATATACTACATTTCTGCTCATTTTTGGAGAAATTTCGCTTTGTTAGCACGATACAGCCTCCAAAGTGTAAACAAGTGTCCAATTTCATGGTAGGATATTTTTCATGGCGTATCATAGATGAACCTCATTGATTTTTACCTCCTCTTACCTCAGCCAGTACTACGTATCCTATAAATCCAGAAAAACCCCATTTTTGGAGTGCGAAAATAGTTGTATAGTTGTATAACAAGTGTCACAATGACTCGTTCTGTAGTAACAGTGCAGTTTTCGCAAAGCACAAGTACTACAAAATGTCATATTGACACAAGTTTTACACAATATTTTTTATAATTCGCATTTATAGAATTTTTCAAATAAAATAAAATTACATTATAGCTGTTCTTAAAATAGGAGGAGTGATTTGAATTTATGTTGGCAACTCTGTAGATTTCTTCCTGACAATACAGCGGGAATCCGATGCAAGTTGCAGACCTTGCAGTTTTGACAAAAAAATAGAAATATTCTATTTGACACAATTCATTCTGGATTAATTGTTTATTTATTCTATTGTAATTCACATTTTTATAATTGTAATTTGAAAGTAATACATTTTGGTTTTTGACAACCTCCGTTTCATTAGTTAATTCGCCGTAACCAAATGATTGGAGACAAAGAAATATCAGGGATAATCAGAAAAAAATACATTCATATTGGATAAAATACTCAGCATGCGATGTGCCAGAGGTTGGTTTCATCAGAAAATGTATCATAAGAATAGCACCAGAGGTCTGAAATGGAGAAAACTAAACATTTTTTATAGATTTTTGAAAAAGAGATCTGAAATCAGCACAGAATATAATCTGGTTGAAAAATTTCAGTCTATAAAATATTTCAAATTAAAATATTTTGAACCTTAACCTATAGAGAAAAAAGATTATAGAAAATTCATAGAACTCCCTAAAGTAATGGAAGGAAATGACGAAGAACCAAGAACACGTTAATACAAATACAGTCAAAGAAGTCATTTTGAAAGAAATAAATCGGTTTAAAACTTTCTGATATTACTGATATCATTCAGTTTTATAGAGTTATTAGTTTTATTTGACCTAAAAATGGGATTATAATACATAATTTACGTACAGAAAATTATCATTTTTTTCTATGTATGTTTTTAGTTGTAGAAATGATGATCTATAGAGAGACCTATGTATACCTAATGTTAACACAAGTTAAACTATTTCTATAGCAAAATACACACTTTTTTGCTTTGATGCATTAATACATCTTTCGCTAACCAAATTATCTTCCCCAGAGTCAAAGGCAAACTGAATAAAAATGCCTTTATGTTTATTCATACTACCTCACTCACGTGAAAAGATACAGTCCCAATTCTTCAAACAAATACATTTCACTAATTTACTCTCGATAATCATCAAAGAATATGTTCATTCAAACCGAATGATTCCAACAGATATTTCACGCCAATCTGAACAACAATCAATTCTTCAAACTAACAAACATTTGAAATTGACTGTCTCGACCCTTACTTCGTGGAATATGCTCATATTAGTGTTTTTGAATTGTCAATTTTTTAGAATTTTCAATAACTTGTATTATATTGTGGAATTAACTAGAGACCGTGAGTTTTTTTAAAAACACTAACAAACATTTTTTTACATTTCCTAGACAATAAATGGAAATCAAACATATATTCATAACTAACGCTTAATTGCATTACTAGAACTTCGTCGATATATGAAATCATATTTGAATAAATCCGAAGTTATTGATACTAAAAATTCATACTATAAATGTTTGGCAGTGACTATCAATGACGCAGTTTTATTCCATTTACATGAAAACCATCCAGTTGTTTCCACTTTGCATCGGTTTGAAATGTATTATACAATTATATTGTATACCCCATACATGTAAATACAATATCTTTTCAAAAAAGTTCATACAATACGCAGTGCAATGGAAAACATGCTTGTATCTATTGAGCACAAGCTGTTTATATGGATTTCCAATAGAAAGACATTGTTAAATAATTCACATGATGAATACCTATGTTATTTTACTATGAAAAAGGAGTATGTTAATTTCAAAAAAGAATTATTGCGATGAAGAACACAACATGTTCGGAATGAGACAAATAAATTATTGTAAATAGGGATATAAAGAGAATATATAAAAGGATTCGTGTCTGAAACAATGATACTTATTATAAAACTAGAGGACCCGTACTGCTCCACAGCATTAGAATAGACTATGTATGAGAGGGTGCAATTATTACATAAAATCATTTTACAGTACTTCCTTCCAGACAATATTAGCTGTGCGTCGGCCGCAGTATTTGGAAAAAATTGAAAGTAAAGTTGATTGTGTACGCATAGCTTTCCTCGAACTGAACGAATTTGAGCAGTCAGTAGCTCAAAAGAAAGGGCTTGATTCACTGAGTGTTCTTAGACTTGTGTCAACAGCCTACGTGAATTAGCCTTCCGCCACTGCCGCGCAGACTTAGACTCCGAAGCGCCCGAGAATTCCAGATTATTTGTATTCTCCCACTACCTGACTATCTCCACCGAAATAGAACCAACAGCTAATCTTCCATACTTTCTTGGGAAATATAAAAAACAAAATGATCAAAACGTACCTCTCCTTCGTCTAGAACATGTACAAAGAATTTGATCACTCATTTCGCGGGACCAGAAACGGCTGTAAGAGACTTGAAGTCTGCTATGAATATATAGAAGTATTTCTTTGATTTGGAGATTATAGAACAAATTCTACGCTATAATAACCAACATATTGTTACGAACTCGCACACCGAAGCAGATACTAAGTACGGTCCTGTAACGTTATGTTAACGGAGTTGAAAAAATGGCGATTTGTGCTACGAGTAATGGACCACGTCGCAAGAGAAAGACACCCATGAAACAGTACAATGTTGGAAGCCCTTTCGAAAGGATTGCTTTAGATATCGCTGGACCATTTCCGACGACAAAAAACGGTAGCAAATACATACTGGTCGTAATGGATTATTTCACAAACTGGGTGGATATTTACGTTATTCCCAACCAAGAGGCCACAACTGTAGCAGATGTATTGGTGAAAGAATTTATCAGCCGATATGGAGTGCCCTTGGAAGTCCACAGTGACCAGGGAAGAAATTTTTAAAGCCATCTATTTCGGGAGATTTGCGAGACACTGGGAATGAAGAAGGCCAGGACAACAGCATTACATCTACAGTCAGATGGAATGGTCGAGAGAATGAACAGGACTATTGGAAAATACCTGTCCAAAGTAGTATCCAGCCATCAGAGAGATTGGGACCAGTATCTCTCCCTATAAGCATTGGCTTATCTATCTGCCGTCAATGAGTCCACGGGTGAAACACCGGCGAAAATCTTGTTTGGACGTGAAATGAGGCTTCCTTGTGACCTGAAATTTGGCTGTCAGCCTGGAGAAGATCTAGCAGGCGAAGACTACGTGATCCAATTAGGAAGAAGGCTGGACGATATTCATGAATTAGCTCGAACAAATCTTCAAATTGCCAGCGACAGAATGAAAAGTTGGTACGACACGCAGGCCACAGAAGGCGGTTTTAAAGAAGGGAACAATGTATGGTTACACAACCCGACGAGGAGAAAAGTATTTTCTCCAAAATTACAAAGGGAAGGTCCATACTTAATCAAGAAAAGGATCAATGATGTTATATATCGCATAAGCAAGATCCCCAACGAAAAACCAAAAGTAGTTCACCAAAACCGACTAGCGCCATTCGAAGGAAACCATGACCTGGAGGAAGGAGTAAACCTTATTCGAGATGTGTCTGACCCTACCTTCGATTAATTTATGGGCACGTATGGAGGTACCAGGAAAGCTAGATATGGAGTCACTTCGGAACAACAACAAGATTTGTTCACTCTCCCGGAAGATTATTCACTGGCATACAGCATCCCTGCCCGTATCAAGAACGCACGAGGGTTGGCAACCGTCTTTCGAAAGAAGTTCGGGCAATTAGAAAAACTTGATGACCAGATTCCAGCCCCTGGCAAGACACTGAAACTGAAACATAATTTGTGGTAACTAAAAATGACTTTAAAGATCGATCTACCTATCGCGATGTGTGGGAAGCACTTCTAAACCTACGAGACCATGTGTTGGAATCCAGCGTGAATAAACTGGCTATGCGTAAGATAGCGAGTAACCAGTTGGATTGGCGAGTTATCAGGAACATGGTAGAGGTTATTTTCCAAGATACCGGTGTCCAGATATTAATTTGCAGCTACAACCGCCGTTATCATTATCCGATGAAGACGGTGCCCTGCTATTTCCATAAGATCGGAAAGTGTAGAAATGGTGCCAGTTGCCGATTCAAACATCCAGTCTCGGCTACACTAAAGTTCCAGGAGGAACTCTCATTTAAGGAGGTGGTAATGTTACGAACTCGCACACCGAAGCAGATACTAAGTACGGTCCTGTAACGTTATGTTAACGGAGTTAAAAAAATGGCGAGCGCGCCGAATTCTGAGAAGGTCTATTGGGAATTATTGTGACCGTTTTTATAGACATGTTCTCGGAAGGTCATTTAAGGATTAAGCCGACAATCGAGAAATATCGCGAAAGGCATTTGTTTTTGTGTAAGCCGCAATCCAGAATTCCCTAGTAAACAAAGGCTTTAATATAAATAAAGGACCGATCAGTGGAGTTAGTTCAGCTGATAAAGTGATCTTGTGAAATAAACAAAAATACACCGATCAGTAAAGTGTTTATATGAATTAATAATTAAGTTTGTGTGCATATAAATTAAATTTAAGTGATTAGTTAAGTATATATAAAGCAAGTGTTAGTGAGTTAGTGTTTAAATAAATTAGCAAGTAGTCATACCGTGTGTTTAAAATTTATCCCACCCGTTCACGTTTTAAATAAATTAGAAAAACATTACAATATCGACAAGCAAAGACCCAAATTTGGTGACAGGATTGTTGGGAGATCCAGGCACACATGTTTCTGAGATGCATTGTTTTATTGGACTGTTATATACAGCTGGCGCGTTAGAGTCTGGTCGGGTCAACATTGATGAGTTGTAGAATAACGATGGAACTGGAGTAGACATTTTTCGGATTGGTATGTCAAAATTTCGTTTTTCTTCCCTACTTCAGAAATTGCGATTCGACGATGTGGATATCAGAAGGGAAAGATACGAACTTGAGAAATTGGCCCCAATTATATCAATATTTGTTCGTTGAAAAATAGACATCTGCGTACACACCTTTTGAGAATATCACTATAGATGAAAAGTTATTTCGAGGGAGATGTGGGTTTCGCCAATACATTCCGAATAATCCTAACAAGTATGGCCCAAAAGTATACGCACTGGTGGATTCTAAAACATTTTACGCTTGTAATATGAAAGTAGGATCTCTACCATCGTGACCACATGTTCAGTATTATACTCATTCAGTCGTTGTTGAAAGACTTATTAAACCGCTTAGGAATTCCAAAAGAAACTTGACCTGTGAGAACTGGTTCAGTAGCATTCCGTTAATACGCAATTTATATTCGAATTATAAGCTCACTTTTTCGGGAACGATCAGGAAAAATAAGCAGGAAATCCCCTTAGAAATTTCGAAACCAGTTAAAAGGCCACTTGTGACAAGTATGTTCGCTTTTGATAACATCATGATATTGGTTTCAAATATCCCGAAAAAACGTACTGCTAGTTTCAAGCCTGCATCACGACGACTGAATTGATGAAGCCACGGGAAAACCCGAGATAATAATTGACTACAACAGCACTAAGGGTGGCGTAGACCCACTAAATAAGATGTGTGCAGCTTACGACTGCGCCAGGAATACTAGACGTTGGCCGATGGTGATTTTTTCCAAATCCAGGCAAAAACATGCGTCGTCTTAAATTTTTACATATGGTTGCTTCGGAGCTAGTAGTAGATCATATCCGTAATCGCAGATTACAGGTCAATATTCCAAGAAGCATAAGACTTGGAATTTCAGAAACGTTTGGAGCACCCGAGAGATCACCACAACCTCCAGCTGCCGATCCGGTAAATCTGAGAAGAAGGTGCGAATACTGTGATAGAAGAAAAAACAGGCCGGCACGATTTTCAGGTAACACATGAGGAAAGTTTTTTTGTTTGGAACATGTTACTTGCGTCTTTGCAGATTGCTACTTAGATTAAAATTACTTGTTATTAACATAGATAGAAATTTGTTTTGCAATATTTATGTATTCTTTCTTTTTTTGTGCTCAAACATTTAAGTGTTTCGAGCTTTACAAAATTTCTCAATTATTGAAAATAGATATATTTTAAGTACTTCTTGTGCTTTTAATAAAAACAACTAACTTACAGCCCAATTTTGACAAAACAATAATTTTTGAGGCCCATTTTGGAATGCGGACTACCAATCCGGCGGCAGTGATTGGTAAGAGAATTGTTACGGCGGTGCTGAAAGGTTAGAACACTCTAGTTATAAAGGTTTGAGTAAAGGAAAATCTTGAAAAAATTGAATGTGAAGTTGATTGTGCACGTAAAACTTTACTCAAACTCAACGAATTTAAGCAGTTAATAGCTCAAAAGGAAGAACTTGGTCCAGTAAGTGGTCTGAGATTGAAACGATCCAGATCCATTCATTAGAAGAGGAGCTATGAGAATTCGAATTTCTTGAGTGAATGTGTCCCATAAGAAATGTACAGGGAAGAATGGCGTTTGAGTATAACTTGAGTAAGGTGGGTGTTGAGTAATTTTCAATTATTGATGACATATCTATGTCTAAATAACTTTCATTTAATAAAAATGAAGTAAATCGACCGGATAGAACGGCCAGACTACAGTTTTCATAATTTTTTTCAATATATAAGAAGATACCACAATTATTTCATCAACTGACAATGTACGTTCCTGTCTTTCTATGACTATTTAGGGAGATGACCCTAAAATCTCTGTAGGGCATGGTAATTGCCAAGTCTATTGTGGATAATTTTCATTCAAATTGTAAAGTATATTTTTTGAACAAGGCACTATATATGGGGACGGAAATAATTGAATAAAAATGTATATTTTCTTTTAGGGCATAATATCAAAGTTATTATACATTTGACAAAACTGATAAAATTAATTAGAAAAACAACCAAAAAATTTCTTACAGAAATGAAAGAAAAACAGAATGACAGTCCCCTCGAAAATAAGAATAGGTAACCCTCTCCTATTCGACTTCCCACTCGAACACCTGATCAAAAAAAAATATCAATCAACCCCAATAGACGGGCAAGCACGCAAGAGAGTTAACAGATTAAACGATCTGACCTGCCAATCTAGATTCGCGCTACTGGCTAAACGTATTAGGGAACAGAACGTTAGACATACCATACGTCAAGATCAGATATGCGAAATATCAGATTGTAGAACGGTTAGTGTTTGATCTTGTATTTCAGATTCTCCGAACACTTTGAACTGACTTGAAATGGACGAAGCATGTGGGGTAAGCACAACGAAAAGAAACAGACAAAAAAAGTAGCAGTGATGGATTTTAGTATTCAGATCCATGGAATGAGTAGAACAGTGAAAGACTAAATAGGAAATAATATTTTGATAAATAAGAAATATATTTGATGTATACTTGCACAATTATCGATTTGCTAAATCATATAATTGGTATTATAGTATATCTAATGTCAATTTTAAGACATAAATAAAAGAAAGATTGTCAGTGTTCAAAATGGAGTTGCCAAATAATCAAACTATTTTTAAAGTTATCGAAACTTTATTTCATTTGATATGAACACTTTTGGAAGGTGTATCGTATAAATGTTCTAAGAGAATCTACAGAAGACTTATTTCAAATAAGAGAGAGAGAGAGAGAGAGAGAGAGAGAGAGAGAGATGTTCGAGAATTTTTTGTTTTGGGTTTGTTTTGTTTTAAAAGGGTTGGATATATTAGAGGATTGGGCCCTGACATAGGATATAATTCCTGTGGGGCTTTTAATATAATTATTCTGAAAGTATTCATACCAACTGATCATGAAAACACTATGTGTGGTCTTCAGATGTTAAAGGTACAGTCCATATCTTTGAGAATTTATCACATCTTATCATAATAGTTGGTTGTATCCATAATTGTTTATTTTATTATAAGTTTTATAGATTCCCAAAATGTACAATTATTAGAAGTAACAAAAAGGGATAAGAGTCTAGACCACACGCATATCCTCTCTACGCGCTATTAGTGTGAAGTCACAACTTGAAGTTGCATGGAAATAAAACTTGCTGCCATATGAATTTCCTTTTGAGTGAAGATTTTTCATTATTTATGGGTTTCATAAGAGGAATAATTTGTAAAAAAGTAAGTAATCGTATCTACTTCATATAAAAAATAATAGATATGATAATGTAAGGTATCTTGCAATCCGGATTTTTAATTTTCTAAGCTATGGTTGAGGTTATGTTAACTAAATTATTTCATCAATGTTAAAAACTAAGTCAAATATTACTCATTAATTTTCCTAGTGTTATCAAAACTAATCTAATGGTAATAATGAAATCTCAGCGAATCGTTGAACGTTGCCAGGAGCATTTGCGTAAAATAAAAGTGTACCGTGATGCAAACAAAACTTTAAGGTATTTAGAAGAAGCTTGGTACGCATGATGTTGTCAAATACGATTTACTTGACGGAATGAAAAACTGTTCTTTCAATACGTCGTGCTCAAGAGGAAAATGTGCTTTTATTCATGTGGGAAGTAAATATGGCTTTGTACCTAATGCGTTGCTATTATCGGTCAAAAATGTAAGAAAGTCTTCTTCCGTTTATTAGGAAGATAAGACGGCCGATTTGTTTGAAAAATGGTTTGTTGGACAGCTTTTGCCTTATATTCCACTGAACTCAATCATTGTTATGGACAATACATCGTATCATTCCCGAATAATAAATAAAATACCTCACAACAGCACGAAAACGGACGATATTCTAAAGTTTATGGAGAATGAAAATATTAATACGGAAAAATATCAGTAAAAAATGGAATAATTAAAATAATAGAGAACCGGAACCAAAAATGAATAGACCATGGGTACTATTTGCAACAGGTGGTGAACACACATTAAAGGAAATATTTTTGACTCGCCGGTTTTTTAACCTAACATCATTTAAACCGACATAATAGTTGTGTTTGTTTGTATCAATCCCGTGAACGTTGAAAAATGAAAAAAACAACGTAGATGGCAGTTCATTATATCTAACAAGCATCAGTCAGACGGGGTATTTGAGTGTCAGATTTTTCGGTGCGTTTCATTGGTAAATGGAAGGCAGAACTGCGGTACAACGGACATACTAAAAGTGGTTAGTTGTCCGGCGTGGTCTCATCAAAACGAGTAATATATATATATATATATATATATATATATATATATATATATATATATATATATAGGATTTGCCGACTAATTAGGTATAAAACCACGAATATTGGGGTAACGGCAAGTTAATTAAAGAAAACTCTTGTTACTGTTTTTCTTCCAAGCTTTCGGAAAGTTTTATTTCCATTATTAAGGATAAGTAAATCGAGATTGTTATAAATTGGTAAATATAATTATATTTGAATTTTTTTAAAAAAAAATGTTTCCAACATAAATCATTTTGACATTTTGACAGATTCATGAATGTAAACATTTTCTTTATATGCTAAAATGTTTTTGGAAACTAAAGAAGAAAATTGGTTATATTTGTAATATAGGTTAATAGTTATTCAAATATTCTTCTTTTATTATATAAAATTCAACCTCAAATTATTATAGATGTCATCATGTCATCTTAATAATTTAAAAGTATTGAAATTTTTTTTAAAAGCATCTACCTAAAATAAAATTATTTCTAAAAATCATCAAATTTTATTTATATAGCTTTAATTATGTGAATTTGAAATTTAGTTTTTTTTATTATCAATTGTAGATAATAATAAATATCACTCAGATTATTATGGTCACTTTTTTTGTTGATTGTATTAGGTTCTTGAAATATATGAGCCATTTCTAAGAAAAGTCTTTTTTTGGTATTTGGTTGTATGTCCAAAATATTAACAGATTCAAAATCCATAAAGTGATCATTATCAATTACATGTTCAGATAAAGCACATCTTTCAGGATGTAACTTACAATCGCTCTTATGGAGACTTATACGGTTCTTTAATTTCTGACCAGTGTGACCAACATATTTTTTATCACAATTTTTGCATGGAATAGAATATATTACATATGAAAGATTAAGAATTGAAGTTTTGTCTTTCAAATTAGTGAAAATAGATTTTATGGTTCAGCATGTTTTATTGGCAATTCTAATGTTAATTGAGTGAATGAAAACGACGAATACTCAGTGTGTATTAGTTTATTACTTTCCAGCTAAGCGCTTTCGGCTATTAAGCCATTATCAAAGCCGTCGTCATTTAAAAAAGTAGTTGTCAAAGCCATCAAGTTGATTAAAAACAATACTCAAGATAGAATCATCGTTATGATTGAGTCATTGGAAAAAAAACATTAAAATACCCTATTGGAAGGGTGTAAAATTATAATTCACATGATGTAAATTCACTCAAAATTAAAGTTTTTTCATTTTGAGTGAATTTACATCATGTGAATTATAATTTTACACCTTCCAATAGGGTATTTTAATGTTTTTATTCCAATGACTCAATCATAACGATGATTCTATCTTGAGTATTGTTTTTAATCAACTTGATGGCTTTGACAACTACTTTTTTAAATGACGACGGCTTTGATAATGGCTTAATAGCCGAAAGCGCTTAGCTGGAAAGTAATAAACTAATACACACTGAGTATTGGTCGTTTTCATTCACTCAATTTACATCTAGTGTGTACACCATATCCACAGGCATTTCTAATTCTAATGTTGTTCATTGGTTTAAAAATCCTACTCAACAGTGGTGTTATTTCTTTAATATATGGTAATATGGTAAAGATACATCATATTTTATATTATCTGATTGGTCGTTTCTAATATTAATGTCAGCAATGTCTATAGTTGGAGAATAATTAAATAGTATGTTTTTAACTAATTTATTTGGATAACCATTATCCAAAAATAGATGATATAAAGTTTTTAAGTTCTTTTCATGAAAAATAGGATCTGATATTTTGGTTATTCTATTTCTCATTTGTTTAATTAAGTTAATTTTCATTGAATATTTATGGTAAGACCAATAGTTCATGAATCTTCCTGAGCTAATTGGTTTTCTGTACCAATCAATAGATAATGTGTTATCATTATTTCTTATAAATTTTGTGTCTAGAAATGGTACACTTTGATTACTGTCTTCTTTTTCCATTTTGAATTTTATATATGGATCATAGTTATTGAATATTGAGAGAACTTCATCTAAATTAGTTTTTGGTAATGCTAAAATAATATCATCAACGTATTTTTTTAAGAAAATTATTTTAAATGGTAACAATGGTATAATTGTATCCAACAAATAATCCATTGCATAACAAGATATAATGGGAGAAATTGTAGCTCCCATTGGAGTACCAAAAGTTTGTTTATATATTTTATCGTTAAATGTAAAACAGGTATTTTCAAACAGGAATGTAATAATTTCTTGGAAATATTTTTTAGATATTTTACAATATTCACTGATTTCATTCCATTTTTTATCAATTGCTCTTAAAGCAAATGCTAAATATACATTACTGAATAAGGAAACAACATCTAAACTGCAAATTACATGATTATCAGGTAATTGAAATTTGTTAAATTGATTAAAAACTTCAAATGAATCTTTAATGTAATATTCTGTATTTAAATTATATGCCTTTGTTAAAATATCGGTGATATATGAACCTAATAAATTGGTTGGTGTACCTATAGAAGCTACAATGGGTCTAATTGATAATATTGGTTTATGAATTTTGGGAAGGCCATAGAATTTAGCAGGAATTCCATTATAACAAGAAAAACAGTAATTAACTTGCCGTTACCCCAATATTCGTGGTTTTATATATATATATATATATATATATATATATATATATATATATATATATATATATATTAGAGTTATGAAGAATTGAACTAGGTTCACGGGTTGAACCGCGTTTGAAATTTGTAATTTCTCGAAGTTTCAACTTCCACTTTGAAACCATTATTAACAGGGGGGGTAAGTTATTCGTTCATTAATCTTGGAAGTGATACGATTCCGTCGTCTCAATCTGCCTTGTCTACGCACCGAATCACCCCTTTCGGCTAATTCCAAGGCCTCAATTTGACTACTCCCACTCCTTGGAATTCCACCGAAAAAGGAAATAATAAAATGAAGAAAATAAAATAATAAAAACTACCAGTTAAAACACCGTAAAACAATAACACTCACTACTGGCTTGAAGCCGACTGGCAGATAATATATCTGGACCGTGTATTTATGGGGGACTAATTGGTGGGTTTGGTTATTTTGGCGCGCGGGGTACATGTGCTGCTGGCAGGAATGGTAACAGGTATAGGAGGTTCGTGATCCCGGGATATTTTAGGGATGAAATTGTTATTTTGGCGCAGGCCATGGTAGAAGGAGGTGAGGTGGTATCGGAATGGGGCGGGTGGAGAAAATGTATCCAGGTTGATGGTGATCTCTGCCTGTCGTCCCTGACATTTAAACAATTTGGAGGTTTTTCTATCTCGATAGCTCCTCGAATTATTCTGGACTTCAAGGAGCGGTGGGCAATAGTTATGGCTTCAACAAAATTGATTGTGTGCCCTGTTTAGACACGATGTCGGGCCAAGGTGGAAGTAGGATTGGAATTTCTGACAAACAATAAGTGCTCTTTTGCTCTAACGGAGATACGTCGTTTGGTCTGACATATGTAAGTGCGTGGACAATCTAAGCGAGGGATTTCATATACTTCATGCTGTTCATTAGGAATTTCATCCTTGAGAGATCTGATTAGGTGAGAGATTGAGGCCTTGGAATTAGCCGAGGAGGGTGATTTGTTGCGTAGAGTAGGCATATTGAGAATACGGAATCGCATTATTTCCTAGATTATTGAACGAATAATCTAACTCCCCCCCCCCTCTTGATAATGGCTCAAAGTGGAAGCCGAAACGTCGAGAAATTACAAATTTCCAACGCTGTTCAACCCGTGAGCCTAGTTCATTTCTTCCTAATTTTAAAACTTCCATAACCTTTCCGAACATTTCATACGCCTCTACGGGGAGGATTTTCTTACTCCAATCAAATCCTATAGCATACCCCTACTTCGAAAGTATCGCCTTTTCTGTTACCTTAGCTTCCTTAAAGCATGTAACGACCATAACGTCTGACCCAAATCCCTACAGCTCAAAGATAACACAAAGCTATTATCAATGTCTCGTATCCTCAGCAAAGCCAGCTTCTCTCTTCTCATAAATTCCATAAATACCACCAGGTAACATTTTCACACCATCAATATCCGTTTTCTCAATACTTTACATTAAATCTTTCGACCGCCTATCTTACCAAAAAAGCACAATACATATTTGAGAAAAAGACCCAAACCCAAAAAACAAGCTATCTCAAGTTATCTCACTTCTAAAACCTCTTTTACAAACCCATGACATTGACACACTTGTTCACAATTACTCCGACACTCCTATTTCGGAACACGCCAATCAGGCTCTTGCTAAAGGCTTTAATTACAGGTCACACCCAACTCCATTCCAATAGAAACGATCATTTGCCAAACTGAGGAAACTATCTCTCACCTCCCTTCCAACCATGCCAAAGTTATTAGGCAAGATGTTGCCCAGGTCCTCCGAACATCAAAACCACCTCCTTCTAACCTGACATTCAAAGAAAGACAGGCTCTCAAATATATTCACTACAATCCAAAATTTGTGGTCCTCCCAGCCGATAAAGGCAGCGCTATGGTCGTCCTCAATACCTCTTCTTATCTGAATAAAATGAATAATCTTCTCAACAGTTCCGACTATGAAATCGTCCCTAATGGTCCTACCATATAACTAGAAAAGACAACTAAAACTAGCATCAATAGGTCCCAACTTCCTTCCGACATAAAAACTAAACTCATTCCACGAGAGAACTCATCCCGCATTCCTCGAATAAACGGTCTTCCAAAAATCGACAAACCTGGTCTCCCACTACGACCCATTGTAAATGTATTTACCTGCCCCACCCAACTATTGGCTAAGCATCTAACTAAAACCTTTCAAGCAATTGCCGAGCAGTCCCAATCCCATGTCAAAAATTCTCGCCATTTCATTGACCTACCCAAAGGATTTGATATTTCTTCTACATATCCTTGTCAGCTTTGACATTGTCTACTTATTTACCAACATCCCTATCGATGAAACTTTATCTATCTTAGATGCTGAACACCACATCACCTTAGATTGTCTTCCCCTGATCAAACACTGTTTGTCTTACACCTACTTCGAATTCCAAGGTAACTTCTACAGACAACTGGAAGGTGCCCCCGTGGGATCCCTTAACTCTATGGATATATGGCCAACAGTGTCATCTAACATTTGGAAAATTTAGCACTATCTTCCTCTCACCTCCGACCAAGCTGTTGGTTACAATATGTTGATGACATTTCCGTCATTGTGCCCCATGGAAGAGATACTTTGAATTCCTTCCTACTCAATCTGAACAGCGTACATCCCTATATCCAATTCATGATGGAAGTGGAACATAACTCATCTCTACCAGTTATTGACGGCATAATCAAGAAACTCTCACTAAATGGTTTCTCACACTCTATCGCAAACCCACTCACTCCAACTGTTTTGTCAATGCCCATTCTCATCACCATCCGGTCCAACTTAACTCCGTCATCAATACACTCGTATCCCGATCCATCTCCCTCTCTGACAAATCCAATCGACCATCAATTTTCTAAAACAAACTTTGATTCAAAATGGTTACAAAGAATATAAAATCAACAGGAGCATTCAGAAATTCAGAAATTTTCAACCTCACTCCATCACCTTCCACAATTGACCAGAATTAAAAATATCCCTTCCTTACATTAAAGGAGTGACAGACAGAATCTGGAAAATCTTCAAACCCCACGGTATTTGAACAATCTTCAGATCTCAATCTAAATCTAAATCAGATCTGTCAAGGATAAAATTTCCAATGAACAGCATGGAGTATATGAAATGCCTTGCTTAGATTGTCCCCGCACCTAAATAGGCTAGACCAAGCGATGTATCTCCGTTAGAGTAAAAGAACACTTATTGTCTTTGAGAAATGCCGATCCGTTTTCCACCTTGTCCCAACATCGTGTCCAAACAGGACACACAATAAATTTCGATAAAACCATAACTATCACCCTAATTCGTTCCTCCAAGTCCAGAAAAATTCGAGAGGCTATCGTTTGGAAAATATAATACGTAGAATTCGTATCGTATCGTAAGCCACCAGCTTTTGATAGAGAACTATGTTTGCTCGCAGGGGATAAAAGCAACTGAGTCGTTGACAAGGAACTCCTAAGCAAACTATGGGAAATACGACTTCCTAAATTTTTGTCTATAAGCTTAATTTCTGACGACTGAATGTCGTTGGAAAAAAAGTTATTCACAAAATGTATCGGAAGTTTCAAATCGCAAACATTCTTTTTCAAATGTTCTTGACGATTTTTCAGAAAAATGTCAGATTATGTTTTGTAACTTTACTTAACAATAATTAATTTTACGTGGAGAAATTGAAGCTTTGGAAGAAAACAATTTGTCGGGAACAGAAAAGAGAGTTTTTCGTGGAATAGCTGCCGCAATCGCGGACCTAATTGTTTGCTTTTCGAGTATTTTAAAAGAAAAATTCTTTCTGGTTCAAAAATCATAGAACCGTTTTCGATAACATCCAAAAGACTTTTCATTTTTGATAAACGTATCAAACTAAATTTCATAATCGACAGCGGAGCGGACATTAGTGTCGCTTCTTTTTCTTCATTTAAGAGAAATTATCTAGACAATTCTTATGTAACTTCTGCAATCTAAAATCGCATTTCAACTCATGTCAAACAATACATAAATATCCATAAATGTGGATCTCGGCATAAGGACGAATTTTCCTTTTAATTTCAGTATATCGAAAGTAAATGAACCTATTATAGGAGCTGATTTCCTAACTAAATATGATATTCCAATTGATCTCAAAAATAGAAGAATAATCGATAATCAAACCAAGTTGGCGAGATCAGGGAAAGCTGTCGAAATAGATGAATGCGTTTTAAATTCCCCAAACTTTTTGCGGTTGAAAATCTGTACATTAATTTGATTGAAAAATATTCAAATCTTTTTTCAGAACCTAATGTTAAAGTCACTCCCAAACACAATACCAAACATCATATCGTCATTAACGGACACCTTCCTTTTTCAAATTCCAGGAAGTTGGATTCTAAGAAATTCAAAATTGCCAAAATATTTTTCGATTAAATTGTTAATTTATGTATTATTACACCTTCATCATCTTCATTACCTTCACACATGGTATCTAAAACCACGGTACTTAGCGAGCTTGCGGTGACTATAGACAGGTTAACAATGTAAATAGTACCTGAAGGATATCTCTTGCCATTGATTACAGATGTAAATCTAAAATTAAATGGTTGTTCCATTTTGTATAAGGTAGATATAGTCATAATTTACCACCAAATACCTGTCGCAGAAGATGTTCGTAAAACAACTAATAATACACCTTTTGGTGCTTCTAAATTTTTACGCTTATGTTTTAATGGAGAACTCTTTGCGGTTTTCTCAGCATTTTCAGCACATGCTAGAAGAGACAGATTTTAACATATTAACAGACCACAAACCTCTCGAAACAGCAATTTTTTCCAGAATTAGAAAATCACCTAGGCAATTCCGCTAGATAGAATTTATATTACAATTTACGAGTAATATGTTCAATGTAGGAAATAAAAATAAAATGTTCATGTGGCCAATTTTCTTACTCGCATAGAGGAAGGCGCCCTCAACATAATAGATTTCAATCTAACCCTAATATCAGAAAGTCAAAAATCAGATCAAGAGCTTAAATTTTTACTGAGCCACAAAAACGATCAAACTAAAAACAAATTCAAATTAAAATATATTTCAGTTGGTATTCCTGAAATCAAATAATGGTGTGAAGGATCACACAATATACCGAAAGATATACGCTTTAGACATAGCTTATCTCATCCGGATTATAAATCAACCACTAAACTGATGAAAGGAAATCATTGATGGCCTGCAATATATCGACATATACAGAAATGGGTTCAGTGTCATCCATGCCTTAACGAAAAAGTTTTCAGTCGTACCAAAGCATCAATAGATGATTTTGACGTTCCTGCTGGACGTTTTGAACATATCCACATGAATCTAGTTGGAGCTCTTAAAATGTCCCCAGGATGTAATTATCATTCAACAATCTTCGATAGAGCTTTTAGATGACGTATCCATTTCGCGATATGTCAGCCGAAAGCATCGTAAACCATTTTTTAAATCAATATGTACCGAGTTTTGGCGTACCTCTAAAAATTACTCACGATCAAGGTGGACAATTTAAGTCAAACTTGTTCAAAAGTTTAAGCCATAAGCTTCGTTTTCAGTCTACTACGACAACTCCTTATCACTCTCAAGCTAATAATACTCGTATAGTTGAATGTTTCCATAGAACACTTAAATCGGCCCTTACGGCTAAGTTAATTGAGAATGGGAGATGGAAAGAACATCGTCCTTTTGTGCTGTTGGGTCTTAGATCCACACTCAAGAAGGATTAGCATTGCTCTGCAACGGAGTTGGTATATGGTGAATGTGAATTTTTAGGCGATACCAAAGTCGAACCAAATTGGAATAAAATTTTAGATCCCTCACGCCAAAATATTAATCAATTTAGACCAGAATCAGTCACAAGACGTGAAGTCAATAAAATATTCATTTCGTCTGGATTAGAAAAAGCTAATTTTGTTTCTGTTAAAATACTATGGTTAAAATCTGCACTTTCTCTATCTTCTTAGGGCCCTTTCAAAGTTATCAAAAAGGATGGAAATACGTTTTTCTACACCCATGCCTGTAATCGTCAAAAATTGTACTGCCAACATTCCTTGTAAATGACATTTAACAATAAAATGACGTAATGAGATCTTATAACATACACATGCGTTTTGAGAAGAAAACTTAAACTTCTTGGTTTAATTAAATTACAATCAAATTTCCATTTACGTAAGACTTTATTTGGTCTATTTACACAAATTTAGTCAATTTAAAACATAAAAACTTTTAGCATTAGCGAGATATATTTAGGATTGAAAGAGTGATGCCCCTAAATCTAGGCAGCACATTATGCAATTCCTTTAAAAATAGGACACGTTTTCTTAAGTAGCATGCTATGAAAATAAATGTCATGTCATTTATATTGTCAATTTCTTGAACAAAATATAATTCAATTATAAATAACCGTTCATCACCATTAAATAATAAGGCACAATCGATTTACAATAATTGTTCAATTGTTAACAACTATTATAATAAAGTTTAAATTATTGCGATGTTTTTTAATTAATGGAAGAAAATGAACGGGTGTAGAAAAAGTACTGTACGTTACACGAGTTGTAAGCCCATTAAACACTCATGATATTTATGCACTCGCCGCTGCGCGGCTTCTTGCATAAACTTTTTCATTTCGTGCGTTATGGGTTACTTACAACTCTTGTTACGTAATATACTATTATAATTTTTAGAAATGGCAAGAAACAAATTTGTTACAATTAATAATTTTGAACCTTCATTCGTTTTATCGGAAGATAACGATACTTTATCAGTTCCTAGAGTTACGGAAAAGAAAGTATCATTTACTTTGAAACCGATAGTTCACATTTATTAGAGTTTCCATTTTATTTTACTATTTTAACGTTATTTTCAAATTCTAATTTTTGTAGGGAATTTGTTCCCATTTTGCAATATCATTTTCCTTTATAAGCGGGGTAGTAGTATGGTGAACACACATTATAGGAAACATTTTGGACTTGCCGGTTTTTTAACCTAACATCATTTAAACTGACATATTACTTGTGTTCGTTTGTATCAATCCCGCGTTTTCAACTGGCAAAGAACGTTCATGACAATTTGTTATTTGTTAATTTTAGTAATTGATAGTGTGAATAAGTAAAAATACCTTCGTTTGAATATGATTTTAATTTTACATATATTATATATAATTCTGACACATGTATCTTACACTGACAGCCAGTGGCGTAACTGCCTATCGGCTAGGCGGGGCAGTACCCCGGGGCCCTCAAGCTCAGGGGGCCCTCGAATCCTTATCAGATGACAGGTTGCAACCCCACTTTAATCATGAAAACTCAGTTGAGAGAAATTCAAAAGTTATGCCTAGGGAATTCCCCTAAATTCTTTCTGTAGGTTGGCAGTGTTGTCAATTTGTCGGATAGTGATGTGCGTTTTATTATTCATCGATGTGCGTTTTATTGTGAATTCGAAATTTTTTTTTTCGAGAACGGTTAAAACATTAATGATGTATCAGGAGTAAGTAAGCTAATGTCAATAAACTTTTTTATACTGGTCAGTATAGAATATAGTGGATCAATTTTATTTGATTTTACCACTCATATTTATGTCCGTTAAGTCAATAACTCGTGTAAAATCTATAGATTTCAGCTAAGCTGGCAACAGTGGTAACACTAACGGTGATAATTTTTTTTCCGGGGATTCCCCAACAACACTTGTACCTTGTAGCGTATCATTGTGTTTCTCTTTCCTTTTATTTGATTTTAACTTCGTCAGTGAACAGTGACTACAGTGAGTTGAGTACCTACCTTGAACACAATCTAATATTGTATTGTTTCAATAAATAAGAGAACTAAAATTATGGATAAAAAGAAGAAACCCAGTGGTACATTTAAACGCAAACAACGCCAAGAAAGAGAAGATAGTAAACAAAAATTGCCCAAAATTGACAAGTTTTTTAGCCAGCCTTATGCAAGTACATCTGGCCAAAATGTTTTTATTGATAGTAACTCAAATAATGTGGTAACTGCAGTGTTGGTTGAGAAGCCTACTGAAGAAGATTCGACAAGTATTGCTGTTGGAGATACCTCCGCCGCCGATCATGTGAACGTGGATGATGTTTGCATGACACACATAAGAGCGGGTTTGGAGGAACCACAGACCTCTACATTTTTCGAAAATGTGTACGAGAAATCTTCTTATGACTTGGTAAACTTCACGAACAAAATATTAAGTGATAACGAAAAACGTCGAATTCTTGATATGGGGCCTTTACAGCCTTCAGGACCTTTTCCAACAGACATCAACCAGAACAATAGGTGTTTTCAAAATCGTACTACGTTTCGTGTTCTAAATATAGGACAGTTAATCGTTTTTGGTTGTGTTATTCCAAAATACTAGACGCTGCCTATTGTCAACCCTGTTGGTTATTTGCTTCACAAAGGAATAATGTTTGGTGTACGGGATTTTGAGATTGGAAGCATTTACCAGAAAGAATTAAACAACACAGTTGTTCGAGTGGCCATTCGGAAGCATGTGCTGTGTATGAATTTTGGAAAAAAAACGATACTAATACTATCAACAAGGAACTTGAAAATGAAATTCGCAAAGAAGCATCATTTTGGAAAATGGTTCTTCAAAGGTTATTCGGTATCATACTTACCCTAGCAAAGAGGTCTTTGGCTTTGAATGGACATCAAGAAGACTTAAGTCAGGAAGGAAACCACGGAAATTTTCTGTCCTTTGTAGAGCTTGTCGCCCGATATGATCACATTTTGCGGCAAGTTTTGGATATGCCCAAAGGTAATAATAATTAAATTGACTGTCTCGACCCTTACTTCGTGGAATATGCTCATATTAGTGTTTTTGAATGAAACTCAAGGTCTCTAGTTAATTCCACACCATAATACAAGTTATTGAAAATTCTAAAAAATTGACAATTGTTTCGATAAATCAATATCATCGTTAGAATGACAGAAGTTACATTTCATTTTATGTCTACCTGATGTTTAGTAGTTATATTTGGCTAGACCAAGAAGTAACCTAACTTGTGATTGGCTTAATATATGTTTATAGAAAAAAGAAGAAGATGTGATATTACAAATATTGAAGCTTAGATATTATTAGCCCTATGGTGATATCCTGGATATCATTTTTCCAATTAAGATCAGTATAACTGTGCAATGATATAGAAAACCAGGAAAACTATATCTGCTGATCTTTACAATTATCACTTAAGAAGACAGTTTATTAGTGGAGAATTCCCTAGATTTAACTGTTCATTGACAACTTCATATTGTGGGTTTCTTAAATGTCTTCTAATTTCCAGTTCTTCGAGGAAATCCAGTTCTTGTTTCTTTTCACAAATATGCAGTACTTCTAGTTTTGTGTTAGGTGTCAATGAATGATTGGTGTCAAGTAGATGTTTTGCGTAGTGGAATTTATCTGGTTGTTTTAATCTGTATGCTCGTAAGTGCTCACTGTATCGTATTTCAAAATTCCTAAGGGTCTGGCCCAAATAGACAGCATTACATTCTGGACATTTGAGTTTATATATACCTGACTTCTTTGATAGTGGTATTTTTGTTTTTACATTTAACAATTTTGTACTAACGTTACATTCTGTTTTAAAAGAAATTGTTGTATTCGTTGCTGAAGATATTATCTTTGAAATATTATTAGAAATATTCCCTGCATATGTGATGGTTTTATAAGTTTTAATTTCATCAGCTTGTTTAGGATATATTAGTTGTAATGCCACTTTTTCCTCTTTTTTACTAATTAGCTTATTTATCATATCTAATGGATAACCGTTAGATGTTGCTATTTGTCTAATTGTATTAATCTCTCTATCAAAATTACATTTGTTCATAGGAACTGAAAAAGCTCTATGTATCATTGAATTATATGCTGCTAGTCTGTGTGACACAGGGTGGTTAGAATTGAATGGAATTGTTACATCAGTTTGTGTTGGTTTCCGGTAAATTGAATAATCAAGTACATTATTAACTCTTTGAATTTTTAAATTTTTCAGTTCCTATGAACAAATGTAATTTTGATAGAGAGATTAATACAATTAGACAAATAGCAACATCTAACGTTTATCCATTAGATATGATAAATACACTAATTAATAAAAAAGAGAATAAAGTGGCATTACAACTAATATATCCTAAACAAGCTGATGAAATTAAAACTTATAAAACCATCACATATGCAGGAAATATTTCTAATAATATTTCAAAGATAATATCTTCAGCAACGAATGCAACAATTTCTTTTAAAACAGAAAGTAACGTTAGTACAAAATTATTAAATGTAAAAACAAAAATACCACTATTAAAGAAGTCAGGTATATATGAACTCAAATGTCCAGAATGTAATGCTGTCTATTTTGGTCAAACCCTTAGGAATTTTGAAATACGATACAATGAGCACTCACGAGCATACAGATTAAAACAACCAGATAAATCCCACTACGCAAAACATCTACTTGACACCAATCATTCATTGACACCTAACACAGAACTAGAAGTGCTGCATATTTGTGAAAAGAAACAAGAACTGGATTTCCTTGAAGAACTGGAAATTAGAAGACATTTAAGAAACCCACAATATGATGTTGTCAATGAACAGTTAAATCTAGGGAATTCTCCACTAATAAACTGTCTTCTTAAGTGATAATTATAAAGATCAGCAGATATAGTTTTCCTGGTTTTCTATATCATTGCACAGTTATACTGATCTTAATTGGAAAAATGATATCCAGGATATCACCATAGGGCTAATAATATCTAAGCTTCAATATTTGTAATATCACATCTTCTTCTTTTTCTATAAACATATATTAAGCCAATCACAAGTTAGGTTACTTCTTGGTCTAGCCAAAAATATAACTACTAAACATCAGGTAGGCATAAAATGAAATGTAACTTCTGTCATTCTGACGATGATATTGATTTATTGAAACAATTGTCAATTTTTTAGAATATCCAATAACTTGTATTATGGTGTAGAAATTACTAAAGACCTTGAGTTTCATTTAAAAACACTAATGGTTTACGATATAATCGAATTTTAGGGATCAGCTGCATGATCATATTAAACAACATCATTGGATCAAAAAAAACCCGCTGCTCTATTTATTTCTTCCCAAAGTGATAATTATTCATTTCGAAAACTATTAACGTAGTAGGCTGAGGTCACAAATGATTTTGACAGCAAAGCATTCGATTTGTTTCAATATTATGTCAGTCTTGTAATATTTAGTTTGCATTTTATTGGTTAATTTAAAAAAAGCGGAAAATGCCGAGGCATAATAAATATTCTAATACTGTCAGCAAAATTCTAATGGACGTGCTGCGAACGAGAATATTTGAGAAGATATCCAAATAGGCAGCAACCTAATCATCAAACATTCAAAAATATATTTAGGAATTTAGGCGAAAGTGGTTCGTTTCGTCCTAAGCGTGATAACTTAGGCCGACCAAAAATAATTACTCCTGATAAATATGACTAAATAATGGTTCGCATTCAAGATCCTCAAGCTAGTACACGGCGTTTATCTGCTGCTTTAGAAATCAGTGAAACTTCTACACCTCGAGAAGTATCATCCATACCATTTTACTCCGGTACAAAATTTATTGCCAGCGGCTTTACCGTTAAGATACCAATTTGCAAGTGCTATCCAAAACAGGCAAAATCTTGAGCACACCTCCGTGAACAGAATATTATTTACCGACGAAGCTACCTTCAACCGCCGTGGTATTTTTAATTTAAGGAACAATCATCTTTAGGCTATTGAAAATCCCCATGATAAACGAGTAAGCCATTTCCAATATGAATTCAAAATATCAATGGCGGTATCATTGGTAACAATTTCTTAGGACCATACGAGTTACCTCGAAATTTGAATGGCTACTTACATTTTTTGCAAAATGATTTCATTAATCCATTGGAAGAATTGCCACTGAATATAAGACAATATATGTGGTTCATACAAGGTGGTGCACCGCCGCATTATACGTGAGCAGTCAAAACATATTTAAATAACAAATTCTCTGAACGCTGGGTTGGTCGTGGTAGCCATTTTACTTGGCCAGTACGTAGTCCAGACTTGAATCCTCTCGATTTCGGTGTATGGGTTGCAAAGAAACAACTTGTTTAAAAGGATCCCATAAATACCATCGACCAACTTTGGGAAGAAATAAATAGAGCAGCGGGTTTTTTTGATCCAATGATGTTGTTTAATATGAGACGATCTTTTATAGAACGTGTAGATGAATGCATCGACGAGAATGGAGGACATATCGAACATTTAATGTGACACAATTTAAGTTAAAATGTTATTTAGCTTAGTTTTTTTTAATTTGTTTTCTAAATGTTTTCAATAATAATCATGCAGCTGATCCCTAAAATGCGATTATATCGTAAACCGTTAAGTTTTAAGGTTAAAAACAGGTATATAACGTGGCTTTAATATTTTTTTACAAAAATTCCGCTAACTTAAACAGCGAGAAAATTTGGGGCACATTGATGCCACAAATGTGGCCTATGTAGCGCCCTATACAAATTTCATCGAAGTAGGTACCAGATTATGATTTTTCGTGCTCAAAAACGTCTATTTTCAAATTTTGATGTATACATATCCAAAAACGTTGAAGTTGAAGAAATTTTAAAATTTAACCTTTAACATCCTGTATATTCCTTATTAGCCACATTTTATTGAAGCAAGTTGGTTTAAATCGTAATATTTCAAAGTCAGGAATCTACAATAATTCTATGTACAATTACTTGAGCACCACCCTGTATATTGCATATGCAGTTGAGAAATATATTCTCGTTTGAAACGTGTCCAAAATTGTTGATACATACGTTGGATGTCTTGAAGTCGTGATAATCTATTTGATGGGGTTGTTACAAGATCAGTATCAGGGAGTAAGGTTATAGGGCGACCAAATAAAAAATGTGAAGGTGTAAGGGGTTCTAGATCGTTCGGATTGGTGGATTGGGAATAAAGGGGGCGTGAATTAAAAATTCCCTCAATTTGTACCAAAAATGAATAAAAGTCTTCATATATAAATTGTTTGATATAAAGTATGCGTTGTAGATGTTGCTTAATGCTTTTGATGGCTGCTTCCCATAGGCCACCAAAATTTGGTGTGTACGGGGGAATAAAATTCCACTCTATGTTATCTTTGGTTAATTGATTATCAATATGATCTTGGTTATTATGTAAAAATATACCCAATTCTTTTAGTTGGTTGTTTGCACCAATGAAGGTAGTTCCATTGTCTGAAAAAATCTCAGATGGTATTGCTCGTCTGGAAGTGAATCTTCTTAAGCAAGATAAAAAACATTCAGTTGTTAAATTTGATACCAATTCTAAATGAATAGATTTTGTACAGAAACAGACAAAAACGCAAATATAACATTTCAATATTTTGCATCCTCATCCTTGTTTATCTTTTAATGGAAATGGGCCTGCATAGTCAAGTCCAGTAAATTGAAAAGGTAATGATGGTTTTATTATACGATCAGGTAAATTGGACATTGGATATGTAGAAAATGTTGGGTTGAATTTTAAACAAGTTATACATTGTTTGGATACTTTCCTTGCTCAGTTGCGTCCACCGATAGGCCAATAGAACTGTCTGATGGATGCCAATAATAGTTGAGGACCTGGATGTAATAAAATGTGATGTTTAGGTATAAATAGTAGTTTCGAAAAAATGTGTTATGAAGAAAGTAATAACGGATGTTTTGCATGAATGGAGAGTGGTGTAAATCTTAATCTACCTCCTACACGTGATATATTATTTTCGTCAAGAAATGGTGCAAAAATGTCAAATTTGTGTTTTGATGGTATCTGCTTATTTGATTTTAGAATGGCTATTTCTTCAGAAAAACATTCTGATTGTGCTAGGTTAATTAATGTGAAATTGGCATGATTTAATTCTGAGACTGTGAGAGGACAAGTAGATCTGTCCTCTTTCCGTTTTTGTATGTTGAAAATAAATCTGAGACAATAGCAAGTTACACTTTTTAATTTGTTTAAATTTGAATATCTAGAGAAAAGTGAAAATTGTTCAAAAGTTGTGGCCTTGAGTATGGTACTGGTTTTCTTTAAAACGGGTAAATTGATGTTTAATATAATATTACATAATGAGTTATCAATAGATTCATAGAGAAAATCAGGTCCGTACCACCATAATTTTGAATTTCCTAGCCTTTCTGGTAAAACTCTGCGGGGTTTTCCTTTGTATTGATATAATGCCAACTTGTAACTGGTACGCGATTTGCGACAAATGTTTGCAACAGATTGGGTTCCTCTTGAAGCCAACATAGAACAATTTGTGAGTCACTCCAATAGTATACAGGTACTGTTGGAAAATTGGTATTACAAATTTCATTTACTAACTGTGCACCTAATAATGAGGCACATAATTGAAGCCTAGGTATCGTAATTGTTATTAAAGGAGATACTTTTGTCTTTGAACATAGTAAGTGAATAGAATAATTTCCTTGAGCATCTTGACTTCTTAAATAGATGCAACTGGCATAAGCTTGCATCGAAGCGTCACAAAAGCAATGTATATCTAGTAATTGGTGATTTGATCCGATTGCTATCCGAAGAATTTCTAATTGGTTCAGTTGAGCTGTTTGATTATAAAATTTTGTCCATGATAATTAATATTGCGGAATAGGCTCATCCCATGGTAATTTGAGGGTCATATATTTGCGATATAATAGAAAGAATTTGTCTTTTAGTAATCGATGTATGAGAACAAGAAATGTTTATATCATATTTTAAAATATCTTGTTCACTGTCCCATTGATGAACACCTAGAGTTTTGAAGCTTTCAGACTCGCCTAAATTCAAAATCTTGTTAGGAATGTCTTCGGGATCAATGGTTTGTACAATGTTAGGATGATTTGAAACCCATTGTCTTAAAATGGGATTTGCTGATGATAGAATGGATGAAATGTTAGTACATCTAGTTTGCAATTCATTGATATCATTTGAACCTGTTAGTAAGTCGTCGACATAAAAATCTGACAAAATTGTATTTGGTGCAGTTGGATTTGAATTATGATTTTCGAGACCTGATTGATTGATACATCTTATTGCTAGATAAGGCGCTGACGTGGTGCCATATGTGACTGTATTGAGCTGGTACGATGAAAAGTCCTCATTTGGGTTTTCTCTCCAAATTATTAGTTGAAGGTGTTTATAGTCGGCGTGTATTAAAATGTGCCTATACATTTTTGACACGTGTGCTGACACGACATATTTGTAAAGTGTCAACCTGATTAGTATATCAAAAATATTATTCCGAATTTTAGGGCCCACTAACTGTAAGTCATTAAGGGACCATCCCGAACTAGTTATAAATGAGTTTTGTTGTAATACTTGTTTCTTTGAAAACGTGGAAAATAATGATTTGGATTTCTTATTTATTCTGTTAATTTTGACATGTGGCCTAATTATATATATCCATGATTGAAATTCTTGTAGAGATTATGAAATTCCGGATTTGATTCAAATTTTCTCTCTAATGCCTTGAATCTATTAATAGCTGTTTGTTTAGAATTGCCCAATATTTCAGGTGGCATTTTTATTGGAAATTTGACAATAAATTGATCATTAGAATGACGTGAAGTAGTTTCTTTGAATAGGTTTTCACAAAGAAGGTCGTCTTCAGGCATTGAAGTGGGTTCAATGATTTCATTGAGTTCCCAAAATTTTTTTAGTTGATAATCCTCGGGTATGTTTTTAGAAAAATTGCAAATAGACATTTTTATTGGACTTGAAATCAACCCGGAAATTATCCAGCCTAACTTCGTGTTTTGTAAAATTGGACGATTTTTACCTAAAGTGATTTTGTCATCTAATAAAAGGTCCCAAAATACAGTGACCCGATAATCATGTCGATTTGCTTAGGCAAATAGAATTCCGGATCAGCTAAATTAAGGTTATCTGGAATATTGATTGAAGAAATATCAAATTGTTCTGTGGGTGTGGTTGATGATATTTTTGGAACAACAAACAACTTATATTTCATTGAAAATTGTTACAGTTCGAGTAAATGGAAATAGAAGTCCTGTTTGTTAGAGTAGATATCGTTTGATTGATTCCTATGATTGACAAATTGGTAGGGATCAATGTTTGGTTTAAACGCTTGCAACAATATTCCAATATTCAGTTATTAGAATGGATTGAGCTCCAGAGTCTAATAACGCTCTACAGACTTGAAAACTGCCTTGATCGTCTTTTACTTTGAAAGTTACAGTTGAGAGAAAAATGGATGAATTGTAAGTATTTTGTTGATTATAAATTGAATTTGTTTGTAGTAAAACATTTGAATGGTCTCCTTGGGAACTAGATGAATTGCTGGAATCACTGCATGACTGTTTGATTAATAAATGATTGCATTGATTGTCTTGTTTGATATTTTCAATTGTATTAGAATTGTGTAATAGCGTATTGTGTTTTCGTCTGCATTCCTTACAGCAGTCTAAATTGCATGTTTATTTTGAATGTCCTATTCTAAGACAGTTTGAACATGATTTTAATTCTTTCACCTTGTTCCATCTCTCATTGATGCTTAATTTTAGGAAGTCAGTACATGTATAAATATAATGTTCACCTTTGCAGAAGTTACATGTCAATTTATTCATTGTTAAATGTACTTGATTACGGCCTTGTGGTTTTGTCGATTTTTGGAATTGAATATTGGGTTGATTATGATTGCTATGAACTTTAGTTTGAAAATGAGACTATTCCATTGATTCCAATACATCTTGTCTTTCTTTTAAGATTTCTAGAAAATTGTGTAATGTAGGTACTTCAGATGAAGTATAAGATTCTTTCCATTTGTTCTCAGTAATTTTATCTAGTTTATTATAAATGATATGAATAATAGTCATATCCCAAAGGACTTCTTTGGAAAGCTTCATTCCTTCAAGTGCTGTGATATGTTTTGAAATGTCATCTACTAGAGTTCTGAATTGCATAAATGTGAATGTATTTATAGGATAAATATTAAACAATGCTTTATTATGAGTATCAATCAAAAATTGTTTTTTATCAAATTTTTCACAAAGTTTTTGCCAAGCTCTTTGATAGTCTTGAGATTCATCACATCCCGAAATTACTCGTTTTGCATACCTTTCTAGAGCAGCATTTAAAAAGTTATATTTTTGAATATCATTTAGATTGTTACGTTGAGAATTTGCACTAGCTTTGTTCATCACTTGGCCTAAGTTTGAACACATTTTTAGTTGAATATTGCTACCTTACCTTAGTTTATTTACAAATATTTGTCACTATTACCAGTTTAGCTTCTGTTATTGGATTTATGCTTTTAGATTAGAACTTGTCTTTCTTGTTTTGTCATTCAATATAATTTATATTATTAGTTGTTTCGAGAATACCTACAAGTAATTGTACCATTTTATTCTGAAAGAATATTAGGGCGGCTATGTTTCCTTTAAATTCTGATGATAAAATTCCGCTTTGGAATAAAAGTATCATCTCACCATAAATTCTACCTGATTTGTTTGAGAGATTATATTATTGTAACAATGTGTACCTGCCTGTAGTTTCTGATGGTTATGAAAGGAAGTATAAACCATTCGTTTTTCCATTTTAATTTTGTTTTATAGTGATATTTCTTTGGTATTATGGACTATGTTTGAGCAACTCAATGTGTTTTGTTTACATTCGAAAACAGGTGGTTCTTCATACGTCAAGTAAAATGACAAGAACATAGAGACAGTTATTGTTTTGTCTATGGACAACAAGTTTGCTCTTTGATTAACAGTTTAGGACGTTCGTTGTTTCAGCGCTACTGGTGTTAGTTTAGCGATCAGTCGGGGATTGTTTGTTGATGGGGTTGAATATTTCGCTTTGAATAATAGGTCATTGGAAGTCGCGTTGTAACGTACTGTTCGGGTATAACCTGATGTAAATATTTCATGTTTAAAATATGTGAATGTCAAATCGCGCATGGGCGACAGTTTAGTTGACTTTGTATTATTGTAAATTTTGGGTGATTTTGAATCGGATTTGAATTCAGATTACTGTATTAGACGATGTCTGATATTAGATTTGGGGTAGGTGATGCGTTGTTATATGTTCATTTTGGGAACCGTATATGGCATTGACATTTGATTGTTGACGTGCTTCCGGCTAGAACAGGTGGTTTGTGACATTACTGGTGGTGGTTCGCTAGAAAAGTCACGTGCGTGGTGGGTTAAAAATAATTTGAAGTTTTGGGAAATTACTTTCCACCCTCCGAATGGGGGATTTTGGTCGAATTGACCCAAGGTGATGTTTGGTTGGACTTTGATTGTGCTGATTTTGTTGGGAACCAAACACTTTACCGTTGATACACGGGATATTCACGCACACTCCACAAATTCGTCGAGATCGGCCATTTTGGCTATCAGAAAATCAAAGGTACCGAATCTTCAGGTATACTGGACTAGTATAGACGATATATACTCACCGAAAATCGTCGTTGTTTGGAGTGGTAGACGCCACACCGATATGAAGAAGATGAACCCTGGGGATGGAGACCCTTCGTTTTTTTCATGGATTTTTTTGGACGGCTGGATCCGGAAGCTCCGCATCTGATGGGGATGGACAGTAGTCGCCGCTGATAGAAATAAGTGGATGGAAACTTCCAACCGTGGAACGGTTTGAATATTGCTGATTTATTATTTTTGTAAATTGTTCAAGTAACGTTTTTGTATATTTTTCATGACCAAGTAATGACATTTTCTTTCTCTTATATTATTTTTTATATATATATGGTTCAAATAAATAACCTTTGATATATAGTACAGGGGATAATGGGGTTAATTTTTTGTATTTATAATGTTCAAGTAAATTTTTGACATCTAGAGTTGGAGTTAATGGTTTTATTTTTTGTACAAACATTAGTTAAGAAATTCGTGACATTTGGGATAGGGCATAATTGGTTTTCACATGTATATAGGTACATTGATTTAGAAGTTTCTGATATTTGGCACAGAGCATAATTGGTTTTCACATGTTTTGTACATTGAATTAGAAGTTTTTGATATTTGGGATAGGGAATAATTGCCTCTCACATGTTTGTATATTGATTAAGAAATTTCTGACATTTTAGCTAGTTATGGGATTCGAGTGAATCCTAAAGTTTATGGCATAATTGTAAGTTGGTACCACGTATGGAGCTTGATACGAATTACCAAATTATTGTAATTTCAATATGTATTCATTTACAACTAGCGGCTAAGGCTGAATAACGGTCGTTGGTGTTACTCTAGTGAGTAACAATAATTTTATTCAGTAGTACATTTATTTCCGTTATATGATAAGTAATCATACACTTATGAAAATATTGTGAGCCCCTCAGGCGTATGATTGTATTTCAGACACCTGCTAATTTTATATCTAAATTCTCATATTAATTAATATGTATCATTAACCTTTTTTTTATCAACCGTTGTAACTTAAGGTATTAGATAAAAATTTGCCTAAATTTTGTGTTAACTAACTCATTACATTTAGTTTGGACTTTGTCAACTAGCGTAGCTCATTATTCTTTTGGTTAACTTATATTTCAATTTATATTAGATAACTTTAATAACTATCACCCATATTTTTCAATTTGGCCCTCGGGTGATTTATAAATGTGTTTTGACAACCACTCTTTAGCTTAAACCTTACAATGTATTAAAAGTTCATTGATAACCGGACTCCTGAATAAATCTGTGCTAACTGTCCGAGGTCTTTGATTGACTGAACCTGATTTTGGTAGTTTAGTTGGGTACAGGTATAGATAAACTGGGTACGTCATTGGGATATTTTGGACTACCCGGCGCCCGTATTGAATCATCCTCACATTAAGCCCACTCCCTTCTTCGGCATTGAGCAGCCGGTGACGAAACCCAATTGCGACTAACAGGAGGCGTTGTAGGTGAGTTCGGTAAGTTGTTGTGGTACTGCAGAGTGGTTATTGCATTTTGTGACAGGCATCTGTCGTATGGGTACGTCGCAGTTGGTCATCCCTCGGGGAACGACGGTGGTCTGTTATAGGTATTGGAATCAATTGTTGACATAAAATTATATTTAAATTCTGACCATTGATCATATTCACCGTTAAAGACAGGTAATTTGATTTTAGGAATTAAAAAGTTTGATAATGAATCTTTGACTGATGAAGAATTTACTATTGTTGTAGGACTTGTTCTTTTAGAAATGTAATCTTTTAAAAATGATAAATTACTATAATATTTATTTTCAAAAGGCTCTCGTTAATTAAACTGTATCTCTAGTTCTTCTTCTGTACAATGTTCTTCTATTAACCTTTGTATATTTTTAAATTCATTAATTAAATTGATACTATTGTCGTATCGTAATTGAATATCTATTAAATCAGGTGAGATGATACCCTCTTTAATTGAATTGATATATTTTCCAACGGTAGTTAAACGTTTTTTTATAGATCCCCTGTTTCTAATCAGTTGTTCGATATCTACACTAGCTATTATAATAGAAAGTAATTATTAATTGATATATAATTTGATGTATGTGTTTTTAGATTTGTGTGAAAAAATGCAATTCGTAATAATATTTGAATGTCTGATTGATAATTTTTGATACAAATCGAAGAGAATTCAAATAATACGCTCTTGCATAATGATCCTAATAACAATAGTAAATAGGGATGCAGGTTATAATATGATCGGACTGACCTTGTATTTATTCTAGCATAGCTATTGGTTGCACATCCGACCAAATTGCTATTCTACGTTGCTGTTTTCGTCTTGAAACTTGACTGGACGGCTGGATAGGTACACTTCTTCAACTTGTGGATGAATTGATTCGTTGTGTATAATTTGTAATTTTATTTTAATTGATTGAAAATTGGTATAATACTAGACTTATTCACACATCCGGCTCTCGAAGGGCCAATGTTCTTTGTAAATTCTAGTAATTGATAGTTCGAATTAGTAAAAATACCTTCGTTTGAATATGCTTTTAATTTTACATATGAGGAGTGTAGTTCAAAAACTCACCTTATCCAATTGACGTTTAATTCCAAAGCGCGCCTATGTCACGACCGTCTGGTATAAGCAAAGTACGCCTTATCACTTGAGTACGTACGTGTTAAATTGCTTTTGTTTTCAAACGGCGTCTTATCCAATGGTCTTTTCCTTATGGGGATACACCCGTGATTTTATATTGTATGCAGTTGTGGGTAGACGAAATTGTTATCATAACTTTCTTTACTTTCTTCCAAAATGTTCTTGAATGTAAAGCAATGGATAGTGGTAAAAACATTTGTGATGCTCCGAAAAATAAAGGAAGAAAAAAAGGAAGGGACAAATCAGTGTGGAAGAAAAATATTGTTAAAAATGTCAGGTGAGTAACTTGTTTGAGGTTAGTTTGAATTCCAGCTTAACTTTATTTTTCATTTCATTTCGTAGATACACGTCAAAAAATCCTCCAACTATGCCAGAATCATGCCAAAAACAAACAGGCCCAACATATAGGTGTCAACATTTAAGTTTACAAGATATACGAAAGTTTCATCAAGCATTTTATAATGAACCAGTTAAGATTATCCAAGATAATTTTTTTTGCGTTATACGGCAGCGGACAAACCAAAAAGAGCCAGACAAGTAAAGGAAGGCAGTTCTCGGAAACAAGTAACCATACGTTATTATGCTCCTCAATTTAAGAAATCTAAAGCAAATACACATGTTCCAAAATGCCGCAAAGCGTTTTCATCCATACTGGGTGTCTCGAAGGACAGAGTACAGCGAATTGTGAAGAAGCATTTGGAAACCGGCTGCGGTGCCAAAGAAAACAGGGGTGGCGATACACGTAGCAGAAAATACACGTCTAGAAAGGTTGAAGTAAAACGTTTTATAGAAAGTTTTGAAGCTGTCGATTCCCATTATTGTCGTGGTAAATCATCAAGGCAATATATATCTAGAGACTTGTCTGTGAAGAGAATGTGGACAATGTATAATGCAAAGTCACTTAAAAGTTTAATATCAGTATTTTCGGCACATCTTTGTAAAAGACTATAATATTGGTTTTGGCATGCCTGCCACAGATGCATGTTCAAAATGCATTGAGTTAAACGAGACAGTCAAGAGAAGTCCTCTTCATGAGAAGAATCGCATAATGATGCAATTGCGACTCCACACTTTAAAATTTGAGTCTTTTTTCAGATTTTTAAAATCTGATGAAGGAAGAATTTTGAAATTTTCGTTCGATTGCCAAAAAAACATGGTTCTACCTCGAATTCCAGATAAAGCGGCTTATTATAGTAGGCAACTCTATTGTTACAACTTTACAGTTTGCCAAGGACATTCAGGTTCACCCCAAAATAAAAATACTGTATTTATTTACACCTGGTTGGAGACTGAATTAGCAAAAGGATCCAATCAAATTGCTTCTGCTGTTCATCATCGACTGAATAATACGAGCTTAGGAGATTCTTATACAATAAAACTTTTTGCTGACGGATGTGGAGGTCAAAACAAAAGCGTAACGATGATTGGAATGCTTTTTAAATGGCTGAAATTAGAATCGCCAAATAACATTAAAGAGGTAATAGTAGTATTCCCAGTACCTGGACATTCCTATATTCCCCCTGATAGGGTTTTTGGCCGAATAGAAAAGAGGGTGAGAAAATTGGATACTATAATCAAACCAGAAGAATATGAACAAATTTCTGGTGAATTTGGGACAGTGTTCAATTTAGGAAGAAATGTTTAAGTTATGGAATGGAAAGAAGCAATAGCTGATGTCATAAAGCCACCTGGTCAATGGCATTTCAAATTTGCCCCTTCCAAACGTATTTCAATAAAAAAATCGCCACAGGGAAACATATTGGTGAGAGGGGAGGTCGCTTACAATAGCGACAGTGGCGCATCTAAATCCATACTGAAAAAAGGAAAAAGCTTGAACAGCATAAATCCTGAGGTAATTCCCATTGGTCACGCCGTAAATGTGAAAAAACTAAAAGACTGCGATAATCTTTTAAAAAAACATTTTGGTGAAAACTGGCGACAAATTCAAGACCTGGAATTTTATTTAAAAGCAATAGACACGCCTCTTAATGAAGAAGACGCAGAAGCAGAAGCAGAACAGAATGAAGAAGTTTTTGAAGATGATGATATTGATATCAGAATATAATGCAATAAAAAGTTTGAAAAAAGAATACTATTTTAGTTCAGTTTTACATGATGATTGTTTTCACCAGAAAATAAATAAATAAGTTCAGTAACAACAATAATGTTGAGTTTTGAAACCTTATTTACTTCCAAACCCAGTCTTATCCACAATGTTTTTCCAAAACTAGTCTTTTCCAAAATAAAAATTTTTTTTGAAAAAAGTTTTAGACGAAATTATTTTTTATTATCATCTCAGCTTCCTATGTGTAACCGATTGTAAATGATAACATTTGCAGTTTATTGTAGTGATTACGTTTATAACAGACCATTTTTTTCCGATTTCTGACGTATCAGACATTATGGATTAGGCGGGCTATGGAACTACACTCCTCATATATTATATAAAATTCTGACACATGTATCTTACACTGACAGCAACATGCAACAACATGCAACGATCGCGACGCTGATAATCTGTCAATCACATCGTTATTCATTATATCTGACAAGCATCAGTCAGATTTGTCGATGCGTTTCAAGTGTAAATCGAAGGGAGAACTGCGGGAAAACGAAGACACTAAAAATTGTTGGTTGTCCGGCGAGTTATCCAACCTGGAAACGATTCTACTTCAGAATAATCTGACAATTCCAGTTAGGTATAAAATTCTTTTAAATAAATTACTGTCTTAAAAACGCGTTTTTTGTTTCTTACGTATTTGTAGTAGGTAGTCTCCAAAGCCAATAAAGAGGCAAAAATAACAAAGAAAAATTAATAGCAGAAAATAACAAAAATTTTGATAAAATTAAAACAATAAAAAAACTAACTTTATATTCTTACTAACATGCTTGACCCAATCCATTTTCCGGCAAGAAAAGCTCATACTTCCCCGTGGTTCTTGCTAGGCAGACACTTTTTTCAGAGTGACTGGCTAAATGAACATTATTTACAAATATTGCAATTTTTATATGCACGCTAATTTTAATCCAATCCAATATTTTATGTTGTCATATTGTTTTATTAACCAATTCTCAAGGAAAAATTGGTTACGAATACAACGTTACACAAAGTTTCGAAGTGGAAGGAATGAAAATTGTAAACTGCCGGAAATATTTCTGTGAGCAAACCACGTCGTTGAGCTGAAAATATCTTGATGTAACTTCCGATTTTCTCGATAGAGGGTAGATGCAAGTTCCGCAATTATTACGTCAATTTTGGGAGGCGCTTTCTGCCGATTAGGTGGGATTTCAAAGTCAAAAACCATTGGCTATAAGTGAATAAACACTATATCATAACTTTATTTATACCTTATGACTACAATCTATTTTCAGACTGAATAATTGATCTTGTGTCTGATTTTTCTTCAGATATACACGGTATATGCAATTACCTAACCTCACAAGCTGTACAACTTAACAACGGTAGGGCTTTAAACGGAAAATGCTCAACTGAACTGATAAGTAGGTCAACTAAACATAGAAACTCGGCTTTGTAAAATTTCGAAGGTCTTAGAAAACCTGGAAGTCATGTAATCGAAATAGGATTACAACTGTAAACAATATGTCTGAAATTAAAAACCTTTGAACGAACGCTGTATTTGAAGTTGTTTGTAAGATGAGGTTAACGAAAATACTGCTTTTGTCTGGAGATTATTTCGAAAACCAACTTGAAGATACCTTTGGAGAAAATCGACTAGCGGAATCGAGTTCAATAAGTGGAAATATATTTCCGTGTGAATGAATGTTGTAATCTCTTCATCATTACACACAAAATAGGATATGAGACGAAAGTTTTCGAAAACTACTCGTATTGAGTTTGTCAAAAAAATTGTCCTATTATACTATCTAGCGGTCAATGCGGCCAAAACTATTTTAACTATATATGTTTGTAGGATAAAAAAAGGGTATTGGTACAGTGTATCCCATTTTGGGCACTTTTGCGGGATAACTTCCTTATCTTTAAAGATAGAGGATTGCCTGTTCTCGCGATAGTTTGCTACTTTTTTATGAAGTTAGAAATGGCGCAAGCAGTTTTTTGATAGACTTTTGGTTTTTGAGATACAGGATGGAATTGAAAAGTGAAACTTTTCAGGCACCCGGCTCGTATCTCAGTTATCTTCAAACTTATCGAAGAAGTTAAAACCTGTTCTGCTGGTATTTTTTTCTTAGAATCCAGTGACGTAGTTAGTTTTATCCTATTGTTTCAAAGTTATCACACAAACCATTTTTTTTAAATAGAACACCCTGTAAATATTTTTCTATGATCATTTGGCATGAAGTGGGCTTTCCAAAAATATGTAATTGTATTAAATTATCGCCGTTCTTAAACTGTTGTCAAACGGTAGCCTACTAAAATGCCGTTAATAGATATGACGTCATTGACTTGACGCACTTGACGGCTTTTTATTCGCTTTGCTTGAAATGCCGTCAAACGATTGCGTGCTAAAATGCCGTTGCTTGCTGTTGTCCTCACATTTTCGTGTTTTGTGCATAACACTGCCGTTTATCGGTTTGGAATGTTTGCATTATTACTGTAGCAAAAATTTGTGCTAAAGTGAATTTTAAATAAGGTGTGAATTTGGATATTATCAGTGTAGGCTGTTAGCCAGTTAGTTTTCTGAATATTTCTAGGTTAGGTATTGGAATACATATCTGTAAGCAATGCTCAGCATGCTGAAAGTTGGCGATAGGTTTAGCTAATTCGCTGACGTAAAGAAAGCGATCGAGGAACTTGGTGAAAATACACGTACACAACATTTTGGAAACGGGATGCCCGTACTATTGCAAGTAGTAAAATTATGAGACCAATAGAAAGCTCTTTGATATATTATCAACTTACATATGCATGTAATCACGGTGGAAAAAAGTTTAAGAGCATTGGAAAAAAAATCGACAGTTTTGGACATTCAAAGAAGATTGTCCAGCACATGTGAGGTTCAAACCATCGTCTCATGGAAAAGCACTCGAAGTAACGTAGGTCCAAACCAAGTAGGAAGACTATTGTACCTTGGGCCATCTTGTACCTCGGGCCATCCAATCTAATTCATCTAATATAATGACCGACGGTTAGTTGTCAGTCAGTAAAAAAATCTTCTCACTTTCAAAGTCGAAATATTGTAATTCTTGGCAAGAGCGAAGCGGCTGGTTGTGTTTATCCAGTATATAATCATAAGAGAGACCTACGGAATTTGCAGTTCGGCCAGTTCTCATCGATTTAAGAAAAAAATTTCCATTTGAAGAAATTTCTGACAACTGTCACTTTTCAAAATTAGTTTGTCAAATCCTTGAGGGAATAAAAACATAAAATTCAAATGGATTATCAGTTGATGAACCAGTTCAACCTAAAGCTAAGTATCGATACAATAAATCTTCGATATTTTAATCACATAATTTTTCACAACTTGCTTTTAATCATTCTATTTTTTCTAGATCATTTTATAGTTGTATTTCATTCTATCTTATGTCTGCTAACGTTGTTCCTTCTTCTCTTGATAGCAAATTCTGTAATATTTGTGAAAAATCCTTCAAAACAACAAAAGGCCTCAAAATTCATAACGGTAAAGTTTATAAACTTTATTTTAACAGGTAGGGTTTCTCTAGAAATTTGTCCTATACTTTTTGGTGCTTCACTGTGTGCTCCTCAGAAAAAGGATGGAGGAGTAAGACCGATTGTTGTTGGTACCTTTTATCGTCGTTTGGTAGCTAAACTTTGTTGTATGAGGATCAAAGACGAACTAGGTTCGATGTTACGCCCACTACAGTTTGGCTTCGGTACTGCAGGTGGATGTGAAGCTGTTGCTCATGCTGCTCGTAGATATATTAATTTTCATCCAAATCCTGATTCAACAATTTTCCTCAAAATAGATTCTTAAAATGCCTTCAACACGATTGATAGGAACATTATGCTTATTAAGGTTAAATATTCGTTTCCAGGATTGTTTCCTTTCTCGAGTCAGTGTTATAAATCAGCCTCCTATTTGAGTTATGGAGAACATCTGATTCTGTCAGGAAGAGGTGTTCGACAAGGTGATCCCTTGGGTCCTGCTCTTTTTTGTCTGACCATCGACGAACTCACTAGAAATTTATCTTCTGAATTTAATTGTTGGTATTTTGGACGATGGCTTTATCGCCGGTGATGAAAACATTGTTTCAAAGAATTTAGAAATAATAATTAATTATTCAAAAAATCTTGGACTTGAGCTAAATTTTGAGAAATGCGAGCTGATTTCTTTTTTAACTTCGAATAATGTTTCCGAATCCATTATTTTGAAACTGGCTCCTGATATAAGAATTTTGGATAAGTCTAAATGGAGTCTCCTAGGTACGCCTCTTTCTAAAGATTCAATTCCAAATTATCTTCGAGAAAAACGTGAATAACTCCAATTGTTGACCACTAGATTAAACGAACTTCCCAAACACGTCGCATTTTTCCTTTTTAAAAATTGTTTGGCAAATTTTTATGCTGAAGGTGAATTACTTTGGCATGCCGCAACTAATATTGATCCTCCCACAGATGAAAAGAATATACAGAAAATATGGGACCGACCTCTTCTGAATATTATAACTGATAAACTTCTGAAATCTACAAGTGTATACGATAAGGCTCGTCTGAAAGCAGTAAAGATCAAGGAGTCAGGTGCTTGGCTAAATGCTTTACCTGTTGCATCTCTTGGAACGCTTTTAGACGATGAATCTTCCAGAATAGCAGTAGGGCTTAGGATGGGTTCATCAATATGTGTGCCTCATACTTGTAATTGTGGTAGTGTAGTTAATGAGAGAGGTGTACATGATTTGAGTTGCAAGAGAAGTGCAGGGCGTACATCTCGACATTACCAGGTGAATGACATATTGAAACGGGCTTTGGTGTCAGCGGATGTTCCTGCAATTTTGGAACCTTTAGGTACCAGTCGAGATGATGGTAAACGACCCGATGGTATGTCTCTCATACCATGGAAATACGGTAAACCTATAGTATGGGACTTCACTTGCGTTGACACTGTAGCGGCTTCCCATCTAGCCGAAAGTTCTAAGTTAGTTGGAAGTGCAGCTGTGTCTGGCGAAAAATTGAAACAAAAAAAATACAAAAATCTTGGTAACAACTATTTGTTCCATCCAGTAGCAGTTGAAACTTTTTGTGTTTATGGCCCGGAATCTCTGTTATTTGTTCATGAACTCGGAAGGAGATTAGTCCAAGCAACGAAAGATAACCGTTCTACTTCTTTTTTTATAGAGAGAATTAGTATTGCTATTTAACGTGGTAATGCTGCTTCGGTTCTTGGAACTATTCCTCCATCACATAATTTGCATGAGATCATGCATTGCCCTCATTTCAGTACGGAACCAAAATGTCTTCGAGACAAGCCGGGAGCTAGTCACCAGTCTCCTACCAAGGTTAATTTGCAAGTGATTGATTCACCTTATTCTTTTTCAGTAAGTTCAATGGAAGATAGTGACGAGGTAACTGAAGAAGCAAGAAGCAGCCTTTCCCTCTCTGAAAATAATTCGAGAGTTAACAACTTCTCTTCGTACATTTCAATTTCGACCAACTATTTTCAGAGAGGGAATGACAGTCAAGCAGAACAAAATAACACGTCCAAAAATTATTTGGATGTCAAGGAATGTATTAGCAAAGTGATCCAGACCAACGATCTATCGACATCTTCCAAACTTACCAAAACCGCAATTTCTCCATCCAATTCAATTGCAAATAACATCAACTCAAATTCTTTATCACGTCAATCAATTGAGAGAGACAGTAATAGAATCCAAGATTATTCAGATAATGATAGTGGTTGCGAAAGAGCTGATAACAATTACTCCACGATCAGGTCCTTGGAGGGTGTTTCCCAAAAATCTCTGGGTCTTAATGGCCTCAAAAATATCGCATGTTTCATGAATAGCGTTATCCAATGCCTATCGAACACAAGGTGGCTATTAGAATATTTAAGTAAAGATACATACATGAGAGATATTAACACATGCATATCCAGCATGAAGGGAGCACTAATTAAAGCATTTGCTGAAGTTATTAAAGAGCTTTGGTCTGAAGACGGTTCGGACAGGGTGGTTATTACAGTTTCATTAAAAAGTTAGATTCAGCGATTCGCTCCAAGGTTCATGGGATATGCTCAACAAGATGCGCAGGAGTTCCTTCGTTACCTATTAGAAGGACTTCACGAAGATATCAACAGGGTACATGAAAAACCTAAACCCATATTAACAGAAATTGATGAAAATCTCAGTGACAATGAAAAAGCACAAGAATTTTGGTTAAGACATCTGCGAATGGACAACTCCAAGATCGTAGATAACTTCGTTGGTCAATTGAAATCTACACTCAAGTGTACATATTGTGGTCACTGTTCTGTTACCTTTGATCCCTTTTGGGATTTATCCCTTCCCATATCCCAAAGAACAGGTCAATTACGTCTTTCACATTGTTTGGATTCGTTTACTAGAGAAGAATCGCTCGACTGTGACGAGAAACCGACATGTTCGAAATGTAAGGAACGAAGACTATGCACTAAATCATTCTCCATTCATGAATTTCCGAAAATCCTGGTTATTCACCTGAAGCGCTTTTCGCCGACAGAAAGATTTAGGGGAAAACTTAATGTTACAATAGATTTTCCATTAGAAGGGCTTGATATGATCCATTACATGGCTGATAATGTGGCACCCTGTAGGTACAACCTCAACGCTATATCAAATCCCGCCTGCCGACATCCCTACACTGGACAGTGGCACGAATATAGTCATTCAAGGGTGTCATCAATACCATCGAAATCTTTAGTCAGTGGGGAAGCGTACGTTCTCTTTTATGACCAAGAAGGCATGAACTCCCACCTTTTAAGTCAGTAACTCTTTTTTTTTTAAATTTAAATGCATATTTTTATGTATATTATGTTTTGTATTGTCGTTTTTAATTGTTTAGTTTAACTTTCAATAAATGTGTTTATTACAATGACATAAATAAAATCATGAATACCTGAAAAATACATATTTAAAACTTTGGGTACTTGTATATACAACTGGCAACATTGTATAGGCTCTGGCGGTAACTGCAAGCAATCGAATGTTCGACGATTCACAATTTATTTCAAGGTTAGAGTTGTTTAGATACGGTTTGTAAATTTTCATTAGTTAAGTTTTTTGGTGATAATCCGTAAAGTAAGTAGTATTTTTCAATAAAATTTTGTACCCGTCGTCTGTAGACTTTTTTTAATATGTGGTAAAAATTTAAAACGCGAAATATTTCAATAACAAAATCTACATAAATTTTACAGACAGCCGGTTGCGTTTCGTACCTTGGGCCACTAACTAAACCTGTACGTACTTTGTTTCTTCTATTTAGATGCCGAGAAGTAAAGAATGAATCAAACGACCAAAAGTAAACATAGAGAACTTGACAAATGCAATAAAAATGCAATAAATGCAGTTTTACATGATAATTTATCTACTCGGGCTGCTGCTAAACAATTTAATATTTCTAGAACGACATGCTGCTATGATTTTTGCACGAGTTTACTTTAAACAGTACATGCTGAAGGATGCACATGCAGGCACTTTAGGAATGGCACATGCTAGTGGCTGGTCCAATTCTGAGAAGTTCTTAGAGTTTCTTGAACACTTTATAAAACAACCAAAACCTTCTCAAGATAATAAAGTTTTGTTATTAATGGACAACCACGAAAATCATATAAGCATTCAAGCAATAGACTTAGCAAAACGATCAGGTGTGGTAATGATTACTTCTCCACCCCATACGAGCCATAAACTGCAACCACTCGATAGAGGTGTCTATGGAACATTTAAGAAGTTTTACAATGCAGTAGCTTGCGAGTGGTTGCAAACACATCCTGACAAACCAGTGACGATATACAATGTTGCAGAAATAGTCGGATAGGCATATCCGAGAACATTTACACCAGTTAACATTCAAGTAGGATTTAGGGCCTCTGGAATTTGCTCAGTGAATGAAAATATTTTTGGAGAAGACGAATTTTTAAGCGCAAGCGTAACTGATCGAATTCTACATACAGTGAGTGTGCAAGATACGAACAGGCCTACAAAATCATTATCTAATGATCCTCAGAACGTATTAGTCCAAGATATAGCATATCCCGGACCATCAACATCTGCTGGTCGTTTAAGTGTTATTACTTTTGTATGTCCAGAATTAATACGTCCATTTCCTAAAGGTACTGCCAGGGTTGGATCTAGCAGAGGTAGACGCAAACCAGGACGATCCAGAGTATTAACCGAAACATCTGAGAAAGCAGAAATAGAGGAAGCATATGAGAAGAGGCAGTCGAAACAGAGAGAAATACAGAAAGTTACTAGAAAAATTGTGGTAGAAAGCTCTACATCCTCATCGGAGGAAGTCGAAGAAATGGAAATAATGGATGATTCTATGATGATGTTGACTAGTGTCCTGTTAATAATGATGAAGAAAATGATGTGGAATTTACTACTGACAAAATATCTCCGGGCGATTTTCGGTTGACTAAGTTAAATAGTAAGAACAAAACACATTATTACGTAGCAGTAGTAATTGGTATAGAGGATGAAGACGTTATAATCAAGTATTTAAGAAAAAATTGATGGTACAAACAATAAATTTTTGTATGAAGGAGAGAAAACATATTTAGTTTTAAAAGAAGACTGTATTATGAAGTTACCTAGACCTACTAGTTTGGGAGGCTCAGCTAGACAGGCCTTACAACTTGCTTCTCAAATCAGTTTTGGTTCTTACCATGTTGAATAAAAATTATTGACAGTTTTCTTTCCTTACATTTTACATGTTAACCGTATAACTTTTTTAGTTGCGTTGCATTAAACAAATATTTTAGTTGTATGGCTTAAGGTACAATACCTTGCTGCCGAAGGTACAAGATAGGTTTGGACCTTGGGTCATTTGACCGAATTTTTTTGTCACCCTTAAAAAATAGCCCTTGAGTTTGTATACCTTTTTTATTACCAATATTAGTGAAAAACATCCTAATCTACGTCCTGAAACCATTGATAGTTCGCTTGCACATTTCTCTGTAGATAAATGTATATTTTTAAGAAAAGCTGCCCTAGGTACAAGAGTCTCCCCTAAAATCATGTCACTTCAAAGGTAAGTTCGCAGAGTAGTTGAAATAAAGTATTATTTTAGCCAAAGAAGGCTTTCCAGTAACATGAAGGAGCGCGTAAAAGATTATTTGAATATGAAGGCCAACAGAAAAATTTCGAGAAAGTACTGGTAAAATTGTTACTTTACAAGATTTAACAAATATGAAGAACGCTAAGCCCGATCAAACAAAAAAGCAAAACTTGGATAACCGCTTAAATATACTTAAAGCTAAATATGGTAAACTCAAATATTCTATAATCACCTTTTTATACTCTAAATAATTACTGTTTTTAGGTGCCAGTATAGCAGTTTTGCGAGACGAAGACAATAATTTTAGAGGACTTTTCATTCAAACTCCAAAAATGAAAATCACAATGACGGCTTTTCCAGAATTTCTCGCATTGGATGCTACATATAAATTACTTAAAATAGGATTACCCGTTTTTCTCAGAATTATTGAAGATGGTAATTGTCAAACTGAAATAGTGGGTGTGTGTATATTGGCAACCGAAGATAAGGAAAGTTTTACCTGGTTCTTAGAAACATTCAAAACGGAAAATCCGTCATGGATCAAAGTAAAATGCATAATCACAGACAAAGACTTAAATGAAAGAGCGGTAATTAAGACTCGTTTTCCCACTTATAACCCTGTAATATGTGTATTTCACACACTGAAAATATTCCATCGTGAGATACCGGGTGAAAAGTTGTGTATCACTCCAAGTCAACGTACACTTAGTTTGGAACTTATACAAAAATTAGTTTATTCTGAAACAGACGATGATTATCAGAAATACTTGTAAGCCTTAAAGAATAGTGTACCTCAAACTGTATATGAGTATTTAATGAAAAATTGGAATAGTAGCAGAGATGAGAGGAATTTGGGAAAAAATTATTTTAAGAATAATTTTTCAAATAATACAAATAACCGCCTAGAGTCTATAAACGCCAAATTAAAATCTGTTATAGACAAAAATAGTCCATTGGAACATTTTATAAACAGCTTGTTTACAATCATTTCAAGTTTAGAGACAGAGAGAGATCATAAAGCAGTTTATGGTATTTTAAAGAAACCCGTCGATATGTCCCCGGAAGATTCAGATGAATAGAGATATTTTGAATTACTTATACGTGAAGCATCTAAGCACTTATTTAGAGAAACTCGTCTTTTCAAACACATTGGAAATATTACCATTTCTATAGACAGTTATTACACCATTATTGATAGTCGTGGATATGTGAAAACTACACTTTATCCGTGCTGCTGTGTAATATACACTGCAATGATTTTACCTTACAAGCATATTTTTGCTTCAAGAAAGTAACATGAATGTCGAGCTCTTTGTTTGACAGAACGATTGTAGACTCACGATGGACTATGGCGTACTATAAAGACAACCAGCGAATATTAAAGAGTTTCCTAGAAGAAATTGAACCGACCGAATGGGACTCTCCAAGTACATCTAATAATAATGTTCAGTCTATATCACTGACCACAAACAATTTCAACCTCCAAGTACATACACGCAAAGAAGAAAAAAATGTCTTTTGCTATGCACAGAACTGGCAGACTTCGCAGCTCAGCGGACGGGCATGTTGTTTGAGCAAATGCTTAATGTATTAAAAAATATTAAAACACTGTGGGCCAATGACACCGACGTTGCAATTGTGCCTGTAGATGAAAATCAGACCTAGTTTTTTATTGGAAGCAATGATGAGGTTGCATTTGAAAGTGAAAATCCATCATCTCTGTGTCAGTCATCTGTGAAGTTACCTGATGCGTTTTGTAATGAGGTGGTTATTGAGGAGAAAATGACACCAGATCCAAGTGAACTTATTTTGAATGACGTCAACAGCCAGTCTCATCAAAGTTGAAGTTGAAGTCAATGATGTCACTTTGTCAACAATTAAGTTGCCTGTTTCAATAAAAATCGAGGGCGTCCCAAAGGACAGGACTTAACAGTGATAAGACTACCAAAAAAAAAGGAAAAGGAATTCTGTAGCATTTGCTAAACAATCCTATCAAGAAAAATAAAATGTAATCCTAAAATTCTGCGTTAAGGATCGTAACATTATTGAATATATCATAAACGGAAAATTTCTTGAAAACTTAAACCTTAAAACGTTTCCTGAGGAAATATCACATGCCGTACTTTATGAGGCTGTTGTTATCCACATGAGGTAAGTCAAGCGATACCTATTAATTATCAAATTAATAGCTAACAATGTTATTTCCGATTTTTAGGAGTTTTTGCAGTTGTTTTGTTGTTGTAGTGGATGTCTTCTATGGACACATATTCGTTGTACAGGATTAACTACGCGACCTAAATCGAAACTGTGGTTTTGCAGAGAATGCTATCTGTAGCATATTTTTTAGTTGTCGATGTATAATTTGCAATAAAAACTGAAAATCAATGTGTACATTTTTCCGTAAGAGACGTGGTAATTATCAAAAAATCGTAGTAGGTAATTATCCAAAAACTATAGCGGAAATTCCACGCCTAGATAACGTGGTATTTTCACCTTCTTAACCAAAAAATGTCTCTGATTTGTGAAATATTCTCCCTAAATATTATCTGGTAAATTTTTAGGGACGAGTACTTTAAAATTTACGAGATAATTGTTCACTCATGTGTCGTTTCTTCACAAATTTTATTCGTCCTTCGCATTCGTGTAAAATTATCGGTAATTTTGAAGCACTCGTGGTATTATCCCCGAAAATAATATTTCAAACCGACACCACACTCAATAATATCAGAATATAGTAGGCATAAGGTTGACGGCATTTTAAGCAAAGCGAATAAAAAGCCGTCAAGTGCGTCTAGTCAATGACGTCATATCTATTAACGGCATTTTCGTAGGCTACCGTTTAACGGCAGTTCAAGTACAGCTCTAAATTATTTTCCAGAACAAGCTCAGAATTTGAGATTTTCTAAAATTTTCTTTTGTGTCTAATTATAATAGGTAGGCTATGGCTGAATTGTTTGGAACAATAAGCAAAATGTCAGTTTCTAATTATTAGTGAAAAACTTCTGCTATTTTGGTATTTCTTGTTCACAATATAAAATATTTAATTTATTTCACAATAATGGCGGCTTACGAAAATAATGAGAAGTATGATACGATGGTTTGATTTATACAAACTAATGAAAATCTGCAAGTAGCTTCGGAATTATATTCACAAAGGTAACATATTTTGAGCGCTAGATTTACGATAAATTTCGGAGTTCTTTATTTGGTTATATTAGATAACCAGAAAGAAGGCAATCTTCCCCAAACATATTTGCCTGCCTCAAATCAAATTTAGTACAATATGCATCATTTATATAGCCCCGTCCTAAGGCATATACCAAACAAGATAGAGAGATAGAGAGAAAAGAAATAAACGTATTGGGTGATGTAGAATCCAAGCCTTCATCTTCTTGCAAGCGTATAGAGGAAGCAACCGGTTGCGGAAATATGAGTATCATCCCTATATATTCCAAATAGTTCAACATTTACACCCTGGCGATTCCGAGCGCCGTATGCTCTTTTGCCTATGGTATTTACAACAGATCCGTACCGATGGTAATTTTTGGAGAAATTTTGGGTTGTTAGCACAATACAGCCTCCGTAGTGTATACAAGTGACCAATCCTTTAATGGGATTTTGTTCAAGGTGTCACTTTTGGAGAAATTTCAGTTTGTTAACACGAGACAGTCTCCGGAGTGTATACAAGTGACCAATTTTATGATTGGATATTGTTCAGGGCATCTTATAGATGAACCTTGTTGATTTTAAGTTCACTAGAGCCAGTACAACTGCTGCTATGGTACATGAGGTACCACACTTTTGGTCCTTTTTGTAGAAATTTCGGGTTGTTAGCACGATACAGCCTTCGGAGTATATACAAGTGACCAATTCTTTGAATGGATATTTTTCAAATGAAGGAAAAACGAAATACATGGTAGTTACCAAGAACTCAAGACCTAGAATCAGACAGAATATTTCCATTAATGAGTACAACTTTGAAGTGGTTAAGGAGTTTAAGTACCTAGGAGCGATAATTACAGATGATAATCGAGTAGAAAGAGATGTCTCAGCAAGAATAATAGCGAGAAATAGGGCACTATATTCTCTTACAACACTCTTGAGATGTAAACTCTTAAGAAGATAATCCAAATTAACAATATACAAGTCAATTATTCTCACGGTGGTTACATATGGCAGCGAAACCTGGACCCTTAATCAACGGGAAATAAATAAGCTACTTGTCTTTGAAAAGAAGGTTCTTAGAATGATATTTGAACCACAACAAGATGAGGCAACAGGACACTGGAGAAGACGCCAAAATTCTGAGTTGTCAGCGCTATATGGCAGTGAGAACATAGTCAGACACATAAAGGCTAATCGAATAAGATGGGTAGGGCATGTATTGAGATCAGAGGACTACAGATTGTTAAAAACAGTATTCCTCCAAAATTGCGAAGGTAAGCAAATGAGTTTGAGTTATCAATGAAACTTCAATGTAATAAAACACAACACGCAATAAGTCCATAGTACTTGGCATCAAAGTAACAATGGGAAAGATTGTTTAATCATCATATCATCATATAAAAAGCACAAAGTATGAATCTATGCACCAGTGTTTATAAAAATTCTCACAACTGCTCTTAAAATACCTTCTGCATATTATGATGTAATAAAATATCCAATTTTTCACGCTCTTATTATGTTGATTACTCCACGTCTAACATAATATTTTGACTTTTCATACTAATGCATTATTCAATAACAATGAAATTTTTTCACAAAAACGTGAAAATTTTCTTAGCCCCCTATACGGGAAAATTAATAACCCGCCAAAATAAAAACGCTTTCCACCCGCCAGCTTTTTCCAGATTTCAAGCTTAATCATTAATCACCTCTGCGATATGTAAATAAAACCATAAATCTCTCCACCACGCACCAATAACAGTCAGGTTAACTATGCTGTTTCTCGTCTGGGCGATTTGGGGTCCACTCTACACCGGTAGCCGTATCAACACATGAATAAATTGGGAATATTTTAATTATGATATGTTGGTTTTAATAAGTGAATTCTGGAAAATAAACCAAAATTCACCTGAGATTTCTGTTTGAAAATTTATTCATTGGAGTAAAAAGGGTTTTTTATCGAATAAAATAGTTTTTTATGTAATTTTAAGCACGTAGATGGAAGATTACAGAAGCAGTTATGCAGGAATGATAGAGAATAACTACAGGATCTCGCAACACCACTTGCAAACACTCAATAATTTGCATTTGATTTTTGTGTTGAAAAGTACTCTTGTAGAGGTCCTCAAAACTTTTAGATTTTTGCATTCACTCATTTAAACGTCGCTAAAGTTATGACAAAATTTCAACTGTGAATCAAGGTTACCTTGAAAGGGTAAATAAACCTGAAAGCCATTGAAAAAACAATATATTAATTCTAAGTATCAGTGTTAGTAAGAAGGATAAAAGATAATAACGTTATTTACAAAAGGAAAGTATTATTTGTCGAGCACTTATCTCTCCCATATGGCTAAGATAGACAAAATGGTACTACAAGTTTTATTTCAATGGCACTATCATTATAACCAAACGTAGAGGAAGATAGAAAAAAATGTGAACCAATGAAAATCACGAACGTGGGTGTTTTGTCACATACTGTAATCCTTGAGTTGCCATGTAGTAGTCCCATTTACTGTACAGGTTGGCAAATTAATTTTGGCAGTCAGAAGTTTGGCAGCTTCCGATGCGCCGTAGCAAAAACGTATGCGGATTTCAAGAGCTCACTTCACTGGCAGAATTCGTGAGCTTCGTTTCGACAGTAAAGTTCAGAGAAAAGTGTGATTACCGGGGTTGTGCAATACTAGCTTGTTATGGCGAATCCAGAAAGTTGGGTGAGTAGTGTCGTGAAATAATTATGAACGTTTCAAATTTCATGACCGAAGAGGCAAACAATGGCGAGTCAACAATTTCATTAACAAAGGTAAGTTTTAATTATTGCAATAAAATGTTTAAACCAAAGTAATTATTTAACAAACTTACAATCGGTAGTAAATTTTTTAAATCGATTTCCATATTTAAAATATTTATTTGTTAAACGATTTAAGAAGAGTGACATTAGGGTTTGACAAAGTATTTTGCACTTATGTGTCAAAAAAAAGGGCACATATTTATTTTGTGTAAGATACCTATTTAAATGTAATAGGTTTTTTAGCTTATAATTATAATACTCATTTCATACCTATCTCTATTACGTTTCGGTATTATTATTTGTTTTGAACCATCTTCCGATTTCTGTTACAAATGCGGTTTGGTCATATTAAAATATGTTTGAACTAAAATCTAAAGATCGTTTAAAACAACTAATGAACTAAAACGTAATATATTATTTTTGAATTTAATACTTCTTTTAAATGGCCGTAAACTACGACAAAAATCTATATTTCAAAGAACGGTCACTGAAAACAAATTTAACTACTTCCTCATTTTATTTGTATAAATATACACATGAGTAAAACTTTCAGTACAACATTTATATCGACTTATTTTATTGTCAGATGAATGAACGAGTTTCTGCTGCTACGAAAGTTAGCCAAATAACACTTTCCCGTATTAAAAAAGAAGCTCTGACAGGAAGTAATGCTGACACTGATGTGCCTACTAAAAAAAAAAGAATGTCCAGTATCCGTATGGGTCAATTCGACAAAACTGTACTTAGAAGGTGCATAATAAATTATCACATATACGAGAAAAAAGTACCCACGTTAAGAAATGTACACCAAACCTTTGCAGATAGTTATGGCTACGCAGGAATTCGCGAATCTCTGCGGAAACAAATACATTCTCTGAGTTTTCGTTGGACCAACATGAAAAGAGAAAACAGAAGTTTGTTAGTGGAACGTCACAAAATCAGACATTTACGTCTACTATATTTAAGAAACATAAAAAAGTGCAGAGAACTGAATAAACCTATCATTTATATGGATGAAACATACATTCATTCATGTCACCTTAAAGGATGGAGCGACAAGAGTAACGAAGGATTTAGAAAACCCTTTTCAAAAGGTGATAGCCTCATCATTGTGCATGCAGGAAGTGAAAATACTTTTGTACCTAATGCTGGTATTATGTGAAACTCCCAGTCAAAAACAGGAGATTATCGTAATGAAATGGCGTACGAAAATTATGAGAAGTGGGTACAAGAAAAACTTATTCCAAACCTATCAAAGAACGCTGTTGTGGTAATTAATAACGCCCCATATCACAATGTTCTGAATGAATAATTACCTACGACTGCTTGGACTAAACAACAATTAAAAAAGTGGCTTTCTGAAAGAAACATTTATTACAGTGAAAAAATGTTGAAACCGGATCTTTATAACGTTGCAAAAATGTACAAACCGCAATATAAAACTTATAAAATTGATGAATTGGTTATGCGACATGGGTTGCAAGCTTATCACCCTTATCACCCGGGCTTAAATCTGATCGAAAGTGTTTGGGCGGCACTTAAAGAATATGTGGCCAAACGAAATGTCACCTTCAATTTTACAAAGATTATAGAATTCTGTAATGAATTTTTTGACACATTATCTGCAAATGATTGGAAAGTTAGATGTGACCATGTTAAAAAGATTGAAGATGAATTTATGAACAATGAACCACTTTTAGTTACTGTTGTAGATAATATTATTATCAATTTAGCCGAAGACGGAGATAGCGATGATGATGAAGTTAATATAGAAAGTGATTTTGAAGAATCGTTTGTAGATGCACATAATTATTTTACTGTTGATGATCCCTGTACATCTAAAACATATTTTTCATTATAGTGTTTGTTTGTAGGTGGTATGATTGAATAGATTAAACGCAACGGAAGTAAAAATGTAAATAGGTGTTATGAAATTGTAGATATTGGAGACGAATTCCACTAGAGTAATATAATATTTGTAGCACATCTGTACATAGTTCTAAATAAACAATAATTGACGGCACCCAGAACCAAGTATTTTGTTTTGTTTTGTCAGTCCTAACTCTATAAAAAGTGTGAAGGGATGTTCTAATTTCATAGTAAATATTTGCAGAAAACCCAAAAATGTACATATGAAAGTAGAAATATCTACCACAAAAAAGCTTTAATAATTTATTTATATTATTAGTGTCCTTATTAGACCATCTCTAAAGGCGATTTCCACAATTTGTTTTTCAGATTTAACAAACCCGAATTTTTACATTATTATCTACTATATATTATTATGAATAACAGTTTTATAAAGCTTAACAAGTAAGTATGTCATTAACTATTACTACGAACAGAGATTGCCATTGTTAAATTTCGAAAATCGTTTAACAATCCTTATCATAATGTACGCTTTATCTAGAAAATCAACCTGACTTCCAATTTATATACAAATAAACCTCAATGATTAATATTATGAAGGAACCACTTAAAAGACATTAATTTGAAGTAAATGTGAAACTTTATGTCTCTTGGAAACTAATTATTATTAATTATTATTTACATCACATAAAATAATAAAGGGTAATTATAGTATTCCTCGTATGGTTTTTGAAGCAATAAATAATTATGCCTGTACAAAAAAAAAACAATTTTCTTAGAAAAATCTAATGATTCTTAATTCCTTATTCATTTAAATAATAATAGAGAACACATTAATGTTATTTTGTTTTGTAAACTCGATTTTATACAGCATTATAGATATACATGTGCCACAATTTATTATTTTTAAATGCAAATAGAGTTGTTTGTTTCCAGAGTGAAGTTAATGAAATAATCGACAGGGGGGAGATAGAAGTTCGAAGAGTATTTTGTGATAGAACGGTGATTTTTATTAAAAACGTTGGAATTGTTCGTTTGTTTTGGTTGCCCTGGTGTAGGATTAGTTTCCTCTGTAGGTCTGGGTTGGGGGTGTTTTGAGGGTTGTAGTGCAGCGTTCACAGATTGAGTTTGGTATTTTTGGAGGGTCGGCTAAGGAACAGACGAGTGGAAAAAGGTGTCTAGAACAGAGAAGAGAAGTGTATACGAAGCATTTTTAAAAGGTTGATACGATTGAGAGTATTGGAGCGGGTTTTTCGCTAGAAAGTGTTCCGGAGGAAAAGTTATCTCGGTTAGCAACGGGGATTGGTGTATGGAGGCATCGAAGCTTAAAAAGTTTATAGGATGGGGTGAAAAGAAGTGTCTAGAATTGCCGTCTCTTGGTAGACAACGAACCACGCTATGTTGCGGATATGTATAATATGATATTGGGCTGGTTAGGTGGCGGAAGTTTATAAGTAGAGAGATTGATGTTATTTTTATGAATTAGGGATGTCCGGTGTATAGAGAGAGAAATTAACCAGAATTTGGGATATATTAGAATTTTGGAATTTTCGTAAGAGAAGTGTCTAGGAGACATTTTTTTAAAAAGTGTACGGAATTGGGTGTTTGATGGTGGCGATGGATTTGACTATATTTGTGGAGCCGAGCTTGCGGGTGTTTTGGGTTTTATACATGGTACAGCGTTGAATGAGAATAATAACAACCATCAAGAAAATGGGCGGGTACAGCTGCGGCTGTATTATTCCCCATGATATAATCAAGAACGAGAAGCTGGAAGGTATCTTTGCCTATTTACATAATGTAACAATTTGTGGTAAAACAAAAAACGTACACGATGAAAATTTGAATATATTTTTAGCCGCTACATGGGAATATAACAATTGAAACCAAAAGCTCCTTTTCTACAACTGTTATAAAATTGCTTGGATACTTGATTGAAGACGGATTCGATAAGCCTGACCTCTCAATATTATTTGACTAACCTGCTCCAGAAAATTTCAAATTACTTAATAGAGCGTTAGGTATATTCTCACACTACTCTAGATGGATTTCTCGATTTTTTCAGAAAACCCATAATTTGGTAAACACTAAAACATTTGTTATCTTTGGCTCAATCTGATTTTGAAAACATAAAGACGAATATCTTTCAGTCTGTTGTGATGTCTTTTGATTCTGAAATACTTGTCGTGGTGGAAACTGATGCATCTGATGCTACATCTGCTTGCCTTAGCCAAATTGAAAAGACCAGTTTCTCTCTTCTCAAGAACTTTGTCAATTAGTGAAAAGCGACATTCAGCAGTTGAAGAAGAAGCTTACGCAATAGTATATTCTCTTCAGAAGTGGCGTCATTACCTTATGGGAAAGAAGTTCACTTTGATTACCAATCAGGAATCTGTTTCCCTCATGTTAGACATGCAGCATTGAAGAAAAATTAAAAAATCTTGTGATGGCGTCTCAAACTATAATCTTGTTATAATTTCGATATCGTTCATAGACCAGAAGTTAGTAACACTAATGCAGATACACTCTCTAGTATATGTGGATCTAGGAGCAATAACATTTTATTTGATCTTCCTCAAGCTTTATGCCATTCTGGTATAACACGTATGTATTATTGGATAAAATTGAAAAATATGCCTTACTCGATAGATGATGTTCTAAAAATAACAAATTCATGTCCAAGTTGTGTCAAAATAAAACCAAAAATTTAAAAGAGACGAGGTAAACTTATCAAAGCCACTCAACCATTTGAGATATTGAACATGGACTTCAAATACCCTTTACCGTCATAGCCTGTTTCAACCAATTATTCTCAATATTTGGAATGTATATATACCTACATATAGAACAAGGATCTTACTTTATGATTAAAGAACTCAAATGATTTTTATATGACAGAGGAGTAGCGACAAGTCGTAGTACTCCTTACAACCTACAATGATATGAGCAAATAGAACGTTACAACGGTATTATTCGGAAGACAATATCGTTAGCCCTGAGAATAAAAGGTCTCAGAATCAATGGGAAAATTGTCTAAGCCTAAAGCACCACATGCTATACGATCATTACTTTGTAATGCAATAAATTGTACCCCCCATGAAAGGTTATTCAATTGTACCAGAAAATCATCATTTGGAAGTTCACTACCTAGTTGGCCGGAAAGAATTTTTGTCAGAAAACATGTTAGAAACAGCAAATATGAACCACACGTGGAGGAGGCGGAACTAATCGAAGCAAACCCTTGTAACATAACGATCGGCTGTAACGATTTCCATTAGACTATAGTATTTTAATTTCATCGGACTAAAAGTTCGAAATTAAAAAACTAGTTTCTAAATGTTGTGTCTTGAAACGATATCGTACATAGGGAAATTATCTTCCATTCAGTTAATAATTAGCTGAGGAAGAGTCTCCCCTCGGGGTAGGTAAGGTAACTGAGACCCTTGCACCCTGAATATGCATTAGTGAGGTTTATCTAAAGGAGAGAAACTAACGTGTCCATAAAGCATTTGGCTTCTCGTGGAGATGTTAAAATTCGTGATGAGACTCTTCAACAGACGGCAGAAATAAGACCTGATATCCAAAATAGAGAGTCCAGAAATGCATTGTGATATTGAGAATTTTCCAGAAGAACCGAGTTTGATTAATCAATCTATCTCAACTCAAAGCTCTATGAATTACAATCAAACGACTGGAGACCCAGCTGACGAAAGAGATTCAGCGGAAGGGAGACCTGATAAAATTCGTCGTAGACCCAGATATTTGAAGGACTATGTCTCGAAATAATGCAGGGGAAAATGTAGTGAAATCACTATGTATTCTCAGATTCAATATTTATTTATTATCGTTGATATTTGAATGCTATTAGTATGAACTCATGCTACGTTTATATCAAATTCTTTTTGCTTAATAAAACCTAGCTTCGTAAGGTAATCATTATAAACTGCGAGATGACTAAAATACCACTTGAAGTAGAAAAATGTTTGCCAAAGATGGAATTATACCCCTGAGAAGACATCTGGTACATTAATAATATAAAATAAAATATCTTTGAACACGGTACAAAATTACTATGCAAATAAATCACAAACCATTAACCACAATAGATATAATATTTCATCCAGCTGAATCTGATATCCCATAAGACGGACGATAACGCCATATCTGATGAATATTATTTTTAAATATTCAGCAGTAATCTGAGATAATGAGATTTTTTTGTTCAAATTATAGTTTATTCAAGTCCCAAAGCAAACTATGGCATTCGCGCAATGTTGACGTAGGACATTGGTAGATCAAGCTTCCTGGATTTAAGGAATATGTCTTGCTCGGCGTGGACTTAATTATTGTAGACCAATAACGGAACACAACTGGGGATTAATCGGGCGCTGCATAATTTCTATACAAGGCTTTAAATGTATAAGGTATGACATTAATTTTGATTAAGATTTAATCATTTATCTTTTATGACGATAATTTGAGAATATATTCCATAACTGAAGTTGTTAACTCAATTTAACAAAAATATAATCTCCTATTTCCTTCTCCTTATTTTCTATACAGTTTTAATATTGTTTGAAAGTGCTATGGCTGCATGCATTTTTTACGTTCAAATATTCATTGTTAATCTATATATTCTTATATATACTTTGAATATTTACTTTAAATGTTCATTTAATTTTGTGGTTCTGGATAAAACAGCAAATTAAGAATATGAATATCCTTGAAATCCCTGAAACTTTTTTAGAAAATTAAACTCACACTTCTGGCAAATTGTAACTTTTTTACAATAAAATATTAATTATAATAGGAATGTACTCACCTATGACAGTGAGATTGACTCTACTATTTTTCGTCTGAGCAATTTTGAAGTCGACTCTACATCTATACATGGCTTGATCAGTCTCTCTGATGTGATCCACTCCTAATTCTGCAGGAGTTTTTTCTGGCATAAAATATGCTCTATTCGCGAACACGTTTTCATCTGACCATCTTTCTGCCATACCGAAGTCCCGTTCTCTGGCATCAATGCTGAAATAAAAACAGAAATCAAATAATCACAACAAAGATATTTAAAAAAGGTATTAGTGAAGGTTCATATAAACAGGTTTGATAGTATTTAGAATAGTATGAGAGATCTCGAATAAATAAAATTAGAGGTATGAGACACATTAATAGTAGAAGCGAACTGTGGATAATGGATATTGTCTTAAAAATGACATATACCATGGTTAATAGAAGACCCAAAGACGACAGGAAAAATTATTCAAAAAATCACTGGTAAGAACAAAGATGGGAATAATCAAACAAAGAGAATCAAGACTAAAAAAGTCATGGAGAAATTGTACAGATCTTGTATTAGTTTTCTGAATAGCACCATATCATTTATTTTAACTAGGAATAGTGCTATTAAGTAGCTTAAGTAACATTTTTGGGAAACTTGAATTACCGGTGAAACTATAACAGCAACACGTATTAGAATCAAAAGAATACGTAAAAATGTACCTTCTCAGGCAACCACTTATAGGTTGGATGAACAGATCACCTGAAAACCGTGGTTGAAACAGTAAACCGAGAAATGAAAGTAGATACATTCAGAATATGATATTCCAAAGAAAATCCGAGGTAATGGAAAACGGAAAAAATTACAGGCTACCCATTTTAAATCAGTTATCACGAAAATTCATAACGGAAAAAAGCACCCCCTGAACGAGACAACGTCATCCAGTCAAACAAAGTATAATCAAACACGACAGGAGTTTGTAGTGAAGCTCCTGTGTAATATGTAATCACATACATCAACGAATGAAAGTGAGTGAGAAGAAAGGGATCCCAGTAAGAACATTGAAAGAAGAAGAATGAAGAAATATACGAGGAGAGAGAGAGAGTATAGCAAACATATCAGTCGAATGAGGAATAGGATTCTAATATAGGTACATTTCGTGGAAAATAAATGAAAAGAACTTTGTAGCACCCCATACGCAAAGAAGGCAGAATTAGGCCATCAAAATATTTAGCCGCATTGTAAATATCAGATATCGAATCTTCTTATTCTAGAATAGACATATTTCAATATTTTTACAATTCTAAAGATTTATTTGGGAACAAATCAATACTTGTCACCATATCCAATCTTTATAGTGACGATTTATTTGTATATCAAAAAGCATCATGATTTACTAATTTTCAGTGTGAGTAATTATAACAGAGAACGTTTGTAGCGGCAAGTTAAATGCAGAAGTACACTGGAGAACATATGTTCTGCTGTTAAGTGCAACTCCAGCGTCCCTATCCTTAATGCAATTAGGAGTTTGGAGTCTTAAATCCTAATAATGAAGCATAATGTTCTCTGATATTACAACGCACCAAAACTAGACTAACATGATTACTTAAATTATAATTCTCGGTACGGGTAAAACAAAAAAGTTGAAACTTTCATAAAATGAGGGAACAATGCTGTGTACTGCGAGAAAACTTCTTAATGATAAAAGTAAGTAGATAATTTTGCCCCAGCAAGAGGTTCAAAATGCGAAAGTTAATTACTGTAAAGTTAAACATGTTCAAAAAAAGTTTTGTTTGTCTTATAATATTCGGAGCGATGTGGAATTATGAAATATTGTTAATAGTTTATTCGTTTAGTAAATACTTTTTTTTTTTGGAAATATTGATCATATAAAACGTCTAGAATTAACAAATTATAATGATTTTTTGGACTCAACATTGATATTTTCAGAGAAAAATTGGTGGTCTCCAAAACGCTAGTTTTTTAATTGTTTCTTAATACTCATTGTCACATTCAAGGAAAATGAGAAACTGAAGTTGTAGAGTAAGCTGGTACTCAGTTAATACAATCCAAAAACATTAAAAAAAATTTAAAAACTTTAAGTTAATTTTATTTATGTAATAGCCCTTCAAGCTATACGGAGTCGAATAATTGTGTGGATTGGAGTTCTTTCTGTGCCCATTTTTTTTCATTCTTATCTATCCTTGGCCAATGCTCCCATCTCTTCTAATGCTCTTCCATTATTTTTTCCAATTTCTTCAATATGATCTATCCATTTCCTCTTGGCTCTTCCTCTTTGTCTTTTTCTTGATTCTCCTATTTCCACTACTTTTCTCGCAATTCGACTTTCTTCATTCTCACTAGGTGGCTAAACCATTTTAATGGTTTCTTTTTAATCTTTATTAATTGGTTTTTGATTAGTTATGTGTCTGATCTTTCTGTTCCTTACTTTGTCCCATTTTGTTTTACCTACCATTTTCCTCAAATGTTCCAGTGCCATTATTTTTGATTTCTGCTTTTTCTGCAACACCCAGTTTTCGCTAGCATAAGTTAATGTTGGTACTGTAATTTTGTTATAGATTTCCAGTTTTGTGTCCATGTCAATGTGTTTATGGCTTAATATTATTCAATTTGACCCCGCATCACCCAGGTAAAAAGTAATTTCACAATAACCCAGGTATGCTATGAGGTACTAACAAATTAATATAAAAATTTTTTTATTTATAATTGCATGAATTTCGATGAATCAATGCTGAGTTCTTTAGATTGTATAAAAGTATGAAAAAGTAGTATTTCAAAAGTTTAATACATTTTTGATAAAAAAGTAACACTTATAGTTTGAAACATGCAAAAACCAAACAAGAGCAAGAAATCCATGATTATAATAACGGTTAATTAGGTAAAGACCAAAACAATACCTAACATAGTAGTCAAATAGGTTTCATTCCATAAAAACAAATTACTAGTCATTTGAAAGAACACAGTTCTCACAGTAACCAATCACATGGCCCAAACATATACGTATGCTACATTCCTCACAACGGTATTTTGTTTTCTTGTCACGACTTCTTGGGCACATTTGACATCGTCCTACACCTGTATTTTGTCTTTTGCGTGGTGGCTCAGATGGTTCTTCAAGAATATCCGATATTTTCTCACGTAATGGCTTTGGTAAACGTAGACTATCTTTTCTCGTTTGAACTGCATATATGTAGGAATTTTCATGATTTTTGGTAGAATTTAAAAAAAGAAAAAAGTCAGCTTCAAACAAACACTAACAAAATTTAAGCAGGGCTGAACGAAAGTACTCCAATTATTTGAAACTTTCAAATTAATAAGGAGTAAAGTGTGAATATGTAGCCATAGCATACCTTCATTTTAACCCTGCAATACTCGCGCAGCGTTTTCTTACGTAAACGGTCGCATGGGATACAGTTGTATCCCTATAAAATTCAAAGAAACATAGTATTATTTCGTTAGACAAAGTAATGAAATCATAATATTATACTCATAACTATATAATGAAAACTTAGTAAACACAAAAATGAAGATAGAATAGGATCTACGAGAAAAAAAAATTTGAATTTTAGGAACAATAAAAATCAATCCTGCTTAGCACAATTTACGCAACTTAGCGGTAATATTTTTTGGTGCTCTTGGCATATCCACTTGTTACACACAGAACAGAAGTTTCTGGTACCCTTATCCTTTTTCCGTGGACATAAATAGCATCGCCCATTTCCACTTTGTTTTTTTCTGCTGTGATTCATCGGCATTATCAGCCGAAGTTGATGGTTCTTCAGTGCCAAGAATAAGTCTGCACTTTTGCTTGAGCTGTCTGTGAATTGACTGCAGACAATATCTTCTATTTACTTCTGGTTTGAGCAAATCTAGTACTAGTGTTCGTAAAAATTCACGACGTGCAATTGGAATATCACCATTGTTTATCTGATACAGTATTGGTGCATTTATACCACATATATTCAACATGTTAAAAAAACAGTAAGCGCCCATCTCCTGCTGTTTCTTGCAACGTTATAACTAGCACACATCTGATCTACGACATCAACTCCATATTTGGTATTACTGTAATGTATTATCATTATTCGTTTTTTGTTTCTGGGTAAATTTTATCGTCTGCGGGGGTTGTGGACAAAAGTAAAACGTTCTTTTTCTTTTTAAGAATGTAGGAAAGTGCAGTCCTTGTGAAATGTAAATTGACAACTAACTGGTCCATTTGCTACATTTACTAGTTCGATTGGTATTTCTCTCTTATTTTTTCTTAGAGTTCCCAACATAGTGAGTTTTAGATCAATTGCCAGCTGAAAACTAGAAAACCAGTTGTCCATAGTTATGTTGCGATATGTGCTCCTAAGAAATTTTGGTTGCGTTCCAGCATAAATTTCAAGGTTCAGCGTGTACATGTTACTTGAATCAACCAAGGCAAATACTTTAATGCCATACTTGGCAGGATTTGAAGGTATATATTGTTCGTCTTCTTTCTTCGCGAGTACTTTTATTCTCAAATCTCAGACAACGTAATAGAAATCTAAATCGGTTATAAGACATTGTGCAATAAATAACATCCATGCCAGTACCATCTGTTCTCCATAAATCCGCTACATTCTGCCTACTGGACTTACAAACTTCTAACATGTATAACTTTCCTAACAGTGGCCTGATTTCACAGATATCAGTCGATTTTGCATCTCTATCGGGTGGATATTTTGCTTTTATGCTATCTATATAAATATTTGTTGACTGAGTCACAGCTTGAATAGTATTCTCAGTAAAAAATATTTCAAAACATTCTAAAATGGTTTTCGCATTTGCAGCATTATTTACTGGGCCTGGTTTCCTATCAAACATATTATGTACTTTCGTTCTGGTTTTGAGTGGACATATTTTTTTCCATTGGGAAGATCTTTTCCTAAATAATATGAAATTCCATCATGATAATTTGGAGTATGTCCATCAGTTTCGTCTTCTACATTAGCATCTTCTACAGACTCCGAGTTATGATCACTTCTTTCACAGTGGTCACTTTCATCTTCGTCAGTATCAATTTCTCCTAATACCTCTCCTTCTTCTTCGATTTCTCTAAGCCATTCCATCCATATTTTAGGATACTTGAATGTCATGATCAAGGAGCTAAAATACACTGCATGATAAAAGAAAGAAATAGGAATAATCAACAAATAACTTACAAAATACAACCTTGTGTCACCCTATACATCGTATGCTTTGTTTTGACATCTTTTATAAGGGGTGTACTTGCGTTACCTATTTTTACCCCGTCAAGAGGTTTTTGGACTGAAATCTGTACTTTTTGTACAGCTTTTAAATTCTATTCCCTTATCTGGGATCAAAGACCATATAAACTGAAAAACCTTGAAAAATCAAAAAAAAAATCACACAATCATAAATAGTAAATTTGAAATTAAAGCGCAATAGAATATCTACTAAGCTCCATACATTATAAAGATTGATGCACGTCATATCTTTAAATCTAATTTAAATTTAAGAAAGAAGATTTATTATAAAAAGGTATAAACTATTAAATATAATTAAGTATTAATTCCAATCTGAAACCTTTTAATATAATAAATATCCTTCCTTGAATTAGAGTTAAAGGTGAAAGAATATATGACGTGCATCAATCTTTATAATATATGAAGAATTTACTTCAGTTGATGGGTACGTAATTAAATTAAATTAAACGCCTCATTTGTCAGTAAACATTGAATAAACTTTGATAATATCATACAGTGACCAATGCTAGTAACTATTTTACGAATAATAAGTTTACTCTCTGAACATGAATAGGTGAATGCTCACTTAAATTAGTAGGTATTCAATAGTTCTAAGTGCTATTGATAACAATTTTTGATTGATGTGGTACAATTCTCACTTAAATAAATGAAAATTCACCTATTCATGTTAAGAGAGTAGAATGTAACCAAAACAGTAATTAGCTCAAATTTTTTGTATAAACCGATAAAGTTATACTCGACTCAACTGAAATGTTTTCGAATATATCATTTAGGTTCGAGACACACATTACAGAGCCGTTTCAGGACAGGACTACTTCAGTGTAAATGTACTGTTTCCTCCTGTGTTACAGCTCGGCAGCACTTCCCGGACAAGTCTAAATTTAATTTCTCACGGCTAGTTGCTACCTGTGCAACAGCCGTAACACTGCAGTAGTCCTATCCTGACATGGTCCTGTTATGTGTGTCTCGACCTTTATGTCAATATCAAAACAATTACAAACCGTCGTTAAGCTGGCTTCATTATTCCACGAGTATTATGTGTTGCGAAGCTTTTATATTTGTCCAAGGGCTGTGTAATGTGTAAGTGAATTCGCCGCGTATTGTAATGTAAACCGTTCAATTCGTTTTACATATCCTAGTTCTGTATTAGCAACGTTTATATAATTGCTGCTGCCTTCTTTTATGAATTAGTAGTATTCAAATTTGGGATAAAATTTTTCATTATTTTCGTTAGAAAATACTCTGACAAATAGGTGGCCCATCAAAACAAACGTGGATTTTTGCGCGACATATACACTTTATTTTTCTTTCATGCGTCGCATAATTCCCATTCAATTTTTTAAAACGTATTTTTATGCCTTTTCAGTAGCTATCTTAAACGGAGATTTTATCACAATATTGATACTCAAGCAACCATATTTTTTTCATTTGAAATAAAAAAAAATACTTATTTTCGTCCTCTCAATTTATTTTCGTTTTTGGGTAAATCACGAAATTCCATTTATATTTGAACATTCTATACAAGTTATCCGGTTACCGGCTACCCAATTTCATTTCTTGTCCCTAAGTTTTAGCATTTTCGTTTTATTCCTTTTTCAAGCCAAATAATTAATTTTTCTCACATTTTGTCCATGATAAGTACAAATTTGAGTGCAATTTCAATATTTTCACAAAATATCTATTTTTCTCACATCTTGTCCCTGGAACGAATTATTTTAAGTGAAATTTTTATATTTACATCAAAATCAATGTTTGTCACATTTTGTCCATGAAACAAACTATTAGGATTTATAATGAACTAGATTAGTGGAGTGGACTGTTGAGTTTGTCGTTCACTACTGCACCTAATGTGTTGTTTGTTTTTCTTCGATAAGGTTGTAGAAAGAAGGACCAGTCGTAATTTTAAGTAGCGTTTAATAAAACACCTCAATACGACAATTTTAAACACGTAAATCACTTCACAACAAAATAGCAACAAGATAGAGCAACAAGAATGTCCACAGCGAGTTGATAGTTGGTTACAGTTTTCTTAAAGATACTAAATGCTTGTGTGGTAGATATGTATACTTTTCCGCTAATTCTCGAACGAAGTCACAGAAATTTGCACGTTTTTATATTGCGTCGTAACGCGAGAGATATTTTAACACTTCAGGTTGAACAAGATATAGTTTACGCACACTGTATATATCGATCGCGAGGAATTGTCACACTTTTTTATGTCGACCGACCCATAGTGGACTTAGTTCTGTACTACTTGAAGTTGAGAAACTGACTGTCTGAATTGGTTAATTTCTGTAGTTACAAGTTTTTTGGGGGTAGAACTTTTTCTTTCAGACTATAACTCTGTTAGTTGAATGGTGATATTTCTTGACAAAGTTAATTACCCAGTTTACCGTGAAGTGATAAATCATTTCGAATACTTGATTCCCTATTCATTTGTGAAAGGGTTTGAAATATTGTTCACGGTGCTAACTGGAGGACCGTAGATCATTAAAAATTATTTGTAGTAACTTTTTAATAGTTTTGTAAAGATTCATAATCTCTATTTTATAAAAAGACTTTTGTTGAACAGGTACTTAAAGCTAAACTTTATTTAATTAATGGGCGTTTAAGACCATTAATGTGAATGATAATGGTTTGACATAGGCCGTGGCTAACAAGCGTAGAGGAGGAAATGGGATCCTCTTGGGTTTTCTACCGAGGGTCCGTCTGTTCGCAATCCACGGTGTACGTAGGGTGTTTGTCGAAATTTCATTGCCCGATTCGATAGTGCGACTAACGTATCGGGCTTGTAAATTATTAAGACGTAGAGGAATTGGCTCGATGTTGAAATTGACATAGACGGTAGCGCTGGGGGAGTATAGTGCTTTGTATTGGCAGTATCTAAGGATTGACTGCTCACAAGTTCGAAGGTTTTTGACGAGGTGGTCGGGAAGGGTACAATAGATGTTTGCTCTATAGACGATTATGGGGCGGATGTATGTCTTATACGTATGAAGTAAGGTGGTGGGGTGAGTGCGTCCGAAGCTGACGCCGAGCGCCTTGAGAAGGTTTACTCGACGTCGGAGTTTGTTTAAAGTGTCCATGAGGTCGGCCATCAAGTTGAGAGTGTGAGTAAATCTCACTCCCAAGTAAACGACTTCCCTGCGGATTTCGAGTCAATCTCTCCAGAGACTCAGAGTACGAGGCGGAAGTTTGTGGATACAAGTCGTTCGCTCATGGTATCGGGGTGTTTGAAAGCGATGGCTTAAGTTTTTTGAGGGTTGAGAGTCACCCGCCATTTCCTGCACCAATTAGAAAATTGAGACAGTAGATTTTGGGATCGAATGTTGAGAGAGCGAATGTCTGTGGCAGAAATGATTAGTGCGGTGTCGTCCGCATATAGCTGGATGTTATCACGGGGGTGTCGTGGAATTGGTGTATCATACGTATTAATTATGTATAATAGATGAGCGAGAATCTAGCTTTGCGGAACGCCAGTTTGGGGTGTAAAAGAGTCGGATATGCTATGAACAACTTTGACGCTGATTGATCGGTCGGTGAGATAGGAGTATAATAATTTGACGATTTGGTTTGGCAATCGGATGCTCAGTAGCTTTCTCACTAGTCTGGCGTGCCAGACTTGATCGAAAGTCTTCTGAACGTTCATGAGGATGGCGGCACAACAACGTCGTTGATTTGAAGCTCGGGTGACGATTGTATGAAGGTTGTTGGTGGCGACCTGACAAGAGTGGCTCGGCCTGAATCCGAATTGAAATGCCGGAATTATATTATTTTCTGTACAGAAGTCCCAGATTCTTTCCTTTAACAATCGTTCAAGGACTTTACCTAGGACGCTGATTAATGAGATGGGCCGGTATGATTCAGGCTTTGTGGGGTCTTTGCCGGGTTTGGGGATGAGAACTACGTTGGCTGATTTCCAACAACGAGGGAAGTGAGAAAATGCCAGGCAGGCGTTCAGCAGGGCTCGGAGCGGTGGAAAAATCTCTTCTGGAAGGTTTTTGGCTGCCTGTCTCGAGATTCCGTCGTTCCCTGGGGCACTGTTTTTCTCCGCTCGGTACGCCAGCTGAACTCCTTTGATTGTGAAGGGTGTTAGAAGTGGAGAGTTTGTCATTTAGCGGAATATGAACATGTGGGCTTCGTGTTATATTACGGGTAAGGTGGTCTGTTTCGATGGCAAAGCCCCGAAGAAATCTTGGATTCTCATATGGTGAAAAGACAGTTTGTAGGTTATTTTTGAAGGCGGTGGCTTTGTCTTCGGAGGTGTAGATCTTCTGTCCTTGCACTTCGAGATGTGATTCCACCTCTCTCTTGAGGCCGACGAGGCGGTGGAATTTTTGCCAAAACACGCGCCCTTGTCTGAAGTCCAGTCCGCCTGTTTCGGCCTTCCATTTTCTCTGCTTTTCAGCATCGATTTCGTACCGAACCTGGGCGTTTGGACGGTTCCATTGTATCTTGACAGCGGGGTCTCGAGTGCGGACGTATAACCTGTATAACTGTCTTTTCTGACGAATCTTTTGCAGAATTCTTTGCGGAAGGGCGTGAGAGGAACGGCGATGTCTTGTGTATCGATTAAGAGGGATTGGAATTCTTCTGCGTGATTATCTGTCATCAGTATTTTGATGAATGACGGGTTGTGGTAAATTAGTTGAGACGTGGTTTGCGAAGGAATTCCAATCGGCTATTTTGAAATCGCGAAATGTAAAATTTGTTGACGGTGGTGGTATTGGGTTATTTAATGTGGTTTTGACCAGTAGTGGAACGTGGTCTGATGAGATAGGGTCGCCTATAAGCACTCGTCGTCCATGCGTGTGAATAATCTGTCAGTGTAGATTATATTATCGACAATGGAGAAGCCCAGGTGACTTACTAGGGTTGGATTATTGTTTCTAGTCCGCGAGATGGGAAGTGAGACAAGTTGGTCGCCGAGTGATCTGCCGTTGGGGTTGGTGTGTGTGTCACCGAAAAGGATGTTTCGTGAGTTTAAGTAACCCATTATTATGGCTCGTGGTAGAGAGGATGCATATTCGAGGAGGTCGATTGATAATGGTTGGTTGGGATGTTTGTAATAAGAAAATAAAGTCGTCGTGGTATTATTCCACGATATGTCGATGGCTATGCAATCCAGGTTCTGTTGAGACAGAAGTGCGGGGAGTCGGTGTGGTGACGCGGGGAGTCCATTGCGGACGAGAAGTCCGTTGCCGTGACAGTAGAAGTTCCTGTCTAAGTGGAAAGTGGTATAGCCAGTGAGCGAGGGGAGTTTTTTAACAGAGTGTCAGTGATTGAAAGTATTTGAATGTTTTGGGAGTGCAAAAGGTGTTTAAGAAGATGTCGCTTCCTGGCTAGACCTTGGCAATTCACGGTCCCGATCACGAAGTCCATGACTTAATTTTAGTGTTTGAGTGTGAAAGCAAAGTGGCCCGCGCTACTTGTTACGGAACAGTTGTAGCCGTACAACGAAGGAACAAGGTGAGAAAGTGTGTCAGCCACTAGGCCACGGGCTGTGGTGACGGCGTTTATGATTGTCGTGGCTAAAATTTCAGTAAAAATTTTAGCGTCGGTTGAGAGGTCGTACGGGGTTAGTGGTATTTCGAGGATTACTGGAGCGGTTTCTTGTGTTTGGCTGTTTCCAGCCGCTTCGGACATTTGGGGTGGTAGGTGGCGTGCGGGCCACCACAATTTTTGCAGGTGAGTTCTTTATCCTTAGGGCAATCGTTCGGTTTGTTGTCGGATGCACCGCAGGAAGGACAGACCGGTTTGGCAATGCATGACTCGGCAAGGTGGCCTGTGCTGGTACATCTGTTGCAGTATTTGGGTACTGCGGGGTAAGGGGTTTGTTGGGTTGGAGGCCTCGCACGGATGTGAGGGACCGTGAAATTTAATGCCGTGAGAGAGGGCTCGGTGGTAGTCCATGTCAGAATCGGTTAGGATTCGAAACATTGTGTTGGGACGGCCCCGACGGCGGGAGTGGATGCGCCAGGATCTGCTGTGGGGGAATTTGAGATCGGTGAGGATTTCCTCGAATTCTTCTTCGGAGACGGATGTGTCTACATTTCTGCAGACGAGCGAGAACGTGGGTTTTCTGTTGCGTGATTGCGATCTGGTGCGGGGAGATCTGAGTGGGACGACGATGATTCGGTCGTCGCCGATGGTGTTTCGAAGCTTCTTTGCAAAAGCCTCGTGGGGAAGTTTGGCGCGGATCCCGAGAAGGGCGGTGCAGTTAAGATTCGCCTTTAAGTAGGCGATTTCCCCTCTCAACTACTCGTTGGTGTTGAGGAGATTGAAAAGCTCCCGCTGAGAGACAAATCCTTGTGGTAGGTTTCGGATGTTGAGTGTCTGAAGAGGAATGTGTTGGTTTTGCTGGGAAGTTAGTTGTTGTTGTTGTTGGGTAGAGCGGGGTAGTTGTGTGGGGCGAGATTGTTGGGTAGAAAGGGGCTGTTGGGTTTTGGTGGCTGGTGGTGGAGGGGGAGGGATTCTTCGATCTATCTTGGGTATGGCTCCCAAGAGAGTGAAGTCTTGTTCTCGGCGGCTGTTGGATTGTCGGTTGGTTTTTGGAGATGAGTGAATAGATTGGTGAGTTTGCGTGGAATGGACGGAACGGGACCTGGAGGAGCTACGGGAGTTGGTTTGGGATTTTAGTCGGTTGGTTACATCTTGAAGTTGGGTTTTAAGTCGTTTGGTTTTCAGTTCTAAGTTCGTCGAGTTGTTTGGTTATGTATGCAAGGGCGGCTAAAGCGTCGGCGGGTAGGGAAGATGCTATCGGGGGGAACTCTTCGTGAGAAGAGATCGATAGCACCTTTTGGCTCCGGGTTTTGATCGGAGAGCGAGTTGATGATGGCATATTGATTTTATATGGGGCGGAAGGGACGAAGCAGAAGGTTGCTTCGTTGTTAGTTTTCGGGGAATGCGGACGAAAGCCGGCAGCGGACTCACTACCGGAGGGAGTTAAAGGTTTCCTGACCCTTTTGTCCGCAGGTTAGTGTTTATATTCACCTGAATGTTTCCGTCCTCCGTTGGCTGGGTGGTAATTGGCACTTCTCGTTGGTCCCTAGCTCACTATTTTGTTGGTTCTGTTGGTTCAAGCAAATTTCATAAATAAAATTGCTCTATAAAGAGCGGAATTTCATAAATAAAATTGCTCTAGTACGAGCAGATTTTCACAAATAGTAATTGTCCTATAAAGGACAGGTTGAGATTAGAATCTCAGTTGGTAGACGAGTCCGGCGGCAAGGGCTACTGGAAATACCTGGTTTGGATCAGTGACCAGGTTTTCCGTTTTAGCTTTTTCTTGCTGGTATCCTTCTCCGCTGGATGTGTTCACTACACTGTATTCGATTTTCGTGGCGTTCGCCTATTTATACTAGATATAGGTCATTATCTAGATGGGCCTTTGGCTAGCTGATAATAACTGTTTGTTCATATACTTCCTCCCTCCTTTAGTTCGGAAGATGGGGGAATCCTATTTTTTAAATCGTATTCTTCTTTTTCCGGAGAAGCCGTCTTCTGGAACTTGCGTAGGTATCTCGTTCTGTTTTAATCTGTCGGATTTCCTTGGTGTTCAGAGTTTCAAGGTGTAGAATTGAACGATGGCAATTCAAACACCTTTTCTTTATGCAGCGTTTCTTCCTTCTGGTATGTTTTGTCATTTATTCATATTCTGCAACTATCAATGGAAATGAGGGACGGTTGACTGATTTTGTAAATACCGTGGCTATCGCAGGAACTTCCAATTTTGATTGTGTCCATGGGGATAACCACAATCTGGTAAGAACTGATTTGGGTCACGATAGTCTTGTTCAACTGGACTCTTGTACCTAGGCAATTATTTTCGCCTGATTGTATTAATTTACAGATGCAATGTTGTGAATTTTTATGCAATACAATTGGTGTACAATAGTAATAGCTTTCAACTTCTGGGCATTTGTCTGAACTCGTCCATTCATCTTCTGTGCTTAAAAGTAGGAAAGGGTGCTGAGGGATAATCATAAGGTTATTTAGAGGGATCGGGTATAGTTGGAAATATTGCAAGACGTTACTCACTACTGGTGTATGTATCTTAAATATTATCAAGTTAACTAGCCTTACCTTGCTGTTGTTACTACAAGAAGTGAGGTTACATTGCCAAAGGTTCGCTTATCGCCGGAGAGCATAAGGCCGTGAGTTAGTGAGGAATATTTGAAAGCTTGTCCTGTATTATTTTTTAAGGCGCCACTTGATTAGTAGGACATTCAAGGAACTTACTGATTAATCAAGAAACCAATAATAAAAAATTAGCTATTGTAACTTTTCAAATATGTTATTTGTATCGTTTTGCTTTTACGTTTGTGAATCAAATAAAACACATTCTATTGCCAATGAAACAGTTTAATCAAATGGATGGTACCTTGAACAGATGGTGTAATAACCTGTCTCAATAAATATGAGGTGATCAACTCTAATTATGAACTGGTAATCAGTTATCAATGGTTGGTTAATTTAAAATGTTTAACAATTTCTAATGTTATCAACTAACTGAGATTATTATGTACAATACACTAAATCTTTAGTAACATGTAAATGGTATACCAGTTACAGCCTCACATTTGTAATAATTGAAAAGATATAACCAAATAAATCAAAAGTATTTCTTATATAGTAAGATTAGGCTGAAATATAATTTCAGGGCGATATGCAATAACAAAGTGGATATTTCAACTCTAAAAAGTTGAAAGAATGTAATAATAAAATTGTGAATTGATAGACGTCTTTATAAGATTGTGAAGTTACTAAATAGTGGAATTTAAAAGTTAATGTGCATTAAACGTTAAAACATGGAGTTATAAACTGAATAATTTGCTCAAAGTTCAGATAAAAACAAATAAAACTTTAAATGTTACTTGCGGCTAGTGTCCAAACTACTAAACGTCAGTTGGCTTAATTGACAAGCAACATCTGACTTATGGAACAAGATTCAGCCATGCAGTTAATAATCGTTGTCCATAATGGAATTATTCCGCAGTTGTCACCAACAAACATAAGTCCAGCTTCGTCCTTTGAACTGGAAACGCCGTTAAAAGCTCTTGTCGCTCTGTAACGTTAATCGCAATCCGAGGTACGACACGTCTCTTCAACCCTGAACGGAGAACAGCCTGTCAGCTATCCCTACTAGAATATATCCCATACAGGAAACATCCGAAATTTGAAGCTTCTTAAAATCTGGACATGATCATCCTATCATTGATTACCATCACCCATAAAAGCTATTCAACCATATCCGTTTGGCAAAAAATATTGTAAAAACTTGTATGTAAAAAAAATATGCTGTATAGAAAAACCCTAAAAATAAATTGGGGTTATAGCCGTGAAAATATATACAAGATAAAAGCTTGCCTTGTAACTAAGGGCTTTTCACCACGATAATCCCGAAAATAAATGGATTAAACCATGTGCCACCGGCCATTTCTTATACTCACGACTTGTCCTAATTGACACTCAACTTAACCATTCGAAAAGTATCACACAAGTGATTTCAATAATTTCAGCTTCCCTTTACCATTGACATTTACAATCAGTGTTACCAATGGCAGTCAAATAAAATCCTCACGTAAAATGATAAAATACTCATGGATTGGTTAAATAACATGAAAAATATTAATAAAAATATTACTCTAGACACCCATGTAATTATTTGAATCCCGTTATTCCAGGATATGCTTAAATAATTTTAAAACCCATAGTTAATTCCCTTATGCAACCAACTATACAGACATGTATATAAAGTTGCATACTCAGTGGGTGACTTAACCGAATTATTGCACCTCCTTGAGTTATTCGTATAATACAATACAAAAAAAGCATTGTATTTTTATCATGCTACAGTATTGAAACTTGAGTAGAATATAAGTTATAATAATTCACGAAATTGTTCAAATGAGGCACATTCCTTAATCCATAAATATTGTTTAGTTTGGAAATAACTGATTTCAAATTTTGTGGTTCAATGGTTGAAGTGTGTAGAACATCTAACTTAGCGAAAGAAATCGCTGTTTCAATATTGTTTATGAGAGTTTGTGTATTTTGTAATTGTGCAATTAGATTATCTAAAATCAGGTTCAAGGAGAAAACTTGTTAAATGTTGGACAATTTATTAATTTCAATTGCTATCGATCGTAACTGAGTGCTTATGACTTTCTGATTATTTTCTAATATGATGAAATGATTATTATATTTTGATGACATTTTTTCTAAAAGAGATTGGTGTTTTGAGAGGCTTGTATATAATTTGTTTTGATTATTTTCTAACACATTTAAATGCTTTTCAAAAGTTTCTCCGTCTTCTGAGTCGAGTTTACCGAATTAGCCTTTTGAGACTTTTCCCACGGCATTTATTAAGGCTCATCGAGATCTTACTTTATTTTCTGTGATAATTCTAATTGTCTTATTATTACCAAGTTCATATTAATAGCATGATCGATTCTATAGTTAATTAAAATACTAAAGTGGTTAGCTAATTTTGAAATAATTTTAAGTGTAAATAGTTCATTATAAATAGTTTTACTATTCGCTCAAGGGTATGTTAGATTAATATGGTATAGGAAGGTATGCTTAGATGTAATTATTTTTGCTTGTCCAATTTGGACAGGTAACAGAGTTTTTTTTATCTCTTCTATGTCGAGACTGTAATATCCTCGCAGGAAGGGGAGTATCATCATCACTTGAAAGAGTTGAATTATCATTTTCTTGCCTCCTGTAACAAGACGTTGAGGTTTCAGTGATCGTATGTGATAAACACGATCGTTTGATTCTATTTTGTCTTTGTTGACTAATTCTACATTCTCTGATTTTTTGTAGGGATTCTCGGCATTTCCCTTTCTATCATTTGAACCTTTCAATTGATAAACGGGGTTATTTGTAGTAATATTTATTTCGCGTTGCTCATAGCGGTTGCCTCTTTCTAGATTGTGTTTTTGTTTACTTATTAAATATAAAGTCTGAAAGTATGTTAAGATTATTGGAGTGCTCATGTATGTACTGTGTTATCCTTTCGTTCTCGCTTAGCACGAAGGGATTTTTGTAATCTAATCTACCACGTAATATTTGAAAAGGTGTGTAACCTGTAGCAGAATGGATGCTATTGTTGTAAGCTAGTAATACATAGTTCATTAAATTTGGGGTCGTTATATTAGGTTTTTCTTCTCTCAAGATTCTTATACTTTCTATTATTGTTGAATAGAATCGTTCAATAGGACTGTTACTATTCGGATTGTACTGAATTTCTATGTGGTGTAAGAGACAGATGTCCTGTAGGACATGATTTTTTAATTCACTGCCTCCATCGCATGTTATTTTATTTGATATTCCGTAGTGACATAAGAATTGTATGAATTTGTTCGTTGTTTCTATTGCTGTAATCGAATTAATAGGGAAGGCTTGTGCAATTTTCGAAAAACTATCTATAATTGTCAAAAAGTTCTGATTACTTATTTTAAAGGTGTCTATATAGAGATGTTCTAATGGACTTTTACCGATGGTGGTTGGTTTTAGCACTAACGATGTTGGATGTCTTTCATATTTCGATTTTTTACATAAATCGCATGTGTTGACATAATTTGCAACGTCTCTGTCCATGTCGGGCCAATAGAAGCGTTTCTGTAATTAATTTTAAAACCCTTCGCCGGTCGCGCAGCGGTACTCCATGCCGCAATCTAAATTTAATTAATTTTTCTCTGAGTATATTTGCCCTACGCCCCTGGCCATCTGGGAATGCAACCGTGTCTATTTTTAGAAGTATCTGGCATGCACAATATTTATTGTTGTATTTCTGTTAGTTTGTTTTGAGTCATCAAATTAACCAGTGCTGATCTGCGGTATTCCGTGCCGCAACGCGACCGGTCATGTAAGTAGCATTTTTGATAATATCTTTTGTATTTTTTATTTTTTTTTAACATAATTTGTAAGTTTTCGCTTGAAATATTTTATTGTAAATTATGTGAAAAATCTGGCTGAGATTTCTCGCGTTCTCGTAAATATTTTTGAACAAAAAATATAAGCTTGATATTTGTTAGGGACAAAAGAGCCTTCAGAAAACCACTCACTGAGAAAGAGTTACACGACATTGCGGAGAACTTGTCGGATGTTGACAAAGATATTGTCGACTTTGAGAATGAAAGTGACGGAGAAAAAGAAGTAGTTGAAGTAGATTACCATAGTAGTGAATCGGAGCAGTCCGCTGATGAATTTTCCGAAGATATCGAATCATTTTTACAGACAGATGAAGATGAATGCTTTTATCTTGGAAAAGATGGAGAGACTATTTGGAAAAGCACTCCTGTAAGTCACGGTAACAAAACCAAAGCTAAAAATATTGTTAAAGTATTACCGGGCTCAAAAGGGGCCGCCAAATATGTGACAAATTCGTTAAACTCCTTTCTTCTTTTTTTGACCAGAGATATGGTGGACCATATATAGTCTATATAGAAAGGACAAGGAGTAATAAATCATTCATTTAAGTAGATTTCATAGACGTACCAAAATATATTTTAAGAGGGTATACCGTAAGGTACATTTTGTATTGAACGAATGAGTTGCAGCTATGCTAAAGAATATACGATTTAGGTCAGAGGTAACGGGATGTACTAATTTTAATAAAAAAAAGTGATAGAGGTACATAAATTTTAGTAAGTTTGATAAAGAAAGGCAACACAGTTTATTCCGGAGTATCCGAACTCTGCCACAAAATGCAGGTAGTCATTACGGGTTGTTCGAACTCTGCCAGTGTTTAAAATTTTGGTGATTAACTACCAAACCAGTAGGGGTCTAATAGCCTAATCCGATTTAACAATTTACCTTGAACTTTAGGTACTCAAATTCAATATAAGAAAATATTAATAACATACATATATTCTTAACGTATATTTGCCACTTCTAAAAAATTACATCTACATTACATCTACATTACAATAAAATATATTCAATATACATAAACATATAAAAAAAACAAAAAATAAACGTGTGGAAGATTTTTACATGCAACCGTTTTCACAAACATAAAGCGAGAAATAACATTTTTCCTATATTGATCCAAACGATCATTAATGAAATTAATTTTAACATTAATAGTTTTTTTGGTTTTTTTCTGACTTTGGTTTGCCGAACGAATTTTCGCGTATACCTCCGTTTGTAAATCCAATAACACACTAGTAAATTGAACAATGTTTGGATGTGCTTTGTAAAAAGAAGCACCGAAATGCGAATGAAAACTCTCACAACAATTCGTTGTTCTCTTAAAAAAGGATGCATTATTTGCCCAAATAAGTGGTGGAAATATCGAATTTTGCGTTATATATGTTTTATTGACATAATTTCGGAATTCTATAACTCTTTCGTCATTCGGAAGCAAAAAATGTAGTTCATTATAAAAAAATTCTACAACTTCCTCAGGACTAAGATACATAATACCGAAATGTACTTTTAAGTATTCGCCAATTACAGAACCTTTCTGTCTGTACTCTTGTACCAAATGAAACTCCTAAATCTTACGAAACCAAGCTTGACAGAGATGAAATTTACAACCAAAAAGAATTTGATCTCTGCCAAAACATTCATATATAGCGTTATGAATGCTTAGTTCAAAATCTACTACGACTTCTTTAGGTTGAAAATTTAAGCCTACTTCTTTACATTTTTGTCTTAAAATTGAAAACAAATTTGGATATGTTTGACTTGATTTGTCCGGCAGCAAACAAAAAACAAGAGGTACGTAATAGCCGTTTTTAAAACCATGAATGGTAAACATTTGGTGAAAAAATGTTGAACAGTATTTAAAAGTCCCATCCATCAAAATACAATCCGAATTACATAAAAAATTAAGGTTGGAAAAACAGGAGAACACAATAATTTTAAATACCTGGTCTGCTGTTAATAGAAATTCCTCTTCTCGGTTCGTTCGTAATTGTTATTCACGAACACTATTAAATACTTCTTCCTGATTTTTAGGCAATAGTGTAAGTGCATCAACATCCTTCCCCTAATCCCCTAAATATCGATCAAAACAATCAAGATTTCTTCAAAATATTTAATTCAAGAAATCTTTGAAACCTTTCAGAAATATACATAATTCTATGGGCCTCCGATTTTATCTATTATAAACCCTAATGACTCTAATAGGATTAAACTAAATGGTTGCGGCACAGTTCGAACATTTCAGTAATCCTCAAATTGATACAAGTCAGGTAAAATTTTATTTTGTGGCAGAGTTCGGATATGCCCGTTTATTCATAATATTTTTTATTTGTATTACTCCTATATGTAGTGTTTGGGGAATTTTTCTCAGAAATTTTAAATGGCAAGTTGCCTACTGTAATCGGCTTAATACGATTACACCTATTTACAGATTATTCGATTATTGAGAGGGATTTTCCAAACAACCCAGTTTTCTTAGAAACATTATCGGGAATATTATTTTAAAAGAAAGTGGGTACATTAAATCAGTACTTAGTATTAGTTCTTTGAGTAAAGTTGTATGAAGTTGTATGGTTGTCATAATATTGTGAACAGTTGGAAAATATTTAAAACATTTGTTGAATGTTAATTGTGCAAGTACCAAACAATGTCGATAAGCCAAGGACCATCTAAACGACCAAAAACAGGTCCATTATCTTTAAATGAAAAAACTCTGATATTGAATTGTTATATATCATTGAAAAACAAGGATCCCAGTGCAAGTGTTGATGATATTGTGGAATTAACGGCTGCTATCAACAATTTATAGATTACTAAAAGAAAGCAAGAATGGAACTCTTCAACCCCCTAAAACTCCTTCAAGCCGAAAACCAATTGAGATCGATGAGTCATTAAAACAAAGACTAAGGCGTAAAGTCCATGGATTTTACTTACGAAAAGAAATTCCAGCACTTGACAAAATTATGACATCAGTGCAAGAAGATACGGACTATCCAAAATTCTCCAGAATGACATTATGCAAACTTTTGAAAGATGTGGGTTCCAGATATACAAAACATAATAGAAAATCTCTCTTGATAGATAAACCGGAAATAGTTTTTTGGAAAAGAGACTATTTAAGAAGCATTCGACGTGCCAGAAAACAAAATTTGAAAATCTTCTACTTAGACGAAACATGGTTAAATGCTGGATATACAGTTTCCAAATCTTGGCAAGATGAAAACATTAAAAGCGGAAGGCAGGCATTCGTGGAAGGTTTGTCGTTAGGTTTGCAGCCACCATCTGGAAAAGGAAAAAGACTTATCATTGTCCATGTTGGAAGTTCTGAAGGTTTTGTTGATGGTGGATTATTAACTTTTATTTCAAAACGCACGGGGGACTATCACGAAGATATGAATGGGGATGTCTTCGAGGAATGGTTTGTTCAAATGTTGGATCTGATTCCAAAAGGGGCTGTTATTGTTATGGACAACGCAAGTTACCATTCACGGTTACGAGAAGCATTGCCCACAAGTCGTTGGCGTAAAGCAGAGCTTTTCGAGTGGCTTATTTCGAAAAATATTAAGTTTCCAAAAGATCCACTAAAGAAAGAACTTTACAGAATTGCAAAAATAAACAAGAATAAATACAAAACCTACATTGTAGGAGAAATGGCTTCTTCTCGTGGTATATCAGTTCTTCGACTTCCCCCTTATCATTGTGAACTTAATCCCATAGAATTAATATGGGCTCAGGTAAAGGGGGAAGTTGGAAAAAAAATACTACTTTTAAAATAAACGATTTCGTGAAATTGTTTGAGAGTGCTGTAAGTCATGTGAGTAAGGAAAATTGGACAAACTGTATCGAGCATGTTATCAAAGTAGAGGCAAATATGTGGAAAATTGACAATATTTGTGATGATTTAATTGACCCTATTATTATTAATGTCAACAACGATTCTTCCTCTTCCGAGTCGGATATAGAATAAAATGTAAGTAATAAATGTATTCCAATAATTATTTCTTTTCATTTTTTATTATATTATAATTTAAAACGTATTTTTTTTCCAAAATACACACCACTGCATTGCGTTATTGCTTATCTGCTAATCCTTTAACAATGAATAAACCCTAAACTTTGCTACAACTGAAACAAATACGAGGTCGATCTACCTGGTTTTTAGATTTACGGAAGAAATGTAATTTAAAGTAAGAGATTTATCAAAAATTTCATGGTGCTCCCTGTAAAGGTTTTGCATACTTAATTAGGGTTTATTACTCCTCGTACTTTTTGTACATACTATAGTATTTTGCACTAATATATATATTGAGAATAAACGTGCAAACTTTGCGTACCAAAGAGACCGGGACTGTAAACTAACTTCTTCCGAGGAAATTTTGGCACTATTTGGAGCACTTTTCATAATTTCCGTAAAAAAAGGAAACCACGTGAATGTTGAGGAGCTTTGGGCTAAAGATGGGACTGGAATGATTCTGTTGAGAGCTGTATTTAGTTATAGAAGATGTTTGTTTCTTCTTCGTGCTCTTCGTTTCGATGAAATTGGAACAAGAAAAGAACGCAAGATGTCTGATAAATTAGCTGCGATAAGAACGATATTTGATGATTTCGTGAAAAATGGTATGAATAATTATAGTTTGGGGGAATTCATCACAATAGATGAAATGTTACATCCATTCCGAGGGCGATGCGGAAATATGGTATAAAGTTATATGCTCTTTGTGACAGTAAAACATATTACACTTGGAGGTTTGAAATATATTGTGGAATACAACGTGACGGACCCTTCAAAGCATCAAATAAACCATTCGATATTGTGCAAAGACTAGTAGAACCAATAAAAGACTCTAAAAGAAATTTAACCACCGATAACTATTATACTAGTTATGATTTAGCGGAATATCTTTTGAAAAATGGCCTGACTTTGACTGGTACATTAAAAAAAACAAAAGGGAGTTACCACCTGAGTACCTACCAAGTAAGTCACGTACAGTTGGATCGTCTCTGTTTGCATTTCAACCTGATATCACTTTAGTATCCCATTGACTGTCTCGACCCTTACTTCGTGGAATATGCTCATATTAGTCTTTTTAAATGAAACTCAAGGTCTCTAGTTGATTCCACAATATAATACAAGTTATTTAAAATTCTAAAAAATTGACAATTGTTTCGATAAATCAATATCATCGATGCATGACGATGATGAAATTGATGAGAGTACCAAGAAACCAGAAATTATATTACATTATAATAGGACAAAAAGTGGCGTCGATACAGTCGACCAAAAATGCGCCTCTTACACAACACAAAGAATTACAAGAAGGTGGCCTCTTGCAATTTTCTTTAGAATCTTGGATATTGCGGGAATAAACTCCGAAATTATATTCAATAACACCAATCCAACAGATACGCCACCAAGAAGAAGGAAGTATCTAACTTCTCTAGGTTTATCCCTCATGGAGGATTATCTAAAGAAACGCGCGAAGATACAAACACTTCCTAAGGATATTAGAGAATTTCTATCCCCCTACAGCACTCCTGTTGATGTTCCTGTCGTAATAAATCAAAATCGGAGTGGACGTTGTCATATATGCAGTGCACACAAAAATAACAAAACGACAGTTACTTGTAACCAATGCCAAAGATTTGTGTGTAAATCTCACAGTGAAAAATCGGTGCAATGTAATACCTGCCTTTACCCACCAATGGAGGAAGACTAGTTTTTGAATATGATATAGGTATCTCTATTAAGTTTAATGTTTACTCGTAGAAATGTATTTTTTATTTCCATTATTTCATGATGTATTTTTGTATTAATTCTAAACTACAATATTAGTTTCACATAATATGTTTAGTTTTATATGTATTTTCCAATTAAAATTAATTTTCCTAGTAAGACTAGATTTGTTTTCCTGGCGGCATAGAGTACCGCGGAGCGATCGCTGATGGGATTTTCAAAGACGCGCCCGCCGCAGGGTTAAGGAATGCGTTTCTTCGAAATTTTCGTTTGGGATTTGCCAGAAGTATCTATTTTTGAAGGATATTTTCTCGTGGTTAAATTTTGGTTCTTCAATTTTAGATTTTAACATTATAATTTGGTTTTTATAAGCATTAATAACTTTCTCTGTGAATGTACAGTCATCGGAATTATTATTTATATGTGATTCGTATATTGTAGAGTTGGGGGTGTTGGTAATAATAGTATTTTCATTGTTGATGATTTCGTCTACCGGTTGTAAGGTAATGTCGATATTTTCGTTATTATCTAATTTTGGGTTAATTTCTTCGAGAACTACAGGGGTTCGAGGGATTATTTCGTTAGGGTTTGCTTTTCTAAAATCGAGGTGCAAAGATTCTGGAGGGTTTGGTTCGAATGGAAAAAATTCACTTAGATCTAAATTCATTATTGTAGATAAATTATCTTCAGGTTCGATTGTTTCCAAGGGATTTATTTCTATGCGAGACAATGCATCGGCATTGGTATTTGATTTGACTTTTTTGTGAATAATTTTGCAGTCGTATTCCTCTAGCTCCAGTGTCCGACGGATTAATTTTGAATTTGGTTCTTTTAGGGAAAACAACCATTGAAGGGGCTGATGATCACAGATAATATTAAAGGGTCTTGTTCCGTATAAATATGGTCTAAAATATTTCACTGCGTAAACAATTGCCAAGAGTTCCTTTTCAATTGTACTGTAATTTCGTTCTGCTGGATTAAGTGTTCGTGATGCGAATGCAATATGCAGACCGCTGCCAATGGGGCCTTGGGGCAAGACGGCTCCTATCGCGACGATACTTGCGTCTGTAGTTACATTAAAGGGTTTATCGAAGTCCGGATATTGAAGTATGGGGTCGTTTGTTAGAATGTTCTTGCAAATTTCGAAACATTCGATGAACTCTGGAGTGTGCTTTATTTGACTGCCCTTTTTAAGGCACGAAGTCATTGGTTTGGTAAGCTTAGCGAAGTTTTTTATGAATTTCCTATAGTATCCGACTAGTCCAAGAAAGGATTTTATTTCTTTCTCCGTTTTTAGTTTAGGGAATTTTTGAATGGCTTCTATCTTTTTTGGGTTTAGTTTAATACCTTCAGGAAAATGACATGACCTAAAAATTCTACGCTTTTACAGAAGAATTCTGATTTGTCTAGTTGTATTTTTAGTGAGTTTCTTGAAGACTTGTTTTAAGCTATTAACATGTTCTTGAAGGGATGTTGAGAATATTATAATATCGTCCATATAAACCAAACAAATGTTGCTTTGTAAATGTTTAAGGACGTTATCCATTACTCTTTGGAAAGTGGCTGGAGCGTTCTTAAGTCCGAATGGCATGAGCAAATATTCATTGTGCCCGTTTTTCACATTAAACGCGGTTTTTGGAATTGATTTTTCGTCCATTTCGATTTGATTGAAACCGGATGCGAAATCTAGGGTGGTGAAGTATTGACATCTACCCAATTTGTCTAGTATAGATTGTATTGAGGGTAAAGGATACCTGTCGGAAATTGTTTTTCCGTTAATTTTACGGTAATCTACCACGATTCTCATTTTCTTCTTACCACTAGAATCTTGTTTCTTTGGAACAAACCAGATCATTAAGGTTCAAGGACTCTGTGAAGGTCTGATTATTCCGTCTTTTAACATTTGATCGATTTGTCGCCGTACTTTGTCTTTGTACGCGTAAGGATATCGATAGAGCTTTACATGGACTGGAATTTCGTTGGTAGTATTTATTTCATGTTTGGCTTTATTTGTGTGTATTTCAAATGATCATATCTAAAGTGTTTCAATTCTAATTTAGGGCTATTCACATTATCATTTGCAAAGAAATTAGAAACTGGTTCTATATTGAAGCATTCGATTGATTCCTCGTTAAATGTATCTATTATAAAGGTCGTTAAAAATGAATTAATCAATTTCTACAATCTTAGTTTGAGTTGCCTCGTTAATGAACTCAATTACGGCTCAATTATTTTCTATTCTAATTATGCTTGATGGTATTTTAATAGATTTATCTGAATTTCCAATATTGTCTATTATAAAATCGCCATTAGGTAAAGATGTTTTGATTTCTTTTAAAATACGTGATAGTGGATGCAAATTCCAAGGGTTCATTTAGGTGTATCGATTTTGTACTTAGTGGTTTCACTCCATTGGTCACATCAGATAATTTGGATCTAGCCTCAGATGTCTTATTGGCGAGATTAGTACCATTTTTTACTGTTCTGGAGAGTTTGTCATTAAACTTTTCACTCAAATCGGCTACTGATGCGTGATTTCCATTATCATATTCATCAGACAAATTGTCTATATTAGTATTGTTATAGTATGCCACACTGTTAGTATAAATAACTTCCATTTGGTCGTTTACCTTTTTATTTGATGTCTCCAACTCTATTGGGGGTAAATCAGTTTTATATTTAGGAATCGCATCATTCTCTAGCATAGTTATCTTCTTCAGTATTCCTTTGATTGGGACATCATCTGGCTGGTGGTTATCTATGTTTTTTAGTACATTGAGGCCCAAAAGCTTGTTGGAGGCATAATTCATAGAATTGTCAACGCATATATTATTAGAAGGCACACATTCTGAAGAATAGAATGAAGATGTTAAATAAGAATTTCGGAAAAAGGATAGATCTTATGTTTTAGGGTCGGTAATGTGAGAAAGTTTGAAAGTGGTAGAAGAATTAGGTTTCTTATTATTAGGTTTCATAAAAAGTACTTCTAGAGGCTTAGAACGGGGAAACGTACCGAGAAAAGATGAAGCGTTTCCTCTTTCAATTACAATACTTATTTGTTGTATAAAGAACAAAGTTGCTCTCGAATCATTGGTTTCTACTAATATTTTTTTACAGATTTCTTTAATGAATTTTAAAGCTTCATGACCAAAAACACCAGAGGTTTCAATTGCTACAGGAATAAAAATGTAAATGTTCTCCAAACTTTTTTATTTATTGATTTTAAAAGTTTCGCCTTGTAAAGCTGCAGCGCCTCAGAAGTAGATGTGGATCGGACATGGGACGGAGCCCAAGTGTCAGTGCAAGTGAAATCCCATATAACTGGTCTTCTGCGTTGCCACGGAATGAGGGTCATACCATCTGGACGTTCACCGTCGTCGCGGCAAGTACCTAACGGTTCCATCGAAGAGGAAATCTTTGCAGATGACAGGCCTCGTTTGATTAGGTCATTTACTGCAGAACGGCCGGCACTAAATTTGCAGCTTAGGCCGTGTCCACCATATTCATCAACATCAGCTCCGCAACGACAGCGATGTTTTACACAAATTTAACAACCTAAACGGAGACCAATAGAAATACGGAACCTTTAGTCATCTAAAAGCGTACTTAATGGGGCCGACGGTATAGCGTTCAACCATGCTCCTGATTCCTTTGAAAATGCTGAATTCAAACGAGCCTTATCCGGTAAATCGATAGCTTTTTAAAGCAAATTTTCTTTTTCAATGTTCAATAAAGGTATATCCCAAGATTTTTGAAAGGATTTATATTCATCGGGTACAACTTTGTTAGACTTTAATGACCAAATATTTTCTGCCTCCAATAATAAAAGGTCTTGTGCGTGGAAAAATATAGGCAGAATGTAATTAATGAAATTTTTTGAACTATTCAATGATGACAAAAAAGAAGGAAGAGCTACTGAAACGATTGAGCGAATTCCTAAACTACCATATGAAACAGGTAATGAAGCTTGTTTCCAAGAAAGGTCCTCTCATTTAAAGTTAATTAATGACTTTAATGAATGACGAATGGTGTTGTCAGAATTGATTAGTATATCATTATGTAACCAGGTCGGACTACATATTAAGACATATGTTAATTTGGAATTAATAGACAATTCTTGAGAAGGTAAAAAGCAATATGTGTCGATAACCAGGATAAACGAGAAGACATTTTTTTGAAAAAGGATAGTTTTTCATTGAAAGCTGATAGAAAGGATTCGTTTAATAAAGGAGCACCTAATAGGAATAAATTTTGTCTGTTGGTAATTGTTATGCCTGGTGCTACAGAATTAAATTCATCAATGGTTAGATTATTTGGTGATTCTAAGGAAAATAACTCGCATTTACTGAAATTGAGTTCAAGAGCAACATCCTTGGAATTGTTTATAATATAGACAAGAGACTTGAACACGGAATTAGCATTACCACCTAAAGAACCATCATCAAGTTACCAAGAATTGAATTCTGTGTCAATATTGCTTATAAGTTTGTGTATCGATATGCAATAAAGGAGAGGTGCCAAAGGGTCCTCTTGTTGGACGCCTCTTTTCCAATAAATGATGTTTTCGCCAAATAAAAGATATTAAGGGAATCGATAACATTGATTGATAAAAGGAAAAATTTCAAGTGGAATATCTGCTACAAGTTTTAATAAATGATCGCGATGAATTGCATTGAAAGCATTTTTAAAATCAATTTTCAGAAAAACTTTATTATTAACGTCTGGATTATTACACATAAATATACAGCTTAAGAACATAGTTCACATTTAAACACATCGTCGTCTTCATCGCAGCCTCCACATTGTTCATGGGCCCATATTTTGCATCTTAAGCAGCATATCCAACCCTTCCCTTTTTGGATTTTGAGAAAAGGCTTAAGCAGTAGAGACACTCTACATCTTCTTGCGCATCATCGTCGCTCCTATTTGTGTCATCTTCAAAATGAATTCTTGATTTCTTTGTCGCAACCTTGCTTTCAGCCTTCTTACTACCAAAAACTTGTTTTATAACTCCTGCTGGTTTTTGAGATTCCTAGCTCATTGTTATAAGGACTGTCTGTGATTATTGCGCTTGAACCTCTTGTTCTTTTTCTGAGTTTCCGTTCTATATTTTGGAATCGGAACGATCTCTTTTGGACTGACGAGTAAACTTGAGCAGCTTAGTCCACTATTTTGGATATTAATTATGCTTCCAACAACAGGTTGTTTGTTAGTTTGAGAAGTTGAAGGAACTGGATCTGCTACATCATTCGCTTTGTTGCCTTCATCATTGAAATTTTCGTTTTCCGCATGATATGTAATAACTGCAACATCTCTATCAGTAACTTTAGCCGCAGCAAAATTCCACAATGTCTGAACCCATTAATAGCTGCTGAAGGCACTGCTGCTCGAAGATATGCAGCACCAAATAATTTGCAAACTTGAAATTGTGATAGGGTTCTTCCTGGATTATTCTTAAGATATTTTTAAATCTCTTGGACATAAAACGTATTCAAGGGCCCCATAAATACCACATCAAGCGGCTGTAATTTGTGACTGCAATGGGGCGGTAGACGCAAGACATTCACGAAATTATCACGTGCCATATTGATGAAAACTAGGTTTTTTGTATGCGTAACATGCCCATCTAATATTAACAAGCAAGGATCTTCGGCTGTGTAATGATGGGTATAAATAAATTATAAAAATGATTATTGGAATTGGGACAACCTGTATTATATGAAAAATGAGATAATATATATTCAGCTAGTTCGTTACGAAATTATATTAAACAAAAAATGTTTATAATTTCGTAAAACTAGGTTATCGGAAGTTATAGCGTAAGTTATTTCAACTGTATTTTAGAACCATAATTTCAAACAAAAAATTGAGAAATACATTAGCTCATGTATGAAATCGCAAATTCAGCGACCCACATATGGAGTATACTCGATAGGTAAATGAAAAAATTTAATGAAGAGGGGAATGAAAAAATTGAAACAGAATTAGAGCGTGTCCGTTCTGAACACCACGTGGAGTTTTCGTGAATTTTGCGAAAATCACTAGCATAAGTGATTGTTTGTTCTGTGCATATTCTTTGGGTCACCACGCTCCACGTCTGAGGGGAAGAGATTCGTCTCCGGTGAGTAAATTGATCATTTTAATTAACAGACTAAACATTATTTGAGGGGTGTACATGCAGAATCGGGACATATAAAAAATTGACAAAGGGTCGTCTTATTGTATAATCTAACAACCTTTCGATATATTGCTTCTCGCTATCGACTACATATATAAACTGACAATCAGATCGTCGGGTTATTTAGTTTACTTAAGTAATAGTATAGCATCTTCTAATTAAGAACTAGGGAGTAAATACCAATTATTTTAAATGATTGTAAGGTTGGTATATTAATATATCAAATAAACCCGTTTACAAATTTTTAAATAAATTCAATCGATCAGACAATCTCAGGCAGTTTTAAGTTCATTCATGTTAACTCAATTTATAAGTAGAATTTAGCCCATATCACAGTTACTTGAATAGAGAGAGGGGAACGAATCCTCAGGAGTTCCTGTTATCTGGTGTAATTCGAAGTATATTTTGGTCAAAATAAAGTAAAATCTAATCTAAAGTGTTAATTCAATTTTCGTCTATACATTTTTATTATTTTCAATTTTATAAAAGGTAAATCAAACTGCAATTCCTTCTATCGGTTTCTCAATTGTATTTTATGAGCCTATTGCTAAGAAGTTAAACTGTCGACTTTCCATATATTGTATAATTTCTTTTTTTGTTTGTTGTTAATTATAAGTAATAAGTTTCGTCCCACTCATCTTTTCAAAATTATAAACCTTTTGTTCGAATTTGGCAACTGTTATTTAAATTAATTTCTGACTTTGTTAATTATAAATTTCGACTAACTTATAAGGGAATATATTTATTAAGTGAACTCGACCTTTCATTTAAAATGATTCTAAACTTTTTTTTATAAATCCTCGTATTGTAAACCGAGGTCGAACTCCAAGCTCTTTTGGGAAGAACAGCGTTAGTCCGCTCAAAAGTAATGATTCTTCTTGTGTTAGTGAAAGAAAATTTAGGTAGCTAGAACATCCACGCACTGGCAAGGGGTTAATCATAATTATTGTTACAAGAAACGTAAGGGTCTTTTAACGACCCTGGTAGTGTTACACTTCGCATGCTTCAGAAAATGTTTTAACCATTTAATGAAAATTTCCAGCTGCATCCATCCTGATTTATGACAGGCAAATCCTGTTCCAGGTGGAGCCCCGTCCATTAACTCTTCCATCATTCTCACTCTAGGGAAGATTATCATTGGGGGAATGAATGAACCACCAGCAGACATGCACACTACAATTGTTGATAAAACTCCTCTTTCAAAAGATGTGAGGCTACCTACTTGTTTCCGACCTTTTCGTGCAAAAATTTTACTTGATTTAGACTGGACAGTTGTAAGCCCCGTCTCTCATCCACATTAAAAATTCTAATGACCTTGTATGGGAGCCGATTGAGCAAATTATCTAAGAGATCTAAAAACTTGTCAACGCTGGGCTTATTGAAGGTTCTAGCTCGGGCTGCACTAGTGGCTTCAGGTGTGCGAAGGCTAATTTCCGGAAACGAAACCCGTTTAACCAGTCTTCCCCAGCAAGCTCGGTTTGTCTGTTTAAATTATGCTTCAAGCCGTTTTTTCAGCTAATTAATATGCAAGGGATCTAACGTCTTTTTTAGTGAGATCATAAAAACGAGTTTCCAGTTCCTGGATATGTTGGACAATTTCTACTTCTTGGTCCAAAGTATAAACTGAGCGGATAACGCCCAAGTCTTTAATATTCCCTTTAGCATCTCTATTTTCATTTAGGACTCTTTGTTTGAGAGTATTTCGCGGAACATTAAAAGTTTCACTGGCTGTTTGGAATGGCATATGCAGTTCCTTCACGGCTTTGATTGCTGGTGCCATGGCTTTAAGATCCCATGATCCTTGGTGTGACGTTCTTGTGTACTTCCTTGGTATTTTCTGAAAAGAAATTTTCAAGTTAACACTCAATACAAAATGAGATGGGTTAAAGTGGCCACTTCAAAATTTACACGGGGTATAGTGGACACTTGGTGGCCACTTTACCCCATCTTGCACCTCATGAGAAATGTGATAACCTACACAATGTAGTTCGCATATTCATCAATTATATTATATGAATACATACCTTATATCAAATGTTAAGGCTCTGCAAAAACGTAGCACTCTCAAACTTATCAATTTTATTGTACAGCTAATTGAACTCAACCTCAACACTACATCAACCTCGTGCAAAAAAACAATTATGCAGATCCCATCTGATCTGTAGATCTTATGGTTCCGTATTTGTATTACAGTTCACTGTAATGATGCCCGTGACAGTTCAGCGCTTTACCGCACAGGTGACGCTGGTAGGACAAAGAAAAATTAAAAATTACTTGTAACCACTTTACCTTGGGTGGCCACTATATCCGCATCTCACGTACTTCTAAGTCTTCCAATACCTCCCAACATTTTTCCTTTTCCACTGCGTCAAAAGCTGCCTTCAAGTCAATAGATGTTGAATACATTTCTTCTATAGCTTCTATTATATTATCATTTAGCCTTCTTAAAATGTATGTATTATCATTTGCTTGTCGTCCTGGTCTAAAAGATGCTTGTTCCTCTTCTAATTTTGCTTCTACGTATCGTCTTAATCGGGTCTCTATTATTTTCCTACGAATTTTAAAGCTGGTTTGTGCTGAGCATATTGGTCTATAATTATTGCCCAGTGTTTGGTCCCCTTTTTATGTATTGACAATGTAAGTTTATTAGATTTTGATTTTTGTATCTAGATAGACAAAATTGCATGTATAGTCTAGTCCTTCTTTTCGCTCTTTTTTCGAATGGATTATTCTCTCTCAAGTTTCACAAGTCGATCTTAAATTAATAATCAAAATAACAGGTACTCAATGTTTGTGTATATTTTCCTAATACTGCTACGTTCCTGTTTGTAAAACGTCGACTGAATTATTGAACATATAGTGTAGAGTTGATCTCAATAGAATTTACATAAAAACCTGGTAATATCTACTAAATATCAAGGGCGACCTGGCAATATCTCGTAACTCGGATTTTTAGCAAAAATGAGATTTTCATGACTTTGGCTGCATCTGATAGGTGCGCATGTTCCTGGAATATATCCCATCTTATGAAATTATGTAAAGAGTGAGAAAATGCTATTGCAATTTATCCTATCTGAACCGGTTCTACATTTTCTACATGCACGGACCTGCAAGAGCTACTATACCGTTAACCGTTAGATTGTAATGGCGGGGAACGACTGCTTTGTCGTTAAGTTAAATCAAGCTAATTATTAATTCGTATTCGCTTATAAACATTTTATAGCTTCATTTTGTATCGAAATATACGGTTTTAAAGATAAATACTGAGTTTTTCGCATCTGTGTGAAGCCTTGAATAATATCCTGTCACTTGTATTCACTTAGGAGGCTGTATTGTGCTACCAAACGAAAATTTTCCAAAAATGACCAAAAATGTATCTGAATTCATAGGACCCGTTGTACTCGCTCTGGTGAACTGAAAATCAATAGGGTTCATCTGTGAGACACTCTGAAAAATATCCAATTATAAAATTGGTCACTAGTATACACTCCAAGGGCTGTATTTCTCCAAAATCTACTAAAAATTTGGTATTTCGGGACCCATAATACCCGTTTTACTGACTCTGGTGTGCTGAAATTCATTAAAGTTCATATACGAGATGCCCTGAACAATACGCAATCATAAAATAGCTGACTTTATGTACTCCGGAGGCTGTATGGTGCTAACAAGACATGTTACAAAACGTGGCCGACGACACACACACACACAGGAATTTTTTTCTAACAAGCCGTTTCTCGTATTTTTCTTACTGAAAAACGTGAAAATAACTCAAAGAAGGGTTGGTGGAAAAGTAACAATACTGTTAATAATAGTGTTGTTCATGAGCATGAAAAAAACAGTTCACCAATCTGTGATTTGGACAATATGTTTGTAGTTTTCGAGGACGGCAATACCTTAAACAGCGATTTTACTTGTCTAGATAGTAATAATGATGTAATATCACTAAAATAAATGTAAATCGAGGCTGTGTTGCTCTAGTATAGGGGGTATCGAAAATCAAGACTGTTCGTCATGTTCCCAGAGTTTCACCTATTGAACCAATTAATGTGTATTTACCCTCATATGAATTGAATTCCAATTCTGATCTTCAAGACGAGGATTATAAGCAATCAACTAAACCCTCTGATACTGATAGCGAAGTGTCTAGAGCCCATTTCAACATGATGTCCAGGGCGTAGATGAAAATGAATAGTTGATGAAGTAGCAAGAGTCCAGAAAAAGAAACATGGTGGCTGATAAAAACAAATGGAAGAGAGAGAAAAAGCTTTATATGCAAGGAGAACAATATTTGGATTTTCCCAAGAATAAAGCTGAAAACATGCAACAGAATCATATAAGAGGCAAAAGGTATATGAAACCAGCATGCGGATCTTCGTTTTGTAAAAAGTCAAAGGAAAAAAGGCAATGTTTGCAGATAATAAAAGAATGCAGGAAAGTAAAATGGACTGGAAACAACGAAACGCTTTCGTTGTATCAAATGTTCCAAACAGTCCAGATCGAGTACCCGCCCTGGTCGAATAGCATCAAGTCCGGTCATAGCCGATATCAGATGCATAGAATATTCAGAAGATGGAAAAATTACGGTGAAACTTGATTACGATGACAATTTTATTGAGATTTCTAGTAAGGCCCAAACTAACGGATGCAATTTTGTATCCTTCACCTTTGAATGCAACCTGTTCGATTGAAAAAGAAAATATGTGAGGAAGAGAAGGAGTAAACTTTAATTTGAAAACAGCCGAGCATTTTATTCTATTATTGTTGGGTGAAGTTGCATTAAACAAATTTAAGGAGTGGTTGAAATTTCTCCGATATCAAATAGAAAAAACGAGAAATCCTATCTATTTTTTTTATGAAATTAAATAAAAAAATGTGCTTCCACATTTCTCGCAGTTTTGATATTGAATGCTGTATCATTCTACAAAAATAATAATATTCCTTTTCCCCTGTCTTTATTAAAACAATTTTTCATTGCTGCTGTAAAATCACATCGAACAGAGATTGGAGGTACTACTAGGTTGCCCACGATATCCTATTCGAAATGGGAAGTGAATGAATGTATTTCATTGGAAGAAATAAATATTTGACATGACACAACATACAGGAATACTTTAGAATTAAATATACATCCCAAAGTTTACAACCTGTAAAAATACGTCGTTTTATCTTCCAGGTTTCATGAGTCATCGGATTCAAAGAATCATCCTGTATTATTTGTAGTTTCATAATGATCTAATGTATACTTGCTTAGTTAATAGTTTTCAAATGATTTTAAATGTTTCGGATTGCGTTATGATAATAAGTAAACTTAAACTAATAGTTGCTTTGCTACATTTGTGAAAATTTCAATTCAGTTTAAATGATAACCTTTAGAACTCAATATCTGAGTTGTTTGTGTGTAATGAGTCAATTAAAATATGTGAATATTTCAAGAATTTTTATCTGTTAAACATGTTAACCAGTTTTTAGAAAATTTCCGGTTGAACAAGATATTAAACAATTTGTTTGAAATATTTGTTTATCAATTAATATTTAAACTATTGTGGAATTATTTAGAAACAATTAGTTTGATTTCAAAACAATTCAAAATTCAGTTGAATTTGATTGATTTACTACCTTTACATTATATTGTTGTGATACATAATGCATGCCTTATTATACTCTAGAATATATCATAAAATATATGAATTATATTTGAATTTTATACTTTAGATTATAAATATTTTGTGGAATGGGAATAATGAAAATGAAGATGAGGTTCGGCAAATCATTAACAGCTATTTAGCTGAAAGATAAACAATTATACTTTACTCAGCAAATATACCGGATATTACATGAAAGATATAACCTTTGACTTATTTAAATACAGAACATAACCTTTGGCATATTCATATACCTAATAATGTTAATTCTTTTGTAAAGAATGTGATTGTTTACATTTTCATAGAATGAATTGATGCTTGTGTTCAGGGTAATTTGAATAATTTATTTCCATAACTCATGATATTCAGGATGATTCAAAAGAATTGGTTACCAAGCCATTTGTTTATTAAGGCTTCTTTCCATATGGCAATTTATATTGAGACATTCTTTATGTAGCGCCAATATTATTATTTTTTTTATTCAAACTAATTTGCTTCCACCCAAGGTGATTAGTGGTGTATAACAATATACAATACTAAATTTTGTTTAGTAAATTAATGTCCTTTAAGAATCCCAACAATTTTTCAACTGGGCAATTTACACCTAAGAGTACATTTAAATCTGTAGGTAGTCTATATTTTAGCCGGTTCGTGTCAAACTTAGTGCAATTAATCAGGACATGTTTCACTGTTAAATGTTCTTGACATTGATCACATATAGGAGCATTGTCTTTATTGAAAAGATAAGTATGCGTAAATTTGCAATGCCCTGTTCTAAGTCTAGTAACAATCACTTGTGCTCTGCGTGTTGTGGTTGGATGCTTCCACAGCGTCACTGTTGACTTAAATTCGCGAAGTCTGTCTTGCGATCGCTGCCAGTCTTGTTGCGAGTGGTTGTGAACTTTTTCCCGCATAAGTGTTCTCAAGTCACTTACCTCGCACTTTGTTATGAGTTCGGCATTAACTTTTACAATTGCGTTACGCGCACATAGGTCCGCTTCTTCGTTGCCTCTGATGCCAATGTGAGCAGGAATCCACATGAAATCGACAGATTTCTTGTCGTGATGGATTTTATGAAGATGCGATTCAATTGATTGTAATATTGGGTGCTTGGGATAAGGATGTTTCAAGGAATGAATGCTACTTAAGGAATCAGTTAAAATTAGGGTTTTGGGATTTGGAAAGGAGGTAAATACTTTGAGGGCATGAAAGATAGCATAGAGTTCTGCCGTAAATATTCTAGTGTGAGGGGAGAATTTTATGCTGTTAGATTCAGTTGTAGTCACTATTGCAGCACCCACTCCAGCCTCCGATTTCAAAGCATCCGTGTAGACTAGGTTAAAGTCATTGTAGTCATGTAGTATTCTGTTGAGTTCTGCGAAGCATCTGATTCTCTAACGTACCCGGTTGGTGAAATTTTACCTGCTTTACACGCATTTACGGGTTGTGATACGACTAGTAAAATTGGCACAAAAAAAAGCTTTTGAAATGATAAAAATAACAGAAAATCGTGATGCTTTAGTCCCTCTTGGCAATGGCTTAGAATTAAGTACTATGGAGTTGAAAGGCTTAGAAACCTTGTATTTAAATATTTTGGGTAAAAAAGGTAACACCGCGGATGAAGCTAGACAAATTATTTTTTCTCATTGCTTTGGCACTACTATTAATCTATCTGAAATTTCGTACACATCAGATGCCTTGCAATTGCATGCACTTAGAGCTACAGCTCAAACGCACATTTGGAAAAATGCATTGAATCCCCAATATGAAACATTAGATTTTACGAATTTCGGATACACATTAGAGAATAGTACTTTGTTACCTTTATTTATAAACAAAAGTCCATTCCCAACTAATCTTAAAATCCGTGTAATTGTAAGAAAGCCTGTAAAACCAAAGCATACATCTATGTGGTTGTGATTCAGAAGGCTGTAAGAATATAATATATAAAAACGATATTGATAATAAATAAATACTTATTTTTAAATCTTGTCCCATTATTTCATAATTCTCGAACTTCAACCTTCATTTGAAGAAGTTATTCAATATAATTACTTTCTATTTTAATAATAAAAAAGGAGTATAAACTTATAAAAAGTAATTTTAATTACAAGTTCCGATTTATGCTTAAATACCTTTTGAAAAATTGATTTCAAAAAAAATTGTTAAAAACTAATTGTAGACAATTATTAATAACATTGCTCTCTCTTTAACAATCTTGATACAGTTGATAGTTTTTAAGATAAATGAGTCAGAGAGAGACGGCGATACTTAAAGGTAAGCGACGCATACTTGTGAACGCCCGAAATTAACATTTAAAAAACAGGTATAAACAATAAAAAAATTAAATCTCTATTAACAGTATTATTACCTATTGTACAAAGAATTAAAAGAAATATTATTTATATATATATATATATATATATATATATATATATATATATATATATATATATATATATATAGGGTAACTTTTTTATTGGGGAATGCGGCAATGTGAGAAAGAAAACTCTGTTTAGTTAATCCTAAGCTTTCGATAATTTATTATTATCATTATCAAAGAATCTTCAAAATGAATATTATATAAATTTGAAATATGTTTTAAAGTAAAAATATTTTTTACTTACACTAATTGAGGTTGTTCACAATAATATAATATCTATTTATACGAAGAAACATCATTGTACAGTACAATTTTAGCGTGAAAATATTTAAATTGGCGTATTATCAAATTGATGACAATTTGTGACAAGTTGATGTAGTCATAGAAAACATTTATATATGTATATATATATATATATATATATATATATATATATATTCAGTACATTAGTATAGGATATAATAATATGTTTACTATACTCTTATTATATTCAAATGAAATATAAGTAAATCAATAAAAAGAATTCTCCTCTATAACGCCTTGATCTCCACTATTATCTTTTTTGTCGAATGATAATAAATAACTATAAATTGAATTTATATTCTGAATATCAGTTCTTTTATTTAAACAATTATTCTCTTGCGCAATGAATGTCATTTCCAGGAAAATCCTTTTAGAGTAATTGTCTTCTTTACAGAAAATTTTGAAGTTTTTATAATCAATTATATGTTTTGTTGAGAAAACGTGTTCTGCTAATGCTGAACGTTCTGGGTATAATCTTATAATTATCATAATATGTCCAATAATGTTAATTCTTCCAAATAGATTTTGTTCAGTTGGTGGAAATATTTCAGATACATTTGGTTCAACACAGAATTGAATCTTTCTCACCAAGAATTTGATCTTCTTTTACACACCACTAGGAACTATTCTTGTTTATCTGCCTTTTACCCGGTTTCTATTGTTGTTGACTGGCGATCTTACAGTTGGTCTTCTGCTGGATGGTTTGTTATTTTTCATTTGTCTTAAGTCTGTCCTGACGCATTCTGTCCACGTGCTTATTCCATTTTTCCTTCTGACCTTTATCCGATAGATAAAGTTTTGTATGTCACATTACTCTCGCATGCTGCTTTTGCAGCATATGTTAAGATGAGTCTTACCGCTGTTTTATACACTCTCACCTCACTTTGGACACGAATTTGTTTTTCCATATGATGTAGGAATATCGCGTGATATGTTAACAACAACAACAAAGAGTTTCATGGGTAATTCACGCAAAATAAGGGTTACTGAAATAGAGTGGTAACCGTGGACATGCATGTTTCTGGCTCATTTTGCCTCTTCAGCACGGCATAACCAAACAAAACATATAATTGATTATAAAAACTTCAAAATTTTGTGTAAAGAAGACATTTACTCTAAAAGGATTTTCCTGGAAATGACATTCATTGCTCAAGAGAATAATTGTTTAAATAAAAGAACTGATATTCAGAATTTTAATTCAATTTATAGTTATTTATTATCATTCGACAAAAAAGATAATAATGGAGATCAAGGCGTTATAGAGGAGAATTCTTTCTATTGATTTATTTATATTTCATTAAAATATAATAAGAGTATAGTAAACATTTTATTATATCCTATACTAATCTACTGAATATATATATATATATATATATATATATATATATATATATATATATATATACATATATATAAATGTTTTCTATGACAACATCAACTTGTCACAAACTGTCATCAATTTGATAACATGCCAATTCAAATATTTCCACGCTAAAATTGTACAATGATGTTTTTTCATATAAATAGATATTATATTATTGTGAACAACCTCAATTAGTGTAAGTAAAAAATATTTTTACTTTAAAACATATTTTAAATTTAGAAAATATTCATTTTGTAGATTCTTTGATAATGATAATAATAAATTATCGATCCCAACTAACAATTTAAGTCATAAATACTCTAGTCTAAGGAAATATTACCTATCCATGGTAATAATTTCGTATTTTTTACGAAAATAATACCTTTATCGTAAGATCGTTCAATAGAGTAAATTTATAAAGTAAATAATACGAAAGATTTACTCGCAGTATTACCTAAAACGTAACAGTAACAGTTAAAGCCATTTTTACGCAAACATTACTTTCAGATTTACTTATATATTATTTTCACTTATAAGTATAATTTTGGCGGTAATAATTACCATTAGGTTTACGTAAATGTTACCTATAAGTTATTTTCACTTATGGGGAATTGCTGTGGTTATAATTACGTTTCTAATTTTACTTTAAACTTCGATTCACTTTTAAGTCGCAAATGCTTGTTTTTATGACGTAAGTATTTCAACAGTTTATTACAGATAGGTTTGTGATTTATTTGTCAAATTTATGGTATTTTGTTGGAAATCGCTACTTAAAAAATTACTTTTTAGTTAATACAACTTTGGTGTTGCCAAAATCTCGGTAAGGTCGTTATTTTGTTGGACGCCATAATGATTATTAGTTTCAATTTTGTGTATTTCGAAATTAATATCGAAATTATACTTAGTCCCACTTTTGAGCCCAGAACATTGTTATTATATCATTTTTATGACCAAACTGAATGTACGAATACCCTATAATAAAGTTTATCGATATGAAATTAATTTCTTGACTGTATTATACGTTTAACATTATTTGTTTTCTCTTAGAAAAACTGATTATTTTGGAGGCGACTAATAAATTAAGAGCTAAAAATATCCATATTATCAGTAAAGTATGCCCGGTTTATGGTTTTGAAGTTAGAGAACTCTGAATTGAGCATGTTTTACTTTATATTATTTACCAATATTATATTATTGTGATTATGTAGAGCATGTCACCATAGTTTAGAAGTTTAGTTCTAAACTATTAAAGATAAAGAGATACAATTTTGATTCACGTATCGCCGAGGAGGATAGAAAATATATTGCCAAAAATACTACATAATTACGTTATAATTACATCGTTGAAAGGGTATCATCACGCCTTTGTGTCCGTCACTGCAAGGTTTTCACGACGTCGTGATTACCACAAATGTGTTCCCCATTTTGGTAGTAGATACGTTTTAACGACGTATTTAGAACGTAACAACGACTAGTAAAAATTACTTGAAAGTTGACTAGGTAGTCAGTTTTACGCTTTTACGACTTAAAATGTTAGTTGGGCGAAAGCTTAGGATTAACTAAACAGAGTTTTCTTTCTCACATTGCCGCATTCCCCAATAAAAAAGTTACCCTAACTAGTTTCGGCGACGAACTACTTTCGTCTTATATATATATATATATATATATATATATATATATATATATATATATATATATATATATATATATATATATATATATATATATATTTAATATATTTTTCAAGGGACGAAAGTAGCCAAATTTGAGATTTTTGGAAGATTTAAAAATTCATATCTCTAAAAATAATAACTTTATCGGTAAAAGTCATAGGACCTTATTTATTTGTATATCAATAAAGAATATAAAAAAAAAATTGTTTGGTTGAAAAATGACAATTCCTTGCAATTGTTTAAACAATTTTAGTTTAAACAATATGGCACCGGGTTCCCTCATGGCAACATGCATTTATATAATCAGTAGGGCAATTTGGAGACGATCGCATAAAGAAATTGGGGTGGAATAGTTTTCGGTACTCATGGACTATCTGTCAGAGCCAAACTCCGTCAATATTATTAGCTGCAGTCCAAAAATATATACAGTGCTATTCAAGAGTCCCCTCCCCCCTCGTATCTTTTGAACGGCTACACTTACATTAATAAAATTTGGAGGGTTGTATACTTCTCTACGAATGGTAACATGTGACGTAATAGTTAAAGATGACGTCACAGTGCCACTCTGGCCAATAATTTTAAATAGGACCTTATGGCAAGTGATATCTCGTTTGAAAGGCATTGACATTGGCTACAGAGCCATATTAATTTTGTTTGGGTTTGAATTAATTTTGACCGATAAATTAAATAAATACCAAAATTATTATTTCACATTTAAATATTGAAGATTTTTCAGTCCGCCTCTGGTTAGTTGTCAAAAAAATTGACTTTTTTAATTTAATAGTATTTGTTGCTTTGCAAAGTTCTCCTAAATTGCTTGAATATTTAATTTTATTATTGTTTAACGAGGTGTTTAAGAGTTTACATAGGCAAAATGGTACGTACCCAAGCCGACAAAGTAGCAGCTATCTTAATAATTGGTGAATCTAGAAAGAATATCCATGGAGCGGAACGTTTATTTAATGAGAGATGCCCAGATCGCCATATCTCGAGAACTTATTTGAGGGAGCTTCTTCACAAGTTTGAAGCAACACGTAGTGTTCAAGATGCCAAACGATCTGGTCGACCAACATTTAGTGATGATAAAAAAATTGATATAGTTGCTGAAATGGTAGTCAACCCTACTTCCTCTTCAACTAAAGTTGCGTCTATCTGTGAAGTTAGTAAAAGTACAGTACAGAGAGTGTTGGCTAAAAATAAATTTCATCCATACAAGTTAAAAATGGTGCACCACCTTTCGGATGACGACCCCGACAGAAGACTCGAATTCTGTGAATGTATGACAAATAAAATTAGTCAAAACCCACATTACACAAAAACAATTTGTTTTAGTGACGAAAGTACTTTTTGCCTCAATGGAAATGTGAATACACAAAATGTAAGGTATTGGAGTGACACAAATCCTCACACCTTTCGGGAACAACATACCCAATTTCCAGAAAAAGTCAATGGTTGGGCAGGTATTTTGGGAAACCACATAGTTGGTCCTGTTTTCCTAAATTCAAATTTAAGCGGTGAAGTGTATCTGGAGATGTTACAAAATGCAGTTGAGCCGTTAATTCTTGAAATTCTGGAAGATAATCAAGATGAATTCGGCCATCTGGAAATAACATTTCAACAAGAAGGTGCTCCTGCACATCAATATGGTGCAGTAAGACGTTACCTGGATGAAGAATATCGAGGTAGATGGATCGGCCGGCGAGGTCCTATAGAATGGCCAACTCGGCCACCAGATCTGACACCATTAGATTTTTTCTATGGGGGTACTTGAAATCCAAGGTTTATACTACGGCACCAGATAGCATTGGCGTATTGAAAGAAATAATTACTGAAGAATGCAATGCTATTTCAGCTGACACATTCGAACGAGTACGACAAGAGTTTACTAATAGGATGTATTACTGTCAGGAAGTAGACGGAGCACATTTCGAACACTTGCTATGAGAATCCATTGTTGATATTTGATTAATTAAATTTAAAAAAATAATTTCAATAATATTGGTATTTCTTTAATTTATCCGTCAAAATTAATTTAAACCCGAACAAAATTAATATGGCTATGTAGCCAATGTCAATGCCTTTCAAACGAGATATCACTTGCCATAAGGTCCTATTCAAAATTATTGGCCAGAGTGGCACTGTGACGTCATCTATTACTATTACGTCACCTGTTACCATTCGTAGAGAAGTTTACAACACTTTATTTTCACTCTCCAAATTTTATTAATGTAAGTGTAGCCGCTCAAAAGATACGAGGGGGGAGGGGACTTTTGAATAGCACTGTATATGTTAAGTCGCATGTATAGAATTAAAGTATCATATTTTTAACTAAGAAATGAAATGTACTGGAAAGTAAAATTTTAATGAAATCCATGAATACATCATAAATATATGCTTAAGTATCAACTAAGCTAATTCGATATCCCAACCAATGACACGCAGCATAATTTAACTCTTGTGTTTATGAAGTAACTATCCTATATATAGATTCAGTAGCCATATTGGAAATTCCAAAATTGATCCAGTAACATTACATTATTTCGAAAAATATTCATAATATATAATTAACAACTCACTGAATGGCATAACACTTGACTAAACAATATTGTTTACCTGTATATTGGCGTTCCTAGGTCTTCTCTATACCATAATACTAATAACACCTGATCACCAGGTTCCATTGTTGATATATCGCATGGCAGGTATACAGGATCTCCAACTACAGCGTCGACTTGTGCAATGGGGACTGAAACAAAATATTACTGTTATTGTATTACAAATTTTCAATGTTGCACACAAAAGTTTATTAAGCAATACAAAAATATCCAACCATTATTCTATTAATGAAATAATATATTATATAGATATATTATAATATATTTTCGAATACGGTAATTCATAATGTTGAGAAGTTCAATATGTAGTACACCAAATATGAGAATATTGTTAATTCTTGAAGACAATCAAAAGAAATTGCGAAGTGCTTGATAATTTGTAACAATTTGTTTCTCTAGATACTTCTGGAAACTCTTATAAATTGTAACTAGAACAACGGGATGCAATTGAAGGACTTGCAAAGTCTAAATTTGGTTCTCTTTATAAATATAGTGCATTTTTAACAATCGTTCAAAATGTTATTATGAAAAATGATGAAACGATTGTAAGCTCTGTTACTTTCCAACTGAACTTGGTTAACTTATTGAGTTTTATTTTTCTACTAACAGGTGAAAAGTAGAAAATGACTATTTCAAATATTGGTTAATTTCATGAAAGCTCTCATTTTCTTCTTCTTTCAGTTATCTCAATCTCCACTTTGGATTGTTCAGATTCTTCATCCCACTTTTTTCTTCTCTTCCTGTCCTCGCAATCATCCATTTGTTCATTGGTCTTCTTTCTTTTGTTTTTCTTTGCATCTAGCAATCAAAATTTCATTTACCACTCACACTTGTTCGAACCATTTCTTCTTCTATCATATTTTGCCACAAATAGTATTTTTTCCACATTAGCAGTAGCATTTATTGTAGATTCGTGTTTATTTTAGTATTTATATTTTGGTAATTTGCAATGTATTTTCTATTTTAGATCCATCAATATATATTTGAAGTTCTTCTTGATTTAAGTGTACTCATATATGTGATTTTCAGAGAAACCAGTTAGTGAATTTAAGTCTAGTGTTTTGTAATTGTTGCAGTATTGTGAATATCGAAAAATATGTTCCCATTTTTCCAATTGATGCTTCCAGAGAATATTTAACACAACCATGAAAATTGATACAATGTCATAATATCTGGATTCAGAACTTTGAACTAATTGCACAAACTCAAGCCGTGCGTTAATGAGCTTCATGAATGATTGACGGAAATGCAACTGAATATTTGTAACAAGCTTCAGTTGAAAATTACGTTCACCTTCAATGCCTAATATCTGATTCATACGTTTAGTGCTAAAATCCCATCATTAGAGCATTAAATTCTATATTCATTTAACGGCAAATCGGTTTATTCCTTGTGTTTATACATGGATCTGAGTGACAGACATTTGCTTCCATTTTATATTGAATATTAGATATATCCTTAAAATAGAAACATCTGCTAAGGGAAAATAAAAAAGTAACTAACGTTAATAAGAAGAAATGGTATTAAGTTGAAGACTTACAATCATTTTTAGAAGTTGCAGTAGCAACACCTGGGTGAAATATTCTAAGCTGTGAATTTCTCTGTAATTTTCGTTTTGAAACTTCATTTTTTTCAGTTTATGCTCCCGTGGACATAGGTCTTCATTAACCACGTTAGAAAAACCAATATAAAACATAGTCTTTCTCTAGTTTCCTAGTACTCCAGACGAGAACAAACATATAACTACTTATTTCAATCAAAAATTACTAAGAAAATATTTGTGTTACGCATTTGGGCTGAATCGCCATATTTTGAGGCCAAGAAACCTTATTTTATTTATTATAAATCATCAATGAATTTCCCTGTATAGGCAGTGAATGTATTTATTCATCCTAAATTCGAGATCTTCTTATTTTGGTAATGGATACCACCGCCAACCTTTGAACTCATCATAGTAGATAACAAAATTTAATAACTCATTAAAATAATCAATAAAAGATATCATAATTGTACTGAAGTTTGCATTTACAAAATTTGTCATATATATAATCAATTAGTACGTAGAAAACTCATTAAGGAATACAAAATTCCAGCTCAATTGAAGATAATACGAAGCTAAATACAGTTGACCCTCAAGTTACACTTTCATTATTAGCTGGATAATTTGCCGGAGAGTACTCGTGTCCGTTCTCTTTAAAATGGCTGCTCGAAAAGTGATATTCAGTGTTCTATGTTTAGTGATTTATTTCACGTGTTCGGTTTCTTCGGCTAACATTAGGGACTGTGGTAAGTAATTTTATTAGTGTTATTTGATCAATTAGTGAAAATAATTGTGAATATAAATACGTTTAAACTGCGATTATCTTATTTGTTCAACAATAACGTAACAGTATTTCCTACATAAAAGAGTATAGCTAGTAATTTTTTTTCGGGTTAGGTTAGTGTTGAAGTTTTTTCTATAAATAATTGGTTAATATTGCGGTTTTGCATTGACGGAGTGGAGGGTAGAAAAAAACGGTAAATTTTTCCTGAAATTTGGTAATTATAGTGTAGTGAGACAAAGTTTGAAGCAACTTCTATCAATAGTTAGATTCCACATGTTCTGGTTTGTACAAAGTTTTTAGAACGATCAGAGTATGCTTACTATTTTCTGTGGAAGGTAGATCTGTGCTACGTAGATAATATTTCCCCGGAATCCCAGTTTTTTCATATTATTGGAGGTCTTAGCAAGGTATGAATTAGAGTACAAACCAAAACAACAAACATATTAATACAGTCGAGTGGATGTGGGGTGTAGCTAAGTCAAGTTTTCAACTGAATAGGGAAATAAAAATTTATTTATATATACGAATGTATGTGGCGGAAGTGGAGTAAATACTCTCACGGCGGATATTAAGAAGCTATTGCCTGCTAAGTAGAGTAGAAATAGATGATGTAAATTTGAAAATGATATGTCAAGAAATATGGAGATTTTATTTTTGAGGTAGTTGAATATATTATTCTACTCCTTTTTGTTATAACCGTCGTGTGAATCAAATCAGTGAGGAGAAAAGTTCAGTTTGGATGAAAAAATAATGGTATTAGCTTTATTCCAATTATTGATAACATAAGCAATAATTATCAAAATTTTCATGAGATTTATGGGTGTGATTGAATAAAAATTAGTTTCCAGCTCAGGATAATAATTTTCATCCATTTTTTTTACAGTTTTAATAACAGCCACTACAGACGCAGACTTAAATTTCTGGAATTTTTTAATTTGTTTTATGTGTATTTACAGTGCAAGGAGTAGATATTTTTATTAGAGAAGGGTAATGTTTTAGGGATAAAACATTGAGGCCTAGTTGATGTGAATAGAGATTTTATCTTAAGAATATCGTTTATGTCAATTGCAATATTTGTTTTGTTGTGTATGTAGTAGTATGATGCTTGTTTGTAGTCTTTAGCTGCATAATTTTTTACTCATTTTTGTGGTATTGTGATAAAATTGCAGAACTTAAGAGTTGTTTCAGCCAATTTACTCACGCGTTTCATCTAATCTTAAAACTCTCCAAATGATTTTATGTGGACCAATAATATTCGTCTAACATAAAGTTCTTAAAAATGAAATCATGAAAACAAAAATTGAAGTGCCACTCTCAAAGAACTCAATATATTGATTGTCGTAGTATATTTGATACATTGAGACAAAATACCATAGCTCCACATTATAAGGTTGAGAAAACCTTAAACATCTTTTAATTATGATTGAAAATGTAATGAGAATACAAAAAAATATGATGTGTATATAGAGAAGAAAAAACGAATACTAAAACTGCACTTGTACTCCAGGTACTTTTAATAATGTATGTTTTGATGAATATGGATCAATAAAGAAAAAAACAGGTTCTTGGAAAACTATTCATAGATAGTATTTTTACCTTTGATTGCCCAACCTATTTTTGGTAATAAGAAAATTGACATATTAAAGTCTACCACCATATGATTACTACAAGCCATTGAATGTACCTCTTGAGACTCAAACTACAACAATTACAAATTCAAAACATTAACTAAAATCAAGTGAAGATGGTCTTTATGATTAAAAACTTTTCAAACCAAACAGAAGCCAAAACCATTGGCACAAAAAAATAAAAAAAATTTCATAATGTGATTGTACATTGACAGCTGATGACATAAATATGTTGACTAAAAAGCTCCTGATTTATGAATGTTTTTAAGAGGCCAAGTGGAGTTCGTGAAAATAATTGTCAAGATCCACTATCAGAATTGTAATTACAACAAACAAGTGTCTTCAGTCCAAAAGTAACAGATTCGAAGAACAATAAAAAATGTGTTTCACCTATTTTTTCGTTCTGTTCTGTTGAGAGACAAACATTTTACTTAATTAAGTGGCACAAACTTGCTATTGTTTGACTTAGGTGTTTCCATCAAATTTCGTGATTAGATAGACTCAGTCTAGATTGTTGTTTTTAATTCTGTACGTTAGGTCGTGTTTTGTCTCTCGAAAATATTATGCGTTTTCTGTTCTTGTTGCTAGAAGTGATGCCTGATGTTTGTGACCACTAATTTAAGAAGTTGTGTTTCTAATAGAATTAAAATATTAGCATACAGTCGAGCTTGTATTGGTGTGTCAATACATTGTGAGACGTTGTCAGTCGTGATGGGGCTTCAGGCAGCCTTGAGGAGTTCTAGTTTGTTCCCATTTGTTTTGTTCCTCTTTTTTAAATTTTTCTTTTACATGCAACTTCTGAGATTTGGTGAAATTTCATGATGTCGAGCATGATTGAGAACTAAATTGACCACTTGGCACTATTTGTTGACTGATTTTATTTCACTTTTCTATATTCTGTTTCCTCAATTTTTGTACTTATTCAACACTAATATTGTTTATCACTATGAAATATTTTGCCATGGTTTTGCTTTACATTGATGTTACATTGAATATTTTCATAAAATAATATCATCAGAAAAACAACTTGTTGTTAGTACATGCATCGAATTTGACATTTGAGTTGGTAATAAACTGGACCTAACTTCAAACTCAAAGGGTGTAAATAAATACGCAATGGAGAAAATATGTTTTTTAGAGAAATCAGAATCTTCTTTTGTTAAAATAATTCCTCCTAATTCGGAGGGCTTCCACAAAGTTTTTAGAAGGATGAAAACTTTTTAAAATCTCCAACGCACCACAGTAAACAGTTGAATCTGATATTTCGTGCTCGTTTATTTCATTTGGGCTGGTTTATTTTTCATTCTCTTGCTATAAAGAAGTATCTGCATTTCAAAATGGCCGTGTGACTGTTAAACTGCATTTTCGAACAAAATATTTTTTTAATCAGACAAATTTCACATTATTACTGAGGTAATCAATGCGTACAACTTCACAGTGTATAGATGCAGTGTTGTCAAACTGACACTTATGGGGTATGTTATAAAATAGTCGTCACAGAATCGCAGTTTATAACCAACTAGCCATAAAAATTGCGTAAGACTATCAGAAAAAACTATTAATCTTCTTCAAGGTATGTTTCCAACGGGCTTTATTGCATCTACGGAAATTGAATATTCTTTCTTCTTTCAGATACACTCAGGTGTGAATAATTCTATCCAACTTTATTTTAGAACTAAATGGACAATATCTGTCATAAGTACCAATTCATTTTTGATATTACTGCCTCTTATGAGAATTCATAAAATTATCGTATTTATTAACATGGCAAACTTATAATCAGGAGTTTAGCTAGAAATAATTTCTACGTTCATTTACATTTTTTCTGACGTAAGTGTGAAGAAATTATAAATTGTATGGCAATATTAAATTTTTTATTAGAAAGCGTCCAATCTGAACCTCATTCACTCGAATTCATAGCATATTGTGTTTAAAAAGTTTTTTCCGCCTACCTCTATCCTAAGTATACATTTCCTGGCCTCATTGTAGGGAGCAAAGTCGTACTTTTACTCCCTAGAGAGGAAAAGTAAAAGTGACGTCATGGTACGTTATCAATGAAATAATTTTTGCAATTCCGAGAGTGAAGTGGTCACTTTAGTCTCACATGTTAGAAACTAAAGTGTCACTTTTAGACCCAAGGGATATAAAGTGACAATTAAACTCCCAAGGGATTTAAAGTACAAATAAAAACGTGCATACTCGATACCTAGCCAAGCATTTTAGAAGTCCGTCCTGGATGCCCAGCCAAGTTTCATTTCATAAAAGTTCCTCCTCGATGCCTAGCCAAGCATCTTAGAAGTCCATCGTCGATGCCCAGCTAAGTAAAAGTCTATCCTAAGTAGTATTTATTTTTATTAAAAATGTATATAGAATTACCGGAACTGGAAAAAATAGCGTATACACCTCTCCACAAAAGTGACATTAAACAAACACCACCCGCGGGATTGAATGGGTTACTTTAGTCGCTTGGTGTATATATAGGGCATTGACGACCTAAACTATATTCTATAATATAAGTATAAATTTTACCGTTTATTCATAGAACACCCTGTATTTTGCAAATTGGTAGAAATCAGTAAATTGTTATTTTAACTTAACGATTTTTACATTAATAATTTGACTTCGAATCATAGATTCATCCTATTTTCGAATTTAGGACAGAAATATTATAGCATCCTATGGCCGATTGACAAATTAACAGTTTCAAAGTGTGTTATGTTAGAATGTATCTACCAAAATATAGAATAATATTTGAAAAATGAGTGATTCAAGCGAATTTTATGGAAATAATGAGCCTATATTTTACTCTACCTACTTCTTAGTTCTTAAATAAATTTTGTTTGTTAGTGTCGTAAATAAATTATTTAAAAACGTCTTGGTATTTGAGGGAGGCGGAAAAGTCATATGTATAACATGAGGGTAAAGTGCCTTTTCCTCCATTGAATGATTATTGGTGGCCACAGAATGTACATTAATAATATCATTTGTATGTTGAATCCAGCATGTGATGATGCGTACAGCTACAGCTATACTGCTGTTATTGTTTGTCCTGAACTTTTTAAGACTATTAACTCCCAACATAACAATTATTCGATGTCTACTGCGATATCATATCAAATTGAACTATTTGATACATTAGAAACTGTTACAAATATTTGCATTGGAATGTAATTGATTTATAAACATTATTACATATGTATTACATTATTTGAATACTTTTTAAGTAAATCTTTGAAATTAATAAATAATCGTACATTTTATATTTCAGGATCGAAAGATGGATCTATAATTAGTGTTGACATAAAGGGTTGTGATAATGATGCTCGGTGTCCATTAATCAGAGGCAAAAATGCCACATTGACAGCAACATTTAAGTCAAGTAATATATTAAACAATTCGTACATTCCTTTCAGTTGTCTTCATAACAGAATATTTTCACAGATGTTTCATCAAATTCACTAAAGGCCGTAGTATATGGAAAGTTGTCATTTATAAAATCTAAATTTCCTTTACCAGACCCAAATGCCTGTGATTTAGGAGTCATTTGTCCGTTGGTTCCGGGACAAACTAACACATATACTGTCTCGATTTACATCAAGGAAAATTATCCTACAGTAAGTACATACCGTTCAATGCAACATGTAGATAGTGTTTTAAGTGAACAGATTAATTTTTTCACTCTTGGTTACGGTTCAAACTTTCTTAATGTAATCTGAATTTTATGATATATGTGTCTCTATCTCCTTATATTTATTGTGGAAATTCAACTCAGTTATTTGATATTTGAATAAGATTTACATTTAGAGAGATCAATTCTATTTTATGTAAAAATTATAGAGAAATCAAACAAACATTATAATTATAATATATTATCAGTACAGAACAGAACTTGTCAATTTAAATAGGTCAAAATATATCTGCATTTGTAAGCAATCGTATACTTTATCTGCTAAAAATACAGTTGATATGTTGGTTATTTACTCATGCGTCATTAATATTTAACTTAATCTACATAATTTATTGAGTGGCATCTTTTTCTATCAATAGAGAAAAACAGAGCAAAATAACCTAACACAAAATTTCCCTACTAATTTCGTATCAATATTATTGATTGCTCAAGAGTAAATCAGAAACATCTCTGATTTTAATATTTTTTTTTTGTAATTTTCTTATATTATTCAAAATCATTGGGAAGAGTTGCTTAAATTGAACTGGTACCTAAATTGGACCTCGGACCTATTTTGAACTATAATTAGTATATTTCCGCCATCTATTAGTGAATACGAAAAGTTTATTGTACGCCTTGAGTTTCGCTTCAGTTGGTCAATGACAATAACTAAAAGAAGTGGTTGTGTGTTTCTAGTGTCTTTTATGTAATATTTCAACGATTTTACTAAATAAATATCTCCTAAGGGAATACGAGTACGTAATTTTTGATTACGTTCACATTTAAAGCCATAGACATAGTTTACGACAATTAAGAATCAGAATACTTTGTTTTCCTTCAAAGTAATAAAAAAAATCAAATTGTGTTGTGGTGTTTAAAATGAAGTCCAGATACTTGTTTCAGAAAATCATTTAACAATGTCCAAACGTGGGAAGTATGGACGTTGGACGGAACAGGAGATGTCTACTATGGCTATTGGAGCTTATAGGGCTGGCGAAGTAGGTTTGAATGAATGTGCTCGAACATATAATATTAACAAATCTACACTGCTGAGACACATTCAGTCTAGTAAAAGAGATGAGGACCAAATGTGTTTTTTCCAAGGAAACTAAAAATATACTAGTAAAGCATATTATTCAGTATGAACAAATGGTCTACGGATTGACAATAATCGACATACGACGCGTAGCTTTCTAGTTGGCCGAAAAATACAACTTACCCCATCGGTTTAATCAGGAGAACAAAAATTGCAGGCAAAAAATCGTTCTACGCCTTTATGAAGAGACATTCAAACTGATCTGTACGCCAGCTTGAATCAACATCCCTTGCCAGAACGCAAGGTGTCGAGAGAAGCAAAGTGATGGACTTTTTTTGTATATTAGAAAAACAACAGATACAAAATTAGTGCAAACACTGTATATAACGGTGATGAATCTGGCTACACAACGGTCCAGAAAAGGATGCAAAAGTTAGTGTCTAAAAAGAGACAACGACAAATTAGTCGAATATCTAGTGGAGAGCGAGGTGTCAACACTACAATGGTCTGTTGCTGTCACGCCACTGATCTCCACGGCTCATATTTAAAGGGAAAATATTCGTACTGGAATTTGTAGAGCTCCAACTTATTAAAATTTCAGATATTGATTTGTCAAGTGGCTTGAAATGTTTTATATTGTGGTTCAACCCAATGAAGAGAAGCGAGTTGTTGTGCTGCTAGATGGGCACTCCACACATAGCAAAAACCCATACATATTTTTAATATAAACATACAATTACCGATCACAAAATCCTTTGTGCAGTTATTTTTCATACCCAACTAAGAGAAGTTAATATTTTCCATGATAGAGTGAAGAAATGAAATTTTTTTTAGAAAAATTAATACGGAACTGATTTTTTCTACATTAATATCAAATGTATTCTGTGAACAATATAAACCATTTCCTCCCCGCCTCAAAATTTATCTGACTTTGAATAATATTAAAAAGAAAATTTTAAAAAAGATCATCAAAATCGGAGCTGCTTCTGAGGACTTCCAAAGATTGCCTGTTTTATGTATTCATTCACGCGAGTAACGGACCAACTGTCTATTTGTTTTACTGAACTTTGCGATTGTGCTTTCACAAGTTCTTTATTATTTATAATTTCAGTTTACTTTCGGTTCAAATTCCAATTGTACCTACATGATGTTCCAAAAATTGTTTTACTAAATTCAGTATCACTCTAGTAGTTGTGGATTCATTGCCGTTTAATGTTACCGCATGTATATACATACTCCTATGATTTCTTCTCTGCTTGTACATGCCTAGTATGGGTCTAGGTTTGTAACAACTGACTTAAATTCATAATCACATTGTGTTCTTGACGTCGGGCTATGTATGGGACATAGTTTGGGTCATTAGGTCACAATCACTATGCCATTACATCTAATTCATATGTGAGACCGTCGGTTGTTGGGTTCACCTTGCCAGCGTATTTCTTCAACCTTAGTCAATAGATTATATAAGCTCCTCCATGGATGCATTTACAACTAAATATTTGATTTATGTTATCTAGCATTTCACACGTTTAGGTTACTACGCTTGTTCCTGACTGGCTGGGGAATGGATCCAACCTCTTAATTCAGTTTCAGTATGCAGCTGAGGGATGAGGGGGATTTTGCTATTCATCTAAATTGGATGAATGTTGGGAATTGAATTTGAATAGAGTTTTTCAATTTTTTTGCTTTATTCACATCTTTAACTTCATTTTCAAATTTAAAAATAAATGTAATATTCGGGGTTCCCTACAATTTTCAGTTCACTATATGAATTTTTTCATCTTTTCAATCATGCTTTTGATTCAGTGTTCGTCGTGTAAATATGTTGTATTTTCATGCACTTGTTTTTACGGCGCGCTGGCTTATTAGCCACCGTAATTTTGATGTCGAACTTGTCATTTGTTTTCATCCAGTTTTTTAATTTTGAGTGAATTCACATCATGTGAATTATAATTTTACACCCTTCCAATAGGGTATTTTAATGTTTTTATTCCAATGACTCAATCATAACAATGATTCTATCTTGAGCATTGTTTTTAATCAACTTGATGGCTTTGACAAATACTTTTTTAAATGACGTAAGTTCAACCTTTTTTAAATTGTTTTTTCAAAATTTCACAAGCTTTGTAATTTTTCATAGGACGGCTTTGATAATGGCTTAATAGCCGAAAGCGCTTAGCTGGAAAGTAATAAACTAATACACACTGAGTATTCGTCGTTTTCATTCACTCAATTCATATGTCTTAGTTTTCTTTTTTGTAAACTTCCTAGATAATAATAATTCTTTATTGAAACATAATCTGAATTAGATAGTTTTTTCTTGAACACGAATTAATAGTATATTAAAGTATAAGTGGATAAAGAGGTCTTTCAAACACGCGCGAATTTTCGAGCACGACGGCGCAGCTGGAGTGCTCGAAATAGAGCAAGTGTTTGAAAGGCCAGTTATTCACGAATACTTTACGCAATTTTTTTTATTGGTGCACTTTGAAATTATAAAATATTATTATTATATTAATACTACAAAAAAATGGAAGTCCGTCCTCGATGCCCAGCCAAGTTTCATTTCATAAAAGTTCTTCCTCGATGCCCAGCCAAGTTTCGTGGAAGTCCATTCTAAATAATATTTATTTTTATTTGACGTTACGAGGTAGTGCTGTCAGATCAATAATCAAAAAGTTTCTTTATTTATATTTAAAGGGATACAATGTATATATGAATATATAAATAAATTTTGCAGAAAAAACCAAATAAGACATTAGTTCACAATGAAAATATTCAATTTAAAAACTAATAAAAAAAGTTGTCATTGATACTTACGTTTCTCGAGTTGTTGTTGTTACCATAGGGACTTTAAAAAACGCGCGTGTTTGAAAGTTCGTTTTAAACTCGCTGAGGCGTGTTTTAAATAGGTAATATGAGGCATCAATAAAAAAAATATCGAAAAGGAATATGAATACATATTTATAGTAAAAATGACTGCTCTCTCAGATTTGAAACCCGATTTATCATTGGATATACAGTGTGAAAAATTATGATCTATTTCATCAAAGCGACAGGTTGTAAGTAGCGCCCTTTGTGAGCAGCATAAGAAACATTAACATAATCAATTTTATCGTACCAAAAACCGTAAAGCTGCAAAGCTTCAAGTCGATAGTCCATGAAACACGATGGTGATAGTAAAAAAGCAAATACAATTATAACTTTGAACGCGCCTGTGTTCCCTAAACCACCAACATTGGGATAAGGCATATTTTTGGGGAAATCATCATTGTTTAACCCGTAATATCACCAGTTAACGTTGTCCCATTGTTAATGAAGCACCTTGTATACTTATTTTCATAATTTTATTAATAGCTCAGAATTATCTATATTCATTATTTTTTATAACAATAATATTGTATTTCAGCTTAGTGTCGATATTGAACTTCACTTAAGAGATGACGTAGGACGCGATGTTATATGTGCCCTCATTCCGGCAGCGGTAGTTGAAGCAGTAGTTGACGAAGACAATGAACAGCAGCTGAAATGAATGCGTTTGTCTTTTGAAACTCATTTCTTGTTACCAGAGAAGCACTTTTATCATAGCCCATAAAAATTTGAGAAAGCTGCAAATAAAAATTATTTATATTCAGAAACCTGGTTATTTAGGTTTTTTAATTCTCGACCAGGGTAAATGAACATTTTTTTCAGTGCATATTTTTGTTATTTCACATCAGTGTTTCAGTAGAAAAGTATATTTAATATATACGTACAAATTTGTATATTTTTTTATTCACCAGTAAATTACCTTTAGAAAACGACACAAACTAATGAAAATGAACAAAATGTATTATACAGAATTATACAGAAACCGGAAATATTATTTCTTTTGAGACGATTGAATAACTCTTGCTGTAATGAACTCATCAAATTCAATGTTCCTCATAATTTCATACTATTTCAGTCATTACCAGAAAATAATAATTCATTTGATGACCCAGAAAAAAATACTTCATAATTCATTATATCTTGTTAATTTCAAGAATTCCAGATGCGAATTTGTAAAGAAAATAAATCGAAAAACTCAACGGGTTTCCATGATTGCCGTCAGCGGAAAGAGCAGGATTGTTTTTACTCCTGAGAAAGTTTGATGTTTTGAATAATAACGAAGCAAAGTTATATTTTTGTAATTCATATTTTGAAATATGGAACTGAATACATTATATTTTATTAACAATGTATTTATTTAAAGTTCAGAATAATAGAAGACCTCACCTGTCTTTGAATTCAATCTTCTTTTTTTTTAATTTGCAAACAACTGCGCAGTCATGAAAAAATGTTGTGATACCATTAACAATCCCTCTATGTGAAAGTTTGCATCATCTACAAATTAGCCGAAGGGCGCGTTTGTCTTTGAATGACGTTTAGAAACAATATATTATTCAAAAATTGACTGTCTCGACCCTTACTTCGTGAAATATGCTCATATCAGTGTTTTTAAATGAAACTCACGGTCTCTAGATAATTCCACAATATAATAAAAGTTATTGAGAATTCTAAAAAATTGACAATTGTTTCGATAAATCAATATCATCGTCAGAATGACAGAAGTTACATTTCATTTTATGCCTACCTGATGTTTAGTATTTATTTTTGGCTAGGCCAAGAAGTAACCTAACTTGTTATTGGCTTAATATATGTTTATAGAAAAAAGAAGAAGATGTGATATTAAAAATATTGAAGCTTAGATATTATTAGCCCTATGGTGATATCCTGGATATCATTTTTCCAATTAAGATCAATATAACTGTGCAATGATATAGAAAACCAGGAAAACTATATCTGCGGATCTTTACAATTATCACTTAAGAAGACAGTTTATTAGTGGAGAACTCCTTAGATTTAACTGTTCATTGACAACTTCATATTGTGGGCTTCTTAAATGTCTTCTAATTTCCAGTTCTTCAAGGAAATCCAGTTCTTCTTCCTTTTCACAAATATGCAGCACTTCTAGTTCTGTGTTGGGTGTCAATGAATGATTGGTGTCAAGTAGATGTTTTGCGTAGTGGGATTTATCTGGTTGTTTTAATATGTATGCTCGTAAGTGCTCACTGTATCGTATTTCAAAATTCCTAAGGGTCTGACCCAAATAGACAGCATTACATTCTGGACATTTTAGTTTATATATACCTGACTTCTTTAATAGTGGTATTTTTGTTTTTACATTTAACAATTTTGTACTAACGTTACTTTCTGTTTTAAAAGAAATTGTTGTATTCGTTGCTGAAGATATTATCTTTGAAATATTATTAGAAATATTTCCTGCATATGTGATGGTTTTATAAGTTTTAATATCATCAGCTTGTTTAGGATATATTAGTTGTAATGCCACTTTTTTTTCTTTTTTACTAATTAGTTTATTTATCATATCTAATGGATAACCGTTAGATGATGCTATTTGTCTAATTGTATTAATCTCACTATCAAAATTACATTTGTTCATAGGAACTGAAAAAGCTCTATGTATCATTGAATTATATGCTGCTAGTCTGTGTGACATAGGGTGGTTAGAATTGAATGGAATTGTCACATCAGTCTGTGTTAGTTTTCGGTAAATTGTATAATCGAGTACATTATTAACTCTTTGAATTTTTAAATCAAGAAAATTGATTGAGCTATTTTCTCCAATTTCTAATGTAAATTTAATTTTCGGGTGTAAATTATTTATGTGGTTAAAAATACATTAATTGTCGTTCACTACCCATGGAACAAGCTAATATGTCATCTACATATCTATACCAAAATAAAATATTTTTCGAAATATTACTTTCAAAGATCTTTCTTTCTAAATTGTCCATAAAAATGTTTGCTAAAATGGGTGATATAGGGCTTCCCATTGGTAAACCTTCATTTTGAATATATATCTTATTGTCAAAAGTGGAATAATTCTGATTAATGCATACATCAAATAAATTAAGTATATCTGATATTATTCCTGGATTAATATTTTTATCTTCTAGTAATTTTCTTACAAGTATTAGACATTCTTCAGGAGGAATTTTAGTAAACATATTAGTTACATCGGACGAAATAAGTTTATAGTTATCTTGCGAGTGGATTGCTTTCAACTTTTTATTTACTCCTATTGAATTTCTAATTGAGTAGTGATATTCATATCCGTAAGTATTGAGTATATTCTTGAGCTTCTTTGCCAATATATTATTAGGAGCATTAACATAAGAGACTACAGGTCTAATTGGTTTCGTTATTTTATGTAATTTAACTGTTCCATATAATTGTGGACAATGAGGATTCTTATGTATGATAAACCTCTTTTCGTAATCATTTAAAAGATAATTTGAATTATTAACAATATCCCTTACATTATTAGAAAACTTTTTTGTTGGGTCTGCTTTAAGAACTTTTACATCGCTGGATTCTATAAAGTTATATACTTTGGAATTGTAATTTTCAGTCGTCAAAATGACAGTTGTGTTCCCCTTATCAGATTTTGTAACTGTTAGGTTATTATCCTCTATCTTCTTTTTTATTGCATTTAAAACTGTAATGTCATTTTTTGTTTGACGTTTAACTTCTGAAGGTTCAATATTTTTGATTAAATTGGCAATTTTTAATTTCTCATAAAGAAAATTATTTGAATTAGATTTTAAAGCTATTTCGGACTCTGCAGCTATAATTTGTTTAATATTATTCGTAAATTTTGGTGGTATGCTGTACTTTAAACCTTTATTTGAAAATTCTATTTCACTATCTGTAAAATTAGTGTCTGAAAGGTTTTCAAATCGTGGTGCAAAGTGTGTTGGTATGTAGGTACTTACAGTTTCATGATGTTTTGAGTATTGAATTTTATGTTGTGTGTGTTCAAGATTCTGTAGCTTCTTTTCTTGTTTCTTAAATTTCATATGCTTCATCGTGCTGACATTTTCTAGAGACCGTGAGTTTCATTTAAAAACACTAATATATTATTCAGGCGATTAATGGTGAGAAGAGAAAAATTCGCCACTATCCATCTATGGGTGACGCAAGTTTTGATTGTAACGTGTGGAATTAAAAGTGCCATTTCATGGTGAGTAGTTCGTAGTTCAAGGTGATAACAACGTTCTTCACATCGCCTCTGTTAAACTGAAGAAAACTGTAAGTTACTCTTATTCTAAATTATCCGATTACACTAAGTTGCTCAAGAATGATCCTACCCCAGATATAATATAAAACGGAGATTTATAAAACAGTATTTAGTTCTCGAAATGAATATTTAGGGCTGGGAACATCTAGACCTCACGACATTTCTACGTTCAGAACTGGAAATAACTCATTAAGTTTTTATTTACATGTAGTATTATTTACAATAATAAACTGAAGTAAACCACACACTATTGAATTTTTAATCTACACAATGAATGAATTGACTATTAGAAAAATAGTAAAAGAAGCAACCGAAAAAATACTAGAAAAGCTACAAAATACAGAAACTGAATTGAAATGTGCCATTGATGAAACAGAGAAAAAACGTTTGTTAAAAATTGAAGAACATAACACAAGGATCAGACGTGTAGAAGAGGAGGTCGAAATTATAAAAGAACAAATAGATAGGAAAAAACGACTTAACAATATTGTTATATTCGGTTTAAGCAAACCAATTCCAAACATTAAAATGAAGATATCTGCACTGAAATAAATGAGAATTTGAATGCTAATATAAATGAAAGTGACATAAATAATTTCTATCCGCTGGGAAAATCAGAGTCTGCTCCAGTTAAAGGAGAAGAAAAAGTCCATTTTTACAAATATTAAAAATATCGAGGGCTCGGGACTCTCAATTTCCAATGACCTAACACCAAAAGCGAGAGAAACTTTACAAAAATTTAAATTCGTACCTCATACATTTTCGTAAAACAGGGGAATACTCTAAATGTTTTATTAAAAATAGTAAACTGGTTTTGGATAACAAGTCTCACACTCTTGAAGAAATGACAAAAATATCAAGAACAGAAACCATCAGCCCACCCAATACTCCTAATTTGTCTGAAGACTAAAAAACAAGTGAGGTAAATCCACAACTATCTCTGATAGTCAACGCTGACACTAAGAAGCCGAAAACTCGCTCAGCATCACAGACTAAATAATGGAAAGTAACTATACTACCTAGATCTTTATAATAAATTTTAGTTTTATTAAGGTTTGTTCTCACACGAGTTTCAAACCATCAGAAACAGTCAGGATTCTGCGTAATCCATTTCTCCGCGTTCATACATAAGTTTCTGATTATTTGAAAACAGCTAGACGATGTTCACACAGGTTTGACTGGTGATTTTCCAACTATCCAACGTCCAGCTGTTTTCAAACAATCAGAAACTTATGTATGAACACGGAGAAATGGATTGCGCAGAGTCCTGACTGTTTCTGATGGTTTGAAACTTGTGTGAGAACAAACCTTTTTTTTAATCAACTCTAAATAGTTTAAATTTTATTCTTTATTATCACGTCTTTCTGCTTTTTAATTGCAAATTTTATCTGTATATTAATATATGTAGTTAAATTTCCTTGTCTGAGTTCGTGATTGTCTTTATCTATAATTCTTGTTTAATTAGTGTGTATCTTTGACATGGAACAATATATACGAGCTTTCTGAGTACCGAATATAGAGACATATAAATTAGAAACTATTGAACAGTGTACAGAGGTTTTGTCCATTAACCAATTGAATTCAAATTTTAAAATAGTACTTAATAATATTGGCAGTATCAACAAAAATCTAAATGAATTCAAAATTTTCCTCACAACATTTAATTCTGATATAGACTGCATTGTATTCACTGAAACATGGAATATATTGGATACAAGTCTACACCATATTGAAGGTTATGATATCATTTATAATGAAAGTAAATACAACCAAAATGATGGTGTTGTTATGTACATTAAGAGTAATTATAAGTATACTTATAAAATAATAGAGACCTACCCAAATATTAACGTTTTACAGGTTAAAATTCAACTTAATAAAAGTAATAGCGTAGTTATATATGCAGCATACAGGTCACCCGATACAAACGTGGCCGCATTTGTAACATGTTTGCAAAATTATTTTGAAGCAAGTGTTGATAATGATGAAGATATGTACCTTTTCGTTGGGGATTTAAACATAAATATATTAGAAAGTAATAGTATTTCAACTGAATATAATAATACCCTTAATGCGTTCGGATATAGCTCTACAAATAATATTGCCACACGAGAAAAATCCTGTCTGGATCATATATTCATAAAATCAAAACAACATATTATAGATGAAATTGTGCCTATACCAACGCATTGCTGAAATCTGTCAATACAAAAAATAAAATGCTTAAAAATCTACAACAAAATCCCAATAATCTACTACTTAAAACGCAATACCAAACTTATAAAAATAAACTTAATTCTTTGATGGCAAAAAGAAAATACGACTATTGCACCACGGAGCTCAATAAAAACCATAATAATCCAAACAAAGTGTGGGACATAGTTAATAATATAAGTAAAAATAAAAAAACACACTATAAATTATGTTTACAATGATAGCGACCAATTAATTACAGATAAAAAAAGTATCGCTAATGAATTTAATAAAATATTTGCCACAATAGGCACAACTTTAGCTAATAATATAAATAAAGATATAAATTACGTACCAACTAGGAAAAGCATCTGTAATTCGTCTGTCCAAGGCTTTCGATACCGTCCCCCACGACTCCCTCCTCAACTCACTAGAGGACATAGGTATTAGGGGTAACAGCTTGAAATTATTTAAAGAGCATCTACTTGACAGGCAACAAAGCGTTAAGATAGATGAGGTCTATAGCGAGTCCAGGAAAGTTCAGTTTGGGGTATATAAAATAAAGTATTTAAAAAAACTACTTCCTGCGCATTCTTTAAAACTTTTATACTATGCTCTCGTCCAAAGTCATCTTCGCTTCGGAATAGTGGGATGGGGAGCTGCATCAAAAACCCACATACACTTATTGGAGATAACACAGAAACGTTTTTTAAGGTGATTCTGAATAAACCATACCAATATTCATCTGATCAGCTGTATATAGACGCAAAAGTGATGGATATGAGAAAATTGTTCAATTATTGTACAATTACTAAATTTCGCAAGACAAAGGAATCGTTCCCAACAACTATACATTCCTATGATACCCGCCAGAAAACACACCAACCTGTACCCCATATGACAAAAACAATCACCCAACAATCTGATACTTACCTGGCTCCAAAATTATACAACACGTTACCGGAATCATTAAAAGTATTAAACAGCGAATATTCATTCAAAAATAAATTAAAATTGTATATTTCGGAGAGATCCAGACATGAGGAACATAATTGTACAGAAATATGAATGTAGTATAGACAAATTCAACAAATAAACCTAAATTCTTTTCTCTCGTAAATATATATTGTAAAATATCAAAAATTAGAGGTTACATGTAAGATGTTAGATATAAGTTATTTTTTCTTTTTTAATTGCTATTCGATTTTTATAATATAAATTTTAATATTCTAATATTTCCACTCGAAACAAGTGTTCACTCACTTATCGAGTATACTATTCTTATCATTCGTTCTTTTTGTCTCTTTATAACCTGTATTTTTTATTATTGTAAATTTTTTGATTAAGAATAAACATACATACATACATGGTGGCGCTTCAAGCGTCAAATGCGAACTCGTGATACGGCTTAGACTAGAACGCCATCTGAAACAGGGGTAGCGTCAACCGTAGAAGCGTCAAGCGTCAAAATTAAACACACTGTAGCCGTTTTACCGGATATATTTAACGGATCAGTTCGACTAAAAATAGCTTCGAATAATCATGTTTACGCCGTAATTTAAAGATATGATGTATCAACAAACGTTTTTTCTTTTTTTTTGTATACTCGATAGTCGAAATTGTGTAAAGTGAGTCAGAGCTATCTAATCAACACTTTGGTTAAAGCGCAGTTGCCATATGTATTCTAGAGAGAAATGCTGTATTTTATAAATACACTTCAAATCCATTGTGTCAATATTTCAGGTACAAAAGATGCAATGTAATTAAGTCAATACCAATTTAATATATTTATTTCAAATTTCAAGCAGACTAATAATAATTAGTTTACTTGAAATGTGAAATAAAGTGTTTATGTATATTTCTTGAACGCAAAGTTTGTTGTGAAAAACTCGCCGATTTGACAATGTTGGAGAGTCGCTTCAATGTTCCGGCTTTGAGAACGAGATAGATAGATCGAGCTACGCGAATGAGACAGTGATAGTAAACAGTTATGTGAGGTGTTTATTCTCTTCATGAGCGTAACATCAGTATTTGTGTTGTGGTTTTGTGTGATAAATCGGTTATTATTGGTATTTATTGTAATATTTATATCGGTATATTTAGTGACAATAATGGCGGAGTGTAGCGGTGTTGGCGATAAAAAACGGCGTCGTAACAATTTAATTCGGGGAGAAAAAGTCCTCATATTAAATGTGTACGAAGGACTGCGTGCCATGGACAAACAGTTGGGTGTTAGTGACGCTGTGATTAAGTGCAGTTATTTAACTAAAGTTTCTGAGAGTACTATATACAATATTCTAAAGAAATCGCGGGACGGATCTTTGACAAGAGAACGAGGTGAAAACTGTAAACCGGAAAGTAGGGGAAGAAAGAAAATTGTTTTGGACGACCAAACACGGAATGCTATACGTAGGGAAATACATTCTTTTTATTTTAGGAATGAAATCCCCTCGGTAGCTAAATTGAGCAAGGTAATAGAAGCTGATGATACTTTACCAAACATCAGTGATAAAGTTTTGAGACGAACTTTAAAATTAATGAATTTTCGTTACCAAACAAGAAGTAGAAACAGTGCCTTAATTGAACGAAATGACATTGTGGAATGGAGGAGAAATTATTTAAAACAGATACGACAGTTTCGTAACGAAGGACGGCACATATATTATCTTGACGAAACATGGTTAAATGAAGGCCACACTGTGTCAAAAGTGTGGCAAGACATGAATATACGAAGCAATCGACAAGCCTTTATGGAGGGTTTCTCTTCCGGTTTAAAAGCTCCCTCTGGGAATGGACGTCGATTGATTATCACTCACATTGGCAGCGAGGAAGGATTTGTAGAAGGTGGATTACTAAGTTTTCAGTCCAAAAAAACTGTCGATTACCATGAAGAGATGGATGGTAACCGGTTTGAAACATGGTTTAGATCAGTTTTAACAAAGGTAACTCCTGGTTCAGTGATAGTTATGGATAACGCTTCATACCACTCTCGTCGACTGGAGCAAATACCTACTTCAGCTAGCCGCAAGAGGGTTATAATTGATTGGTTAGAGAGTAAAAGCATTCCGCACAACGAGGCAATGCTAAAAGTTGAATTATTATCTCTCGTACGGAAACATAAAAGCAGTTATATTAAGTACGTTGTCGATGAAATGGCGAAAGATTTCAACGTCTCAGTTGTTAGACTTCCTCCCTACCACTGTGAGTTAAACCCCATCGAGCTGGTTTGGGCCCAAGTGAAAAATTATGTTGCGAGAAAAAACAGTACATTCAAAATGGCTGACGTTGAGAAACTGTTTGACGAGGCGCTGCATACCGTTACTGCTGAGAGTTGGCGTAAATGTATTCAACACGTATTAAAAGAAGAAATAAAGTTTTGGGATTTAGACATACGTGTAGAAGTAATAACGGAACCACTCATTATCGATATAGGAGGAGAAAGCGATGATTCTGAGGAGTAGTCAGGGAGTGATACCGCTTCCAGTTAGTCAGACATTTTACAAGTGACCTCGCAACATACCTATACTTATTGGTAATTTATTTTGGTCTTGACAAACAACTTTTTTTTTAGTTTTAGTAGTAGTAAGTTGGAATTGACTTTTAAACATTTTTTTATTTTGTTTTAACTTACTTATGAACAACTTGTGATAAGTTATTATTTCAAATGTTAAAAATTGAAATTCCAGATATTTCAGTATTCGCACCCTTAAACTATGATACGCTCATGGAGTTCACTTTAAATCGGTAGATAACCGATGACGTCACTTTACAGAATTTCGACTATCGACTTTTTTATATACATCTTATTATAGCTCATCCTTAAAAATGTGTATTATTCTTGGTAACACCCTGTATATACATAATGATACCTACCATAATAATTTCGTATTTCTGTTCTCTCAAATTTAAACGCCAGAGCGTACAAGAACATTTTCTATTTATTTTTTATTTAGGACTATTAAGAACCCTTCAAAAATGATGCGCTTATGAAGTTCGCTTCTGCAACTGATTTTATGGACAGTAAGAGCGATGAGTCACTTTACAGAATTTCGACTATCGAGTATAGTCTGTAATGATATTTCATTGAATAAAAGGATAGCTAAAATTATTTTATGCCTAATTTTTTGCAATTTCTGCTTGGCAAGTCAGTGTTTGACACTTATTAATCCACATTGACTGTCGAGCCTGATTTGACACCATTTCACGAGAGAAAAAGCCACCTGAAGTTGGAACACTGACAATCACAGAAACCTAATTCCGTCTTGTTTATCTATATCATATAGTAACGACCTATGGTGTAGAACGAAGATTTATGTCGATTTGTTTTGACAACAAGTTCGATCATACTACAGATACTTCAGGTTACTTTTTCTCTTGTGAAAAGGAGTCCACAGTACGTTGCTTTTTCTTTACAGCGTTTTGACGCTTAAGGCTTCTACATTTGACGCTACATCTATTTCAGATTCGGGTCCATGTCATTGGATTTATACGTTGTTCGTCGCTGTTTGTTGAAATATTTATTGATGTGGAGGAGCTGAAGCTCCAACCAGGCACGTTTCCACGTGGCGGATAGGCGTGGCCTCTGAGATGATGTTATATAAAGAGGAGGTCTGCAGGGGAATACCTGTAGCCTCGTTCTGGCTAAAAATACAACTGGCAGCCCTCAAATACTCTGCCACGAACCAACTTTATCTGTCCCAGCTGTAGTATTGTAGCTAAGGGATTGTACACAGGGTTACTATGCCGGGTGGAATTTCGAGAATATCTCGAAATCACCTATTATACTAATGTCTTCTGAATATTTCGTGGCCCAGTGGGAGGGGGGGGGGTTCTTGGCTCGACTGCTCGGGCGAGGGGATAACCTCATTAAAAAGTTAAATTCAAGATGGGAAAATAGGCCGAAGAATGCGTAGCTATATATAAGATTAGTCCTTACTGATTTCGACCTTGAAGCACCGGGGGGGGGGGGGTAACTCCTCCAGTGTATCAAACCCCTTACCTCTGCACGCGGGACCGTAATGACCCTAGTTTCTCCTGGGAACATTTATGAACCGGGAACAGAAAAACACCACCGGAGAAGTAGTGGAGAAAACCTCCACCTCTTCATCCGAGCACCCCATATAGGGGAAATAGGCCAAACTGCACAAAGGTCGTATACCGTTCGATCTGCCAAAACTGAGAGATTCGAGCGGCATAGAGCATCCAATGAGAAAGAGCCTCAGTGGAGCAGGGGTGCGGAAATACCTGCGACACCTCAATCAGGGCCTATCCCCTGAAGAGTCCAGGAAGCAGATTATTCAGCACCCAACTCCTCGGAGGAAGCACCAACGGAGAAATGCTTACCAAAAAAGGTAAATTCAACGGGGAATGTAAAGCAGAAAAGAGGCCCGGAGCATATCACTTCTCCGCAGCGAACTCTAAAAAACCGGAAACAGCTTCAACGATACCCGGGAAAGCCACTAATTACACAGCAACTGTTAAAATAGAGAAGGCTTTCAGGGTGGGAATAATACCCAAGGATTACCCTAGAGTCATCCTGATACACACGTCTCATGTGTCTGTTAAAGAAGCAGTAAAAAGGCGAGGAGTGTATGAAACCATCGTAAAATGGATGTATCAGTTTTTTATGACGAGCTGAGACACAGGTGGGGAATCAAACCACCTCAGATAAAGCCACTCGCGGGACACCTCAATGGGGAGTAATATCTTCCCTTCTATGGAGCCTCGTAGTAGATGAGTTACTCTACAGGTTAATTTGGCTAAGAATGTATGGGCTATGTGGATGACACAATTCTAATTGTTCGGGAGGCAAGTTCTAGAGCACATTGTGTGATTTATTAGAAAAGGACCTCAGAATTATTGAGCAATGGGGCTTGTCAGTGGGGCTAAATATGAATCCAAACATGGCCACAGTAATTCCATTTACCCGGAATAGAACAATTCTAACTATGAAACCCCTATCATTGAGCGGGGGAATCATAGAAGGGAAAACTGAAGTTAAATATCTAGGGATAACCCTAGACAGTAAAGTTCTGTAGAATAAGAATGTTGAAATAACTGCTAGTAAAGCAATAAAAGCTCTGATGGCGTACAGAAGTCTAGCTGGTATGACTAGGGGTTGGAACACAATAATACTGCGATGGATGTACGCCATGATTGTGAAACCAGCAATTACGAATGGGGCAATAGTTTAGCATATAAAAGCAAGTCAGAACAGCACGAGGAAGACCATCGACAACGTTCACAGTCTTGCCTGTGTGTGCACTTGAGATCATTACTGATCTCACATCTCTACATCTGGTTATAGAAAGATCAGCCCAAGAGGCAATTCTTAGAACATCTAGGGAAGGTTCAGGCAATGAGAGTATTAAAAAGTCAGTGGGCCTGGTACTCTCTTATAAAATACATCTGATTAGCGAATCTTTCCAGTGACGAAATGATCAAGAAAGCTCGTATCATTACGATGCTAAGAGGAGAGACTGGGAAAGGGAATACACCACTCAAACTCTCAAATAAAACACCATCAGATAGTACACAGATGGTTCAAATACCATTAGCTTCAGCTGGAGCATTCAGGCCTTGCACCAGATACTCATTATCGTTAGGCTCCTGTCTGAGTGTTTTTCAGGAAAGTATAATTGAAATTGAAAGATGCATGGAAATGAACCTAGAAGGAAAGTATCAGAAATGTGACATATCGATTTTTTCTGATAGTCAAGCAGCAATCAAAGCATTGAGCTCCCATGTCATTGACTCAAAGTTTGTATGGGAGTGCTGAAGAAAACTTGATGAACCGTCAAGAATAATAGGGTCTTTTTAGTCTGGGTTCCTGGCCACTCGGGAATCACAGGAAATGAAGAGACTAAGAGTTTCGAAAAATAAGGAAACCAGAAGAGAAGCACTCTGGCGGTGCCTTCCCGTGCTGGATCACTCCAAAAAGTTTCTGCGAAACTTTAACACCGCTAGATAAAAATTATTTAGATCTTAGTAAAAACAAGCTACATCTCCTCAAGGTCTTCCTAACAGGGCACTGTCGCCTTAGGAAGCACCTAATGTGGATAGGTCTAGCAGAAATTGACGAGTGCAGATTCTGTCAGAAGGAGGAAGAAACTCCGGATCACCTAGTTCTAACATGCATCGCCATTGCAAACCAACGCAAGAAATTCTCCGGACAAAGGACTTGTAAGAGTGAGGATCTAACCTCCTTGAAGCCGTCCCAAATATTAAAGTTCATTAGTACCATGGAACTGGAAGACCAACTATAGTAGCATCGAGAACAGCTTTGATAAGGGGATGGGATCACAATTAACCTTAGGTTTCAGTGCTTTGTAACTCCGTTAAACTCTAATCTAATCTACTCTATTTCAGATGGTGCTCTAGTCTAATTCGTCCCACATGAGCGCATTTGATGCTTGAAATCAGCGTCAAGCATTACCTTGAAATCTAAACACTATCCAAGTAATCTCAAAATAAATATTTCATGATTTAAAATAAGTAATACTGAAATATTCCACTCCTGTGAAATATAAACTTTTATTTATCTTCAGATAATATTATTTCCATTTATTTTTCCCTTGAATTATTCTGCCCCGGCATGTCACGATACACCTTGTTTACCGAAATCTGGTTTTTCCCTTGACAAGGATTAACTGAAAAACTGAGTTAGAATGTTGAGTTAACAAACTGATCTGTTTGGCTTTTTTATTTTTCTTGTCGCTTAAACGCTTTGTCGTCTACTTAAAATGTCTACTTAAAAACTCACCACCAAAAAAATAAATTGTAAAATATTTTATCGGATACCACCTTTGAATTACATGTAGAACGTTTAGATTTAACACAATTGAAATATGGATATCTACTATAGCGTTAAAATATTTTAGATACGCTTTTTTATCCTGTGAATTGACCGGAACATATTTGTATTATTGATGGAAGACATGATTTGAAAAACCCACAAACGTTAAAAATAAAATGGCAGTGAAACATACTTACTAATTTCCGTTCATCTACTCGTATATAGTGAAAATATGTTAAGAATTTAATCATTCGAATATTTCTTGCGATTAAGATAATGCTAGATTATTATTATTTTTCGCTGTACTCGCACATGATTACTCACCCTGTAGTATGCATTGTTTATACTAACTCGCACAAACCAAAAACGTATGACTAGTATACCTTGGATATTCTGATATTAACTCGTTGCATTTATTTGTACCGACTCGTACAGAATTATTGAATTATTAAATTTGGGTTATATAAAGTGACACTTTTTGTTTGAAAATGCCCAACAGAGGAAGACTAATAACTTCATCTAGTGATTTGTAGTGATTGTTCGGAAGATGAAAGCCGATACACATCAAACAAGAAAAAAAGTAGTGAAAAAATACGAAAGTGAAATGGAAATATGATATTATATTAAATCAGAAATAAAAAGAAAACTTAAGTCCATGGCGGATCAAAGAGTGAGCAAAATGGTTTTGCTAGCTGTACATAGTTTTAAAGATTTTATCCATACAATTCAGTATGTCAACTTTAGATTAGAAAGGCAAATTTCAAGCAATTGCCTAATCGGTATGAAAATAGAAAATAGTTTTAGACGCGTGTCTAAAATCAAATATTGATCATTTTAATAAGACAAATGCATTTTGTAATTTTCCAGGTTTTTATGCGTTCAGGTGAGTAAATTTATTAAAAAATGGTTTTGTTAGCGGTACACTGTTTTAAAGCTAAATGTTAGGTAATTACCTAACTGATTTAATTCATTCGATTGGTATTAGAGCTTTACATTAGAAAGCCAAATGTTAGGCAATTGCCTAATCGGTATAAAAATAGAAAAAAGTTTTAGAAGCATGTCTAAAATCAAATATGGATCATTTTGATAAGACAAATGAATTTTGTAAATTTCGATGCTTTTGTCTTTTCAGGTGAGTAAATTTATTTAAAAAATGGTTTTGCTAGCGATACAGTGTTCTAAAGCTAAATGTTTGGTAATTACTTAACCGCTCTAATTCATACAATTATTATGAGAACTTTTCATTAGAAGCTCAAACGTTAGGCAATCGTCTAATCGGTATAAAAATGGAAAATAGTTTTAGACGCTTGTCTAGAATCAAATATTGGTCATTTTAATAAGACGAATGCATTTTGTAAATTTCCAGGTTTTTATGCCTTCAGGTGAGTAAATTTATTAAAAAATGGTTGTGTTAGCGGTACACTGTTTTAAAGCTTAATGTTAGGTAATCACCTAACCGATTTAATTCATTCAATTGGTATTAGAGCTTTACATTGGAAAGCTAAATGTTAGGTAATTGCCTAATCGGTATACAAATAGAAAAAAGTTTTAGACACAAACATGTCTAAAATCAAATATTGATCATTTTGATAAGACAAATGCATTTTGTAAATTTCGATGCTTTTGTCTTCTCAGATGAGTAAATTTTTTTGAAAAATGGTTTTGCTAGCGGTACACTGTTTTGAAGCTAAATCTTTGGTAATTACTTCATAATTCATACAATTAGTATGAGAACTTTTCATTAGAAAGTCAAACTTTAGGCAATCGTCTAATTGGAATAAAAATGGAAAATAGTTTTAGAAACTCGTCTAAAATCAAATATTGATCATTTTAATAAAGGCACATGCATTTTGTAAATTTCGATGCTTTGCTTTTTCAGAAGAAATAATTCCGACAATAGAAGAAAATATCGACAATCGAGTTTGGAAGCTTTGGGTAAAAATCCAACTTCATTATAGAAGGAAGGAGACTAAGTACACAATGAGGTTGTAAGGTGGACAATTTATTTAGTAGAAGGTATTGATAGAGAGGTGCGGGAGCAGTTAGTTATCATATATCCTATACCCAAAACTTGTACCAATTCAAAACCAGCAACTTTAAACCCGGAAATTGAGGTTTACTAATCTAAAGATGCAAAAAATCGAAATTTTGTGCTTTCTTAAATTCAATCTTAGCTCTTCCGACCTTGCAGCCCTAGCTAATATTATGACTAGGACAATCAAAAATTCCAGTGAATTAGATACAGAAATACTGACTCAGCATGCGGATTCAGGCCAAATATTACGTAACGTCCTTAATTATGTATCAAAACATCGAAAACATGCGGTAAAACCTCAACTAAAATCAGAAATTACAAAGAATACGGAAAATTGCCCAATCGATGAATTTTTGTTTGGAAAAAATCCGAATGATTCTGTTAAAGCATCTCACGCTCTGAGAGAAGTTGAAGTGGAAAGGAAAATGGCCACAGGATCAATGCAACATCTATACTAGGATTCGAAACCGGGTACATCTGGAATTCGAAAACCGAAAGAACAGCAGCGTTTTTTATACAAAACTAACAAGAAAGAATACGATACGTCACGGCTGAAAACTTATCAGTTAGATCGGGAGATCAAGCCGAGTTACTATAGGAAACAGTATACAAAGTTAGTGATCAAAAATATGCAGGTTCACTTTAAAAATGTCTGAGACAATGGACCATACTAACTAGTAATACTAAACTATGTAATAAATTTGGTAGAAGGAAAAGTAATTCTTTTTGAAAAATTCTCTTTTAAATGGAATAAACCGGTAGGGAAGATTGAACAAATTGAAATGCATTTTTATGTAACCGTCATAAATGAGTTATTAAAAATTGGTGCCACCAATATTTGTAATCACAAAAAAGGTGAGTTTTGGTCATAATAATTTCAAGTAAAAAAGCCTAGTGGTAAATTTAAATTTATTTCAAATCTCAAGAACCTCAATACATATTGTCGTAGCATAACTCGATTTTGTAAAAGAATTTTGTGGGGAGGATTTGGCAACGTCGCTTTGAGTAATTTTTATCAGATGTGAAATAAAACGAAGAAGTTAATTTGAGTCGGAGTTAGTCGGTCCTGATATCTATTTTGCAATTCCTATTGTTCGTTAATAATAGTTTTTTTCTTCCGGGAAAAGGTTATTTTGTTCTTACGGAGTGCTTTCGGTCTAGTAAATCATTTCTAGAAGTGTGGTGTTTTCCTCATTTCTCCCTTCCCTTCCCAAAGTCATTTCCAGCACCAAAGAAATCAAGAAAAAATGAACTTCGATGTAAAGGTAAGACTTATATATTTCTCACAGAATATTATCGGGATGTTCTAGAAATAATACTAAAACATTGGTCCTATATCGAGCTCGGATTGTTTCAAATATATCAGGAAGTTCACAATAGTTTGTTCAATTCGGTTAAATTGAATTTTGGAATTTTCGGATACGGTTGAGAAACGTGAATCTACATTCGAAACACATTCCATTCGGAAATATGAAATATACATTTAATTGTCGTTTGTTCATTTAACTTCGAATAACATTTCTCGGAAGTTTTTTTATATCCTAGTCGGTTTCATGTTTTTTGTGGTAACAGTTTTTGTTGCTATTCCATACATTCAGGCTTCGGCGGATGCAGTGTTGCCAAATTAACTAAAAGGTAAAGGTTTTAGAAATATTTTTCATAGTGTGAACTTTGAGGAATTGTTTCTCAGATAATAATAATTATAGTGTAAAAGGTTCTTTTGACATACGGAATGGGAGGTACTGCAGCAGAAAGACAATTGAAAACGCTCACGGCAAAAAAAGAGTCAATATTTTCAATTATACAAAATCTTTTAGATTTATCCGGGACAATGAAAAATGAAAATGAAAGTCTAGGTTTTCAGCGTTATATAAGTCGATAGATTCGACGAAATCGGATTTGATCAAGGTTATTGACGAAATCATGGAGGTTAGTTTTGAAGTTGATGCGGCGTTCACGCCAAATTATGCGATTATTCGAATGATTAATGAAATGTGTTGTTACATTCATGTGGCGGCTGCAAAGTTAGAGAGAGAAGAACAGCAGGCGAATACTTCGCAAAACCAAACGGGGACTTCAACTTCACAGGGTAATACTAGTGCATCTACTGCAACTACTGCAGCTCAGGGGAATTCGGGTTTTCTGGGAAACATTGGTTTAATGCGAAATCTTCCTTCACTTCCAAAGATCGAACTTCCGGAATTTTCTGGTGATATTAAAAAGTGGGAATCTTTTTACTCGATTTTTAAAAGTTTAATTCATGATAATAAATCGCTAACGGATGTTTACAAGGTCAATTATTCGGTAGGTCGTTTGAACGGCTCAGCATTGAGTGTTTGCACGGGATTGGCTCCCACGGGAGACAATTATAATATTATTTGGAAATCTCTGGTTGACAAATATCGAGATGAGCGTTCATTAGCGACTAGCTATTTGGACCAGATTCTGGGATTTAAGCATATTCAGGGAGAACCAGCAAAAAATCTCGAATCATTTTTGTAAAAATTTGATTGTGCTGTACAAGCATTGAATAATTTGGAAGATTTCATTTTGGTGCATCAGGCTCTAGCAAAATTGGATTCTGAAATGGTTAAGTCTTTTGAAATATTGGTACGGGGTAAGGGGTTACCAACTTATGACGCGGTTATAGCATTTGTCAAAGAGCAAGAAAAAATACTGAATTTGAATCGAAACGCGATATCTGATAGGGGTAATTACGTTGATACGAGATCGCGCTCAACGAAATCTTTCTGTGTCACGCAAGACAATCGGTCGAATAGTAAGGAGAAGTCAAACACTTGCAAATTTTGTCATAAAGGCTGGCATGTTTTGAGTAGATGTGGAAATTTCAAGCGTTTGACTCCATCTAAACGTTATGCACTCGTTTGTGATAGCAATTGGTGTTACAACTGCTTTTCTCCCAATCATGGGGTGAGAGTTTGCTCTTCTGATCGGGTTTTTTTAGAATGTACAAAAAAACACCATTATTTATTGCATTTAGGAAGACCGTTCACCATGGTACAATATGAACAAGGGACTTCCAAGGTTACATCAAGTGAGGGTAACTCCACTGGTGAAGTTTTACATACGAATACTAGTACATCGGAAAATACAAATCATAGTTTTTGTGCAACGACAATAAAAAATCGTCATGGTACAGTGTTACTAGCGACGGTGGTAGTTAATGTTCTTAACGGTTCAGGTCACGGTCAAACAGCTAGATTTTTATTGGATAGTGGCAGTCAGGTTCATCTCATCAATAGTAATTGTTCAAAAAAATTGGTGTTATAAATATCTCGAAGTTCGGTTTCCGTGCAAGGAATTGGTTCAAATTCGGTAAGAGGTATTACAGACCTTATTGTAGCATCTCGGTATGATTCATCGAAGAAATATTTTATGCAGGCTTTGTTAGTTTTTTGTGCAATTTCGAAAATCTTCAATTAGCTGATGATAAATTTGATGAACCAACGGGAATTACGGTATCATAGGTGTTGAGCTCTTTGCAACAGTGATGAGGAAAAAGAGTTATGCGTCTACAATTGGTTCACCAGTGGCAGTACAGACTGTTTTCGGGTATGTCAGAATGCGAAAAGTTCCGATCTTCAACTCGGCTTCAGATTCGAATGTATTTTTTAATTTGCTGGAAGAATCATCTTCGAATGAACTTGTGAAAACTTTTTTGGAAATTGAGCAAGTTCCAAAAACCACTTTACCAGAAGCGGAATATGCAGAATGTGAAAAAATGTATATTAGTACCTTCAGTAGATATGCAGAAGGGGGATTCACGGTTGCTCTCCCTTTTAAACGGTTTTCAAATATTTTGGTTGATTCTAAAGCAGGTGCTGTGATGCGAATGTTTTCTTTAGAAATAAAATTAATGAAATTTCCGGAATTGCGCTCATGTTACAATGATATCATGAGAGAATCTATTTAACAAGGTCACATGCACCGGGTAAGGGATGAATATTCGGAACCAGCGGATACGGCGTACTACATCCTTCACCATGCTATTTTTAAACCGGATAGTTCCCACACTCCGATTCGAATAGTGGTGGATGCCAGTGCATCATCGGATAGCGATATTTCTTTGAATGATATTCTGTTGGGGGGCCCGAAACTGCAGATGGACATCTTCTCTCTGTTGTTGAATTTCAGAGTTTTTCGAATAGCGGTCACTGCAGACGTTAGGGAAACGTACCACCAGATCAAAATACTCGTAGCAAATTTTTATTGACGGCTTCAGAGACTACTTTGGCGTTTCAATTCAGATGAACCAGTTCAAATTTGCGAGTTCAATCGGTTGGAATTTGGGGTCAAGACCTGTCCTTATTTGGCTCTGCGCACAATAAAACAGCTAATAAAAGAGGAAGGGTATGAATATTCACTAGCAGCAGAAGTAGTGTGTACGGACTTATATATGGATTATTTGTTTTGTAGTGTCTCTTCGGAGAAGGAAGCATATCGGCTTTATTCAGAATTTGTAGCTATGTTTGCAGAGAGAAGGTTCGATTTGACAAAGTGGTCATCGAGTTCGGTGGAAATGGAGAAAATCCCATCTGGAAAGAGGCTGTCACAACCGGTACTCTTCAAGACAGAAACTAAAATTTAAGAAATGTTCTGGAATCCAGAAATGGGTAGTTTCAGGTATCGGTTTCCAGTTCCGGAGTCCAGCTGTACTAAACGTATAATCTTGTCTACGGTGGCGCGATGATCTGATCCAGTAGGATTAGCAGCACCGTTCATTTTGTATTTGAAACTGTTGATAAAGGAGCTATGGAAACTGAAAATAGGTTGGGGTGATACGGTCCCTTATGAAAATTTCCAGAAGTGGTTGAAACTTAAAGATGAATGGTATGCTCTTGGGGAGATTCAGTTTTCACGTTATATGGGAACCGTGAGAACATCTCCAGTAATGATAGTAGCTTTTGCGGATGCCAGCATGGATGGATATGGAGCTGTGGTGTATGTGCGAACAATAACAGATAACGGAGAAATTACTGTTACCTTGTTATGCGCTAAATCAAAGGTTTCCCCCTTCAAGATGGTTATAATTTTCTAATTTATTTAAACAGCAAACGGGTGGGATAAACTTTAAACACTCGGTGGGTTCACTTATTTAATTTATTTAAATACTACACTATTCACTAATTTTATACACAGTATATTCAATTAAACTAATTTATATACAAAGTTCACTAATTTATATTCACTTATTGATTTGTTTATCTCACGATGTCAAATTATCAACTAACTCACTCTTCCTGTTCGGTGCCTTATATATTAGTGCCTTTTTCACTTGATAATTCTAGATTGCGGCTTACTCAAAAACAATTGGCTATCTGGCATTTTCTAGATAGGACTGGTCAGAAAAACAACGCATAGATAATATAGTCACCATCGTAAGCAATTATAAAAAAAACTGCGTATCCGCCATAATTTTAACTTCCATACCTGGCTTAGACAGAGTCGGATTTAGGGACTATACCAGTGTGCTGTTCCATAACATTACCCCCTCCTTAAATGTAAGTTTCTCCTGGAACTTTTGTGTAGCCGAGACCGGATGTTTGAGTCGACAACTGACCCCATTTCTACCCTTTCCGATCTTATGGAAATAGCAGGGCACCGTCTTCATCGGATACTGATAACGGGGGTTGTAGCTGCAAATTAATATCTGGACACCGGTATCTCGAAATATAATCTCTACCATGTTCCTGATAACTCGCCAATTCAACTGGTTACTTGCTATCTTAGGCATAGCCAGTTTCTTCACGTTGGATTCTAACACATGGTCTTGGAGGTTACGAAGTGCTTCCCACACATCGCAGTAGGTAGATCGATATTTAAATTAATCTTTAGTTACCACGTAGAAGACGTACCGCGAATTATGTTTCAGTTTCAGTGTCTTGCCAGGGACTGGAATCTGGTCTCCAAGTTTTTCTAATTGCCCGAACTTCTTTCGAAAGACGGATGCCAATCCTCGTGCGTTTTTGAGACGGGCGGGGATGTTGTATGCCAGTGAATAATCTTCTGGGAGAGTGAACAAATCTTGTCGTTGTTCTGGAGTAATTCCATATCTACCTTTCCCGGTACCTCCATACGCGCCCATAAATTCATCGAAGGTAGGGTCAGATACATCTCGAATATGGTTTACTCCTGTCTCTAGGTCATGGTCTCCTTCGAATGGCGCTAATCGGTTTTGGTGAACTACTTTTAGTTTTCCGTTGGGGATCTTGCTTCTGCGACATATAACATCATTGATCCTTTTCTTGATTAAGTATGAACTTTCCCAGGATTTTTGTAATTTTTGAGAAAATCCTTTTCTCCTCGTCGGGTTGTGTAACCATACTTTGTCCCCTTCTTTAAAACCGCCTACTGTGGCTTGCGTATTGTATCGACTTTTCATTCTGTCGCTGGCAACTTGAAGATTTGTTCGAACTAATTAATGAATATCGTCCAGCCTTCTTCTCAATTGGATCACGTAGACTTCGCCTGCTAGATCTTCTCCAGGCCGACAGCCAAATTCCAGGTCACAATGCCACATTCCACGTCCAAACAGGATTTTCGCCGGTGTTTCACCCGTGGACTCATTGACGGCAGATCGATAAGCCAATGCGAATAGGGAAAGATACTGGTCCCTATCTCTCTGATGGCTGCATAATACTTTGGACAGGTATTTTCCAATAGTCCTGTTCATTCTCTCGACCATTCCATCTGACTGTGGATGTAATGCTGTTGCCCTGGTCTTCTTCATTCCCAGCTTCTCGCAAATCTCCTGGAGTAGATGACTTTCTAAATTTCTCCCCTGGTCGCTGTGGACTTCCAAGGGCACTCCATATCGGTTGATAAATTCTTTCACCAATACATCCGCAACAGTTGTGGCCTCTTGGTTCGGGATAGCGTAAATTTCCACCCACTTTGTGAAATAATCCATTACAACCAGTATGTATTTGCTACCATTTTCTGTCGTCGGAAATGGTGCAGCGATATCTAAAGCAATCCTTCCGAAAGGGCTTCCAACATTATACTGTTTCATAGGTGCCTTTCTCTTGCGATGTGGTCGATTACTCGTAGCACAAGTTGTACATTTCTTACACCAGTCCTCCACTTTGTCGAAGCTGTTCATCCAATAAACCCTTTCACGGACTCGCTGAAGGGTTTTCTTCACTTCCAGATGACCTCCCGATGGACTGTCGTGTAACTTCTTCAGTACCTCAGCTACTCTCGTTCTAGGGATAACTAGCTGTCTCCTCATCTCGGAACCATCATCGTTTTCAAGGAATCTTTTCAACAGCCCTTCTTGCTGGACATGGAAGTCCCACTTAGCCCAATACGTCTTGAGTTTCGGTGGAAATCTTGACACTTCTTGCCAGGTAGGTCGCCGATTTTCTTCCTTCCACTGCCGAATCTTCTTTAGGCAAGGATCATTCTCCTGATCTTCTCTGATCCTGGTGGGTGACCATTTTTCAGTGACTACTGTAATTCTTGAAACTGCAACTTCCTTAGATTTCGACTTGTTGCATTGTGAATAGTTGACAGGGCATGTCCGTCTAGGCAAGGAGTTGGCTTTTTGGTGATTTACATCAGCTGGATGTTCACCCCTGTCTGATTTCCCCTGTGACTGGAGTTCTTAGGTTACAGGAGTCTTGGGGCGGTGACATGTTTGACATTTTTCAAATTTTAGAGACGAAATTTCATTCTCAACGTTAGCGGCAATGTCGTTTTTGATTAATAAGATATCGGCAGATATATCGTTCTTCAAAGCGAAAATATCGTTCATTATAGCAGAAATATCGCTTTTCACATTCGTTGAAATCTTCTCTTCCCTGGTAGAAATATCGTTTTTCACATTCGTTGAAAGTTTCTCTTCCATGGCAGAAATCTTTTCGTCCAATATCATTCTTCATAGTTGAAATCTTCTCGTCCATGTTCTCTTCCATGGCAGAAATCTTCTCGTCCATATTAGCAGAAATTGACGAGATTAAGGTGGAAGCTTCGTCATTAAATGAAACTGTGTCTGGATCAAAGGCGTCATTTTCCAGTGCCACTTTCTACACACAGTCTTTCTACCAATTCACTTTTCTTACCGGACGTTTCAAACTCACGATCTTCCAATGCTGCTCTTAATTCCGCCACTTTCAGATCACATAGTCTCTTGGCCATTTCACGTAGCAATTTATTTATATAACACCACACCTGACACCAATGTAATGTTTTTCTAATTTATTTAAACAGCAAACGTGTGGGTTCACTTATTTAATTTATTCAAACCCTACACTATTCACGTATTATATACATAGTATATTCACTTAAACTAATTTATATACACAGTTCACAAATATATACATATATATATATATATATATATATATATATATATATATATATATATATATATATATATTCACTTATTTACTTGTTATTCTCACGTTGTCAAATTATCAACTAACTCACTCTTCCTGGTCGGTCTCTTATATATTAGTGCCTTTTTCACTAGATAATTCTAGATTGCGGCTTAATCAAAAACAATTGGCTTTCTGGCATTTTCTAGATAAGACTGGTCACAAAAACAACGTCTAGATAAGATAGTCACTATCGTAAACAATTATAAAAAAACGCTTATCCGCCATAATTTTAACTTTCATACCTGGCTTAGACAGAGTCGGATTTAGGGACTATACCAGTGTGCTGTTTCGTAACAATATCGTTATTAGTTTACCTTCGAAAATGTGGTATTATTCGCACTTTATATCGTGATGATTTTTGTTTATGGCAGAAACGGAGGAAGAAGCAAAGTGTGATGTTTTAACAGCTAGGAAATTGTGAGAAAATTTAGGGTTCAGGATAATTATTGAAAAAGTCAGTTTTTTCTTTACAAGAAATTATTTATCTCGGTTTAAAATGCAATAGTCCAGATATCTTTATCCCCAAAAAGAATAAAAATCATCACTGAAGGCTAAAGAATTCGGAGAAAAATGTTAAAATTCGAGACATTGCAAAAATAGTTGGTAGTTTAGAGGGAATTTGCTCTACAACGAAATATGGTTGGATGTATTTTAACAAGTTTAGAAAGAGCAAAGTAAAAGCTTTGTGGTAGGGTAGCGGTAATTATGACTCCGTTATGAGTGTTTCTCATTCAGAATGTCAATATTTATATTGGTGGTTGAATGACATAAACGATTTAAAAAAAGATATAAAAATGAATGACTGAAATTTATTCGGATGCGTCCAGTATCGGTTGTGGAGCGAATTGTAAAGGAAAGGATATTCACGGTTTTTGTGACGAGCCGGAAACAAGTTATCACATAAATTATTTAGAAACATTAGCTGCTTATAATAGCCTTCGAGGATTTACAAAAATTATGCATAGCAAAAACATATTGCTAAGAATCGACAATGTGACAACGGTTGCATGCGTAAATAGAATGGGATGCACCGTTATAGGAAACTTGATGAAATTCCAAGACAAACGTGGAATTGGCTGGAAAAGTGAAATTTATTTGTTTATGCATCATATGAGGAATTATCTGAAAATTTTGCACATTTAGAATCTAGAATTAAGAATGTTGGGACAGAATATCATTTGGCAGATTATGCTTATGATAAAATTATTGAAAAATTAGGAATACCCGAAAATGATTTTTTGCAACTTATATAAATAAAACATGTGACAAATTTTTCCCCTGGCGTCTTGATCCTGAATCGTTAAGAGTTAATGCCTCTACCTTGAAATGGAGTAATTATTTTTTCAATGCGTTTCCTCCTTTTTCGTTAATTACAAAAATGTTGGATAAAGTAATAAGTGATAAAGCTATAGGAATCGTAGTTGTACCAGATTGACGTCGTCAACTTTGGTATTCCTTATTTTAAAAACTGAACAAAAACAAGGTTCTCAGCTAATGCTAAATTGCTTCTTTCTCCTGTCAGAGATCCACACCCATTACACAATCATCTTACTCTGGTTGTCGGGAAATTGTCCGGACAGCTTTTTTACAAAAAGGAAATATCGGAAAAAACTATTCCTGTCTTAATGGCTTTTTTGTCAGACACAACAATCCGACAAGATGAAAGTTGTTTATGAAAATGGTGGATTTTCGGTTTGTTGCGACATCTTAATCCCTATGTTTACTACATGAAATACAGGTTTTTGTTAAATACAAGGGCAGCACTGACGTGAATATTGTCTACTCCAGAGAAAGATAAAAAGAACTTCAAGCGATTTTTTGAAGGGGCGTATAACCAAAAGCCCCCTGAACCAAAATATGCTGCTAAATATGGGCCCAGTTCCGGTTTTAAATTATTTATCGGAACTTTTTGCCGTTGGAGAGTCTATTTCTGGATTGCCGTTGGAGAGTCTATTTCTGGAAAAGGTAACTTATAAATTAGTTATATTGCCAGCATTAATGTCTGGCCATCTGGTAGAGACCTTATCAAAATATTCATTAAAAAAGATAAGTGTCACAGAAGATGAAATAGAAATTCGTGTTTCACATAAAGGTTATAAAATAGTGCTACCACTAGGTACTGATTTTCCCTGATTTTCGAAACACAACTTAAGTTTGTTATTATTATAGTCTATTTTTATGTACGAGAGAGTAATGAAACCTTATTTCTAATACAAAACTTTTAGATAGTTTTCTGTTATTCATGTTAGTAACTATATTGATTATATACACAATTTTTACTGAAGGCCATAAGTAAGATTACCACTAATCAATTGTATTTAACAATAGTTTATAAATTATCGTATTGTTCAGACCGCGACCGCGACTATAGGGTGAGTAATCATGTGGAAAAACAGCGAAAAATGGTAAGGATAATCAATCTAAATTATTTGAGCTGTTGTCCTTAATTATTAGACTCTCTTCCACCCTTTAATAGTAGCCCAGTGCGATCTAAATTACCAATCAATGCAATGAATAAATATTGGTTAGTAAACCGAATTCATACTACATGATGAATGATCATTACGGACAACAACTCAAATAGTTTAGATTGATCATACTTACCAGAAAAGTCGATCAATATATTAATTACATACAGTCTTTTCCATCCCGTGAATGATACGACATCAACCATATGCATCTTAATCTTAATTTTTTTCCATTTTTTTTGGGAAAACGTTTTCAATTTATGGTTTAACATCAATGTATAAAATTTTTGAAAATGCTCCAAATTAGAGAGCGAAACGTCAAATAAAAAAATATAAATTGATACAGATTTTAGAATTAACCTGATGCCCAAAAAAAATGGAGAAAAATTATATACAAGGTTAACGAAAAACAAATAATTTATATATATATATATATATATATATATATATATATATATATATATATATATATATGTATATAAACAAGACAGATATGATTAGTGTTTTGAATGAAACTCACTGTTTCTAGTTAATTTCACAATATAATGAAAAATTTTGAAAATTCTAAAAAATTGACAATTGTTTCGATAACTAAATATCATAGTCACAATGACAGAAGTTACATTTCATTTGATGCCTACTACCAGATATTTAGTAGTAATTTTTGGCTAGACCAAGAAGTGACTTAACTTGTGATTGACTTAATATATGTTAATAGAAAAAAGAAGAAGATGTGATATTACAAATATTGAAGCTTAGATATTATTAGCCCTATGGTGATATCCTAGATATCATTTTTTCAATTAAGATCAGTATAACTGTGCAATGATGTAGAAAACCAGGAAAACTATATCTGCTTATCTTTACAATTATCACTTAAGAAGACAGTTTAATAATGGAGAACTTCCTAGATTCATCTGTTCATTGGCGACTTTATATTGTGAGTTTCTTAAATGTCTTCTAATTTCCAATTCTTCAAGGAAATCCAGTTCTTGTTTCTTATTACAAATATGTAGTACTTCTAGTTCTGTGTTAGGTGTCAATGAATGATTGGTGTCAAGTAGATGTTTTGCGTAGTGGTATTTATCTGGTTGTTTTAATCTGTATGCCCGTAAGTGTTCACTGTATCGGATTTCAAAATTTCTAAGGGTCTGACCCAAGTAGACAGCATTACATTCTGGACATTTAAGTTTATATATGTATGTATATGTATATATATGTATATATGTATATATATATATATATATATATATATATATATATATATTATAAATATATATATATATATATATATATATATATATATATATATATCAGATTTCTTTATTGGTGGTATTTTTACATTTAACAATTTTGTACTGATGTTACTTTCTTGATTGTTTATAAATTTTTAACAGCAACTCGTAGTCACATTCTAACAGCTGCTGGAAGAAACGCATCATTCTAATTATAATGTTGCCATAAGTAACATATTTTTCAATTCCATGGTAATATATTGCTGATAGAAGCTTTTATTGTGATAATGTATTTGAGAAAATGAAGAAATATTTCATCACGAACTATTTTTCTGAATTTACTACAGATCTAATGCAATATAATATGATTTTATGAATGACTTGTTGGGGATGTGATTAATTATTTATATTCCTGGCTCAAGAAAGCGTCAAGGCTGCGATATATCGCAAGATCGTGAACTCCAAAATTGATCAATGCCCATCTGCGTCAAAATTTGGAGAGAAAGATAGTTTATTTCCATTTATCCATAGACAAATCAAATAATATATTACTTTCTCTATGCATTTATCATTGAACTAATGGGTGAATTTCTGCCTGAAGTTGTGTATATTATAATCTTAGCGAATTCAAAAGAAATAACATAAAAATAATTAATGTTATATTTGTTGGAACGTTTTTATTTATTTATTGTTGTGAATTTTCAGTGTTTTTTATGGTTCCTTACCTTGTAATACGACGTTCCTTTGTCTCGTCTTCTTTCTTATCATAGAGAAGGTAAGTATTGGTCTATGGGTTTTATGTCAGTTAGTTACGTCTCTACAAAATGTCTTCAAACCTGCGAATATTCGCAAAAGTTAACATTTACGCGCTAAAATATAATGGTTTAAATTTTTCGACGCATCGGCGTTTACAATAGTTATTTGTAAAACAAGTGTCACAATGACTCGTTTTGTAGTAGAAGTGAAGCAAATCACGAGTACTACAGAAAGTCATTGTGGCCTCAAGTTTTACACAAAACTTTTTATTATTCGCATTTATTTAATTTTTGAAATAAAATTGAATTCATATAATCCCTGTTTTTAAACTAGGAGGAGTGGTTTGAATTTAAGTTGGCAATTCTGTAGATTCCTGATTGGTCAGATCACAGATGGTTTTATTCAGCACTTCTGACTTTTGACATATTTTAACTGAATAATTGTGGAAATTGTAAACAAACTTTTAGTTAAGCAAACAGAGAGTGATTATTTGTTTAAAAAAGAGCTTATTCCTATATGCTCTTCCATTCTATTTATACTATATCTTAAACAGAATTATTTTTGTAATACATCTTCACATAGATATCTGGTAATTTATCCCAATAATCGAAAGTTATGTATACCTATATATTGATCATATACAATATGAAACTAAAAAATTGACAAATCTTTGATAAATAAACGTTAGCGTACTTTATTCATTAATATTTTTAATATATAAATCATTCTAATTCCCCTTTAAGAACTTTTAATATAATAATTTGCTAGTTAGAAGAACGCTAGACCATTTTATTTAAAATTTGTGTGAAGGTTAAAGTCAAATGTCATATAAAAATATAACTAAATACAATAACCAACTGTACATTAAAAATTACCAAAACAGTGTTCAAAGAGCTTCATTGTGACACTGTAAACAATGTTATAATGAAGTCTCTTTTAAACGCGAATTATAAAAAGGTATAGTATATGGGTCAAGTCAAGTTGTGAGAACTGTCGCTAACGTTTTGAGAATAAAACGTAATATTGAATAGAAATAAAAATAGTGTAGCCTTGGGCGCCACTTTATTTTATATACCTATGAAATTACTTCACCAAAGAAAGAAACATGAAGAATTTTGAAGATGATAATAACTACAGACTTACAAATAAGTTTTTTATAAGAGGATGGATCAAAATAATAATCAAAATATATTAAATAAAATAAACTTTATATCACTAATATTTCTCAAAAAGCAGAAAGCCAACTTATTTAGTAAAAAAAAATGAAAAACTTAACTTTAATACTTAGATATGAACTGGTTCATTTAAGTATTTCTACTGACATACATAAATTCCAAATTATTAATAGTTTTAATGAGTGGTGATGTAAAACAATAAAACATTAGATTTAAATTATAGAAATTTTTACCATCTTATAATAGGTTTACACTATTTGGTATAAGGCTGCAAAAATTGGGTCTTATAAATTTTTTTCTTGCAAAATGATTTTTTAGATCAGCTTAAAATTAGTCGGAAAATAACTATGTATATATAAAAATTTGGAATTTGGATGAATTTAATAGACGACATGGTATTTTACGTGATTTATACAATTTTTGTGATTTAAATTTAGTTAGGTATTTCAATGGAAATTCAATTCTTTATAGACTCATTTGAGACGTGTAAATGGTACAGTTTTACTGATATCCGTAGATGGCAGTTTTGGTAGTATTTCAGTTATTTTTGTAGTTTTCTTTTAATTCGTTCTATTGTTCATTTAGTTTCGTTTTTCCAACATGTGACAATATTATACTTTTTAATCGAAAATAACTACACTAAACTATCTACAAAGTAATTTCTTCACTTCTTTCAGCAAACTAGATATAGTGTGGCCAACCTTTTTTTTGAGCAAATTTGAAGTGTATTTTTCAGATTTTTGTATGAACATCCTCCATCCCAGTCCTCAAAACCGATTTTTAGTTTCCTAACATGGAGTCATTATTTCCTTAAATTACTGGCTGCCATCCAGTAAATCCAATGTCCTCTTTTTCTCTTATTTACATGAATCTACATAGTCTGCTAAAACTCAGTTATCAATATTCTAGCGAGTATACACTTTTTTTACTTCTGTATATCAATTCTTCATGAATGTTAATTTCAAGATAAATTAATGTGTCAATAAATAGAAACGAATTTCATGAATATTTATTCTACACAGCTGTAAATGAAATCTTGAGCTCTATTTTTTTAAATAACGAGTTTAATTTTTGTATCATAAAAATTAATATGTGGCAGTTTCTAGCATTAACGGAACATCCGTTTTGTGATTGTCTCGTCATCAATCATTGTTCATGATGAGGATTATTTATCTTTCACCATACTGTAACGAGGAATTTATAAGGAAATATTGCCAAACCAAAAATTTCATCTCAAATCTTAGTTTTTAATTATGACATATGTGATGAGGATGAAAATGAGACCCATTTACTGGAAATGTATGACAAAGAAGTCGAAGACGCACAATGCACATGAAAGTGAATGTAGTGACAAGAGATAATACAATTATTACTTGCTCTATGGTAGTGACTAGTGATATTAGTCATAAAGTATATTTCAATTTCCAATACTCGTGTTTTATTATAATGAAGTTTTGTTGCAACAGCATTATTTACAGTAAATTCGTGATAAATTGATAATTATTAGATCACTTTTTCGTTCAAAATTTTTGTCAACAATTTCTAATACACTTCCTTAAAATAAATGCCCGGTAATTTAACGTCACTATTTAGGTGAAACTGGCCCTTACGCTAATGAGTATCTATCCATCAATATGGGTGATCAATGGGGTTGCGTTGTACCTAACTACATATTATAGCTCAATCCTCAAGCTAATTTATACAGAAAAATAAACGCAAATATGAACTATGAATACTATGATGTATATGTTTAAAATTATATTACTTTTCCGCCCAACCTATCTAATATGCGAGAAAAGTATTGATTTACCCCAAAAAAAGTTGGAAATTTGAAAAAAATATTTCAGTTATTTTTACGTTTTCGATCAACAAAAACCCCAAAAAAAAACGGTTTTTAGAAAAAAATCCTGTGTGTATGTCGTCGTCATCGTTGTCTTCGGCAACTCTTCGTTACATGTCTTGTTAGCACGATACGGCCTTCGGAGTGCAACAAGTCACAAATTTTATGATTGCATATTATCCAGGATATATCACAAATACACCCTATTGATTTTCAGCTCACCAGAGCCAGTGCAACAGGTGCTATAGTACTTTAAATACGATATTTTTGTGATTGTTGGAGAAATTTCAGTTTGTTAGCACGATACAGCCTCCGGAGTATATACAAGTGACCAATTTTATGATTGGATATTATTCAGAGCGTCTCAAAGATGAATCATTTTGATATTCAGCTCACTAACGCCAGTACAACGGGTTCTATAGTACTTGAAGTACCAAATTTTCTTCATTTTTGGAGAATTTTCAGTTTGTTAGCAAGATACAGCCTCCAGGGTATATACAAGTGACCACTTTTATGATTGAATATTGTTCAAGGTGTCTCACACATGTACCCTATTGATTTTTAGCTGACTAGAGCGAGTACAGCGGGTCCTATACATCTAGATATACCACATTTTTGGTTATTTTTGGACACATTTCGGTTTGTTAACACGATTCATCCCCCGAAGTGTATACAAGTGACAATTTTATGATAGAATATTGTTCAGGACCACAGATGCGGAAAAGTTAGTTTTAGTCTTTAAAGCCGTTTATTTTTTATTGTTTTCTTGTCTATAATACTCTCAATTCCTATTATTCAATTTCCAATTATTTTAGATATTTAGATATACTAACAAGAATCTTTGCATTCTAAATAGAGGTACTGAACCAACTTTTATTAACTCTCGTAGTCAAACGCGAATAGATATTACCCTATCTACTATTAATACTTCGAATAAAATCTCCGGCTGGCATGTATCCGACGATATTTCAATGTCGGACCACCGCTGGATAAAATTCGAAATAAAACTTGCACTCACAACCTCCACAATGACTCGCGATTCCAGGAAAACGGATAGGACAAAATATGTCCACTGCTTGAAAGGGGATCTGCGAGGAGTCGAGGATGTGTTGCCCAACAATAAAGGAGATTTGGAAAGTTATTATGAAACAATTCAAAACTCCATTATTAATGCCTACAAGATGTCTTGCCCACTCAGGCGGATCGATCTCGATGGAGCCTCCACTTCGTGGTGGTGCCATGAGATGGACCAGCTCAGGGGGACGGCGAGGAAATCTTTCAATAAGGCTAAAAGAACAAAACTCAAAGAGGATTGGAACTCATACAAGTCTCACCTCAAAGAGTATAAAAAAGTTATCAGACAAAAGCAAAGAGAGGCATGGAGAATCTACTGCGAGGAAATCGAGGATTTCCCCCAAGCAGCCAGACTCCAAAAAGCCCTCTCAAAAGATCCCCACCGTCATATCGGTATACTAACCAGAGAGGATGGCACTAAAACTGCCAACCTAAAGGAAAGTCTTCAATTATTGATGTCAACTCACTTCCCTGACTCCAGAATCACAAATACGGCGGCCTGGGAGGTTGAGGAGAATCACTACCCGACGGACGATGACTGGCGTATATCACGACAGATCGTCGACGCGGACAGACTGAGGTGGGCCATCTTAGGCTTCTCCCCCTTTAAATTCCCGGGAACGGACGGCATTTATCCAGCCCTACTTCAGTGGGGCCTGGATGAACTAATGCCGCACCTGGTAGGAATCCTCAGATCCTCACTGGCACTGAGGTATATTCCAAAAGGTTGGAGAGAAGTCAAAGTCGTGTTCATACCAAAACCAGGAAGAATGGACTATTCCATCCCAAAAGCATATCGACCCATTAGCCTCACATCGTTTACAATGAAGACTTTAGAGAGGCTGTGCGAACGATACATAAGAGATGTGGTGATAACACGAAATCCACTGCATCCAAATCAACATGCATACACTCCAGGGAGATCCACGGATTCGGCTCTTCATCTCGTGGCGGGCCGCATCGAGAAATCGTTGGAAAATAAGGAGTCCACCCTGGGTGTATTCATAGACATAGAAGGCGCATTTGATAGAACCACTTTTCCTAAAATAACAAATGCACTTTCCAATAAGAATATCCCCCAAACCATAAATGGCTGGATATATAACATGCTTTCAAAAAGAGCAATCAAAATCAGTGTAGATGATGTAACCATCAGAGGTTTGGTTGTAAAAGGTTGTCCACAGGGTGGGGTGCTCTCACCACTACTATGAAACATGGTCTTAGACTTAGACAACTACTACACAATAGCATACGCAGATGACCTAGTGATTCTGCTAACAGGAAGATTCGAGGAGACACTCTGCGCTTTAATGTAGGAGGCCCTCAATATCATAGAACAATGGTGCAGAGACCATTCGCTGTCAATAAATCCAAAAACGACTGAGATGGTCCTCTTCACGAAAAAAAGGAAGCTTGCAAAACATCAAGCCCCAAAGCTCCTAGATACCAAACTTAATTTCTCTTCAGAGGTGAAATATTTAGGGGTCACCTTTGACAATAAGTTAACATGGAACTCCCACTTAGAAAACAGAGTTAAAAAAGCATATATTTCTTATGAGCAGTGTCGTAGAACCATCGGCCGCACCTGGGGAATGTCACCTAAGGTTGCTGCCTGGATCTACACTGCCATCATCAGACCTATGCTAACGTACGGTGCGATTGCCTGGGGAGCTAAGGCAAACCAGCTGACAGTCGTCCGTAAACTGGACCAAATCCAAAGAACAGCATGCCTCAACACAACAGGAGGCATGAGAACCACACCAACAAGAGCTATGGAGGTAATCCTCGGTCTCACTCCCCTTGACATATACATCAAGGAGGTTGTTTTGATGACCATGGCACGTCTGCGCTCTACTGGTATACAACCTGATGTAGGATCCGGTAAACTGAGACGTAACTTGTGGCATGAGGCCCTCAGGGAGATCCCACTGCTGCAGGCCAATACGGACTCGATTCCACCGCTATATACCTTCAACAAGCCCTACAAGGTAATCTTTAAAAACAACTCACAAGACCTATTGGAAGAAGGCGCAATACGCATCTTCACAGATGGGTCTAAATCCAATGTAGGCTCAGGATGTGGTATTTTTTCCAGATCCCTGAATCTAAACATAAAATGGGCAATGGGCTGCAATGCAGGTGTTGCTCAAACAGAGCTCACTGCTATCTGCATCGCTGCTAAAGAGATTACCAAAAGGAAAACCACAGGTAATAATATATACATCCTTACGGACAGTAGACAAACACTACTAGCCCTGAACAGACCACGTATTACATCAGGCCTAGTACTAGAAAGTCACATGGCCTTAATCGAAGCCTGTAACAACAACACGGTCACTTTAGGCTGCATCATGGGCCATGAGAAATCGAAAGGAAACCGTATTGCAGACTCGCTAGCCAAGAAGGCAGCCTCCCAAAAACTCTTGGGACCTGGCACTTTCATTGGTCTATCGGCGTCAGCAACGGCCGACCTATTAAAGAAACACTCCCTCAATAAGTTTAAGGGCAGATGGGACGACGCAGAAGGCTGCAGGCTTGCCAAGGAATTGCTACAGTACCCAGACAGCAAAGTAGCCAAAAAATACGTGACTATGAACAGGCGGAACCTACGAACAACCACGGGAATTCTGACTGGTCACTGCCACCTACGAAAACACCTTCACAGACTGGGTTTATCTAACACCCCACTTTGTAGAGGATGTGAACAAGAAGATGAGACTGTCGAACACATTCTTTGCGAATGTCAGACACTCTCTCAATTTAGGTTTCAAGTATTCGGCGAGTACAGGCTAACATGCGCCAATATGAGGGAACTTAATTCAGGCGACGTTATCGCCTACTTCAAGGAAGTAGGCTGGATGACGAGCTAGAAGGAAGTTTTGAACCTCAGAAGGATGCACAATGGGCCATTTGTGGCCTAAGTGCTGTGGGGCCACCCACCCTTCAAATCTTTACAGATACAGATAGATATACTGAAAATAATAAAATATGGGATTCCTTGAAAAATATTATTGAAAAGTGATCACTTCCATACGATGGATAATTTAACTTTCTTTAAAAGATACTGGCTATATAAAGAAACGGTATTGGCACCTTTTGACCATAATGAATCTAAGAAGATTTTGAATTTCTAAGTGATATGTAAGTTCTTAAAAAGCATCGAAGTGATAAATTACAAAAAAAAACAAATTTGTTTGTTCTAATTTTTAGTAATTATTATGTATCGCCAATAAATCAATTATTGGGTTGCCTGAGACTTTACTCTAGTGCAGGACACATCAGTGCTATTGCTGATAATGCTGAAGTAATAATATCCTTCAAGAATCATGAAGAGAGCAGTAAAAATATTTTACAAAAACAAATAATAATTCTGAATATACTGAAGCTGCCAATAAAATATATTTTGAATTACACATTTATTTATTTAAAACCTTTGGTAATGACAAATATGAAAACCACACATATACCTACTAAAAATAAAAAACCTATATAAATTTTATGAGAAATTTGAAGGACCAAAACACAAGTTTTGTTACAATAAAATTATTACGAATTTGGTCTAAAACAAGAAAAATAAAATGAAGGTAATCTTCAGAAATGATAGTATAGCAAATTTTTTACAGGGTGTTTCTAAATAACAATAATGAAGTTTGTTTTTTAAATAATTTTAATTTTGCTTCTTTTAATTCGATTTTCTTTCGAAGCAGCTTAGTTTTCAGAGAATGTGTTCTTCTTTTTGCCTACTGACATCAGCTACTAACTTTTTGTTAACATATCTGCAACTGCTAACTGTTTATCCACTAATATTATTATATTTTTCTGCTAAGTGTGAAGAAGTTAAAGCTTTTGCTGTTGTTTATGCCCATCTTCTACTCGTATTCACAGTTTTATTTTTTCGAACTGGGTTACTTTCTTGGTTATGAAATAGAATGAAATGCGATTATGTGTGTTTAACAATGAGTGGAGTTTGTTAATCGCAAACGACTTGCGTATGCGATTCAATAGCAATACAGTTATTTAGTAGGTTATGATCCTGAGTTTCACATGCATATGTTATTTTTGTGAAGTATATCTTGATAATCAAAGCTAGAAGTAAAATTATTATTATTCTGATATCCGTATTAAAATTAAAGTAATATTAGTTGAGGCCCCATTAAAAACTTTTGGAATGGATAACCTACAATATATAGCCAATTTGAATAATTTAGAAATTGCAGATGAACCAATCAACAGATACAATCGTTTCGAAAATATTAACCCGTTTGAGACATTGACTGAACATCGGGTTTTACAGATATTAAGGTTAACAAAAAGGTTATGCAGATATTTGATTGAAGTATTTACTTATTTCTTGCGGCCTATAAGAAGGCCTACTGACTTAAGTATAACAACCAGAATAATTAGTATGGATTTTTATCTATTCCAAAATGTTTTATTCAATATGTTTTGGTAGCTTGTCGATTGTTTGCCTTTGGAAGTTATCAAATGGACATTGGAAGAACTATATTTACATCAGTGTCTCTGTCTCCAGATGTATAAAAGAAGTCACTATCGCTTTGAATGAACCAGAAGTATTCAACAGTTGGTACATAGAAATTTTGATGAATTGAATACTGTAAGACTTAGGTAGATATCTATTTGTTGAAAATCTGATTAGATCAACCTATTTTCTATCATTCGTTTTGAAGATTTTACGAAGATTACAACTTTCCTGGGGTTATTGGTTGTGCTGATTTCACACATGTAGCAATATTTTCCCCAAAAGTAGAAAATGAGGATTTTCCAGAGCATATTTATGTTAATCGTAAAATATATCATTGTATTAATGTTCAGTAGGTAAGTTCATCATAAAAGTCAAAATTTTACTTTAAATGATCAATCATGATCCTCATCTTCATCCAATCTTTTTTTTCAGATATGTGACATTAGATTTAGAAGTATAAATCTTAAATTAAGATATCCAGGAAATGCGTTTATTAGAGAGAATTAAAATATTTTGATTTTATTACCAATTTTCTAGCTCAAGAACACACAATTATTATCTATTAGGTAGGAATTATATGATGAAGAATTTCTATAATTCCAAAATTTGAATTTTTTATTAGGTGAACTTGCTGAAAATTCACCAGAATGGAACTATCATGTTGCACAGAAAAGAATAAGATATTTGATAAAGAGATGTAATGGAGTTTTGGAAATGATTCAGATTTTTATTCAAGCATAGAGTACTGCATTATATACCTTCAGTTGCAAGTAGAATAATAAATTCTTGTGTTTATCTTCACACATTTGCATTGAGTATAAAACTCCAATGCCAGAAAACTAGGACAGAGGCCAAAACTATGATTTTGGCATGATTTTAAATTGAAAAGGCCTCGATAGAAATATTGAAGATCACGCAGCTGTAGGCCTAGTGAATCCTCAACTTACTGTAGGACGAAGAGCAAAAAGTCAATAATTGAGTACTTTTGGAATAATCATTAGTACCACTAGAGATAAAAATAGTTTTGCGAATAGTTATTAGATCGTTTTAACAATTTTGTATTCCATTTTCACAAAGGCATACCATTATTTGACATGTAGAGAAATATACAAGAATTCAGAGTGTGCACGAAACATTTTTTGTAAAATTGGAATATATTTTAAGAATTCATTCGGCCTTTAAAAAAAATAACTGGGCCATATATTTTTAAAAAATTTGTATATTAAATTTGAAAAGTCGAAACCTTTGCTAGATGAAAAAGAGAAGAGCCTACAGTTCAAAATGGAATCAGAAATATAGCCCTATTTATATTCATCCTATATGCTTCAATTTTGGAAGTAGATAATTAATGTTTTGAAATAAAATTCATGATGTACTTCAATAATCTTATATCACAGAAAAATAAACAGAGTGAATAGAAGTTAGAAGCACAAGTGAACAAACATTAGTATATTAAAGTATTAGTGGATAAAGAGGTCTTTCAAACACGCTCGAGTTAAATTTATTAAGTAAAAAATATACTTTTTAAAAAGATTTTATTGAACTTAGTGATAAGTTACGTTTGAAGTTACAATTATGACTATTTTCTTTTTTAGTTTACAGAAATGAGGAAATGTATTATAATGCTGAATAGAAGAGAAATATATGATAACAAAATTATAATAATTGTAAACAGGATGTCTCCACGTGTTTGCTGATTAAGATTAAAATTATAAATTCAATAATGTGGGAAACGTCCTGTCAGCAATTTAACAATAATATTAATAGGATGTCTCCATATGACTCTTTGTTGAAGGCACGATCTCGTGCCTTTGGATCCAATAGGGATTGGGGTAGCTCCATTGGTTCACCCTGGGATTGTTCTGGATTTTTGATTTTTCTAAAATATTTTCTATACAGATACAAAAATAGTAGAATTAATAAAATGAAAATTATTGTTGTTGTTATTCCTAAATGGCTTTGATGAAGTTCTATAGGTAGCAAATTTGGTTCTTGAAACTGTGGTAGTAGCTTGGTTGGATCGTGCAGATGTAAATTGTTGATGCTGATTTTGTGATGAATTTCTGTGGGTTCTTTGAGGCTGGGCCATTCTTGAGTAAATGTTTTATTGGATCCCATCCAAGTATGTTTTTGAAAAGAATAAATACAATCATTGTTTCCTAGTACGATGTTACATTTTGATATTTTCAATGATTTAAAATTTTGTTTGCAGTCTTCATTGATGGTAGTTATCTTCTTTGAGCAAATTATTGTATTTCCATTAGTTAATTGTGTGAAAAGTGAAAAGTCGTTTTTTACTTGAGCGTAGTTGCAGACTGAAAGGTCTTCCAAGTTACAAGGGTCTTCGTGTGGTTCCTTTTCGCAATACCAGAACGAAAAGGTCTTCTTGCATTCTTCGTTTGTCCATTTTGTTGATCCTATGGAATTTAATGTGAAGGCATATGGGGGTAGAAGGATATTATTTTCTTTACTGGGAAAAGGGATAATTTTGGAAATATAAAGTAATTCATCGGCTAATATTGGTATTTTAGGAGTAATATATAAAGTTTTTGAAGTAAACATAACATTGACTTTGATTATTTCCAATAAAGTAGGAGTATCGGAAGCGATTGTGAGAATGAATAGTATGTAAATAATTAAGAATTTCTTCTAATTCCTTATGTTTGATTAATTCCACATTTAAAATTTCTTGGTTACTAAAGGATATTGTTCTTAGTAAAATTTGAATATAATTTCTTAGGTCTCTAATTTGTTGTAGTTGAATATGAATAATAATTTCGTTTGGGAACGAGAAGGGTAGGGAAACTGTACGGAGATAAACTAGGTTTAAATATTTTATTGTCTAGGAGCTTTTGTATTTGATTTTGAATTTCTTGTTTTAAATGGTAAGGGTATCTATATGATTTTTGATAAATCGGTACATCGTCGACCGTTCTAATGTGATGTTTAACTACATGAGTAAAAGTTAAGTCGGAGTTTTCGTTATAAAATATATTTTTAAATTTTTTACAAAGAGAAATTATTGTATCTTTTTCTTTGGGATTAAGAAGATCTGTTCGAAGAAGTTTGGTAATATCAATATTATTATTATAAGATGATAAAGGAATTGTTTCATCGAATTTTGATAAGGATTGGACTTGGAGAGGTTCATGAAAATTTATAGAAATATTATTCAAAGGGATATTTAAAATTCTTTTATCTAGAGATTCAGAATAAGGGGTAAATAAGTTGGGATTGACTTCCAAATAGAATGGTATTTTAATAGAATTAATTTGTAATAAATGATCTTCGAAATTAATAAGTGCCTTTAATTTATCAAAGTCCTGACTACCTATTAATGCATCGAATATATCGTGCCAAGGTACGATAAACATATGGAACATGTATTTAATGCCAAATTCTTTGAAAAGAGGATATTTGCAGCTAAAATTGCTATTGTAAGTTGTTTTAATTGATTTAACGGAAAATGTTGATTCATAAATGGAATCTGAAAATAATTTATAGGCTGGTTCGGGGTTTATAATGGAATTGCTTGTACCGGGGTCAATCAATATTTTTAAGTCTAGATTTGAGAGGTATATAAATGGAAGTTTAGGGGTTGAATTTATATTATTTATATAAATTCCGAGGCTCGTAATGAAAAATTTTGAGTTTCATCGTATCTTTCGTTTTGGGGGTTAGCATATGATGATTCATCAGAATTTTCGTCAGTTTCTTCAATATTGAACAATTCTTCGACAACTACGTTCGGAGGTCCTGTTTGTCTAAAAGAATTTTGTTGTGGATGTATATAAGTATTTGCTGTAGATATTCTCATTGGGGTTGGTTTGTAATTACTTGTGGAAGGTTGAGAGGGGCGATTACAATTTTGATGATTAGGAGATTGTGTTTGTCTATTATTTGATCTTTGATAGTTATTTTGGTAATGGAATCTTTGATTGTTATCATTATATCTATTAAATGGTCTATAATTAGGGTTTTGAGGAACTTGTGGTCTTTGAGACGGATTATAATTATTTAATGAAGGTTGGTTCCTTGGTGATTGATTATATGAAGTATTATATTTTAGAGGTGGGTGATATCTTTGACTTTTTTGAGATCTAAGAAAGTTAGCAAATTGAATTTGGGATCTTTCGTTGTTTAATCTTCTACATTCGTAAAATGCTTGTTCTAGAGATGAAGTTGATATATGAAGTGAATGATCTCTGTAGGGATTTAAGAGACCTGCTTTAAATACCATAAGGGCTTGATCAGTATACATAGTTTCCTTAGAAATTCTAACTTCTCTGTTATCAGAATTTATAGCTAGGTGTTCTTCAAGGACTTGTAATTTTTTAGAAATTTCGTCATGAAATTCGGAGAATGATTGAGAATGAGTTTGAATAGAAGTATTTAAATCGTGTGCTAATATTTCTTCAGATCTAGGATCACCAAAACGAGTGATAAGAGCGGTTTTTAAATCGGACCATTTATAAAAAGATCTATTTACGACTACGTCTCTAGCTGGACCTAATATTTTAGATTTCACTTGCTCTAACAGAAGATTGTTGAATAAATCATTATTTTCGGTTTTTAAAAGAGTTAAATATTTTTCAGATTGTCTTAAATAATATGCTAAATCTTTAGAATCACCGTTATATGTTGGAACAATATTGTTTGCTAAAGATAATTCGATTTGTGAAATTGCAGTAGACATCTCGATTATAGTATTTAAGTTACGACTTACGGGTAATGGATATCTGGATCGATCACGATTTTGTGACATTAAGAGATTGACTTTACTAATATATTAATTTTATACAACCATTAAAATTGGAATGTTTAAATTGCAATTCAAATAACACTTGTAGTAAAAAAAATATTATAATATTCAAAACAATTATTAGCCGATAAATAATAAAATTAAAGGAAAAACTTACAGGAGGATGCACTGAAGGATCATCTGCGAGCTTGTTGCTTGTCTCTAATTCTCTGAAGGAACTTGAGCCGTCTTCTTGAACAACCGTCTTCTTCACTGGAGGAATTGTCGGGTTAGAGTCAGTCTTTTCACACACCGTAACTTGTTTCACACAGTTTATTGGCTTCGGATACTATCTTAATTTCTTGATAGAAAACGTAGACGTTTTACCACACAGAAAGGGTATTTTCTACTGACAGTATCCTGTTCGTAGCGCCAGTTAAATTTATTAAGTTAAAAATATACTTTTTAAGGAGATTTTATTAAGCTTAGTGGTCAAATACGTTTGAAGTTACAACTATCACTATTTTCTTTTTTAGTTTACAGAAATGAGGAAATGTACTATAATGCTGAATAGGAGAAAAATATATGATAACAAAATTATAATAATTGTAAACAGGATGTCTCCACGTGTTTGCTGATTAAGATTATAATAATAAATTCAATGATGTGGGAAACGTCCTGTCAGCAATTTAACAATAATATTAACAGGATGTCTCCATATGACTCTTTGTTGAAGGCACGATCTCGTGCCTTTGGCTCCAATAGGGATTGGGGTAGCTCCATTGGTTCACCCTGGGATTGTTCTGGATTTTTGATTTTTCTAAAATATTTTCTATACAGATACAAAAATAGTAGAATTGATAAAATGAAAATTATTATTGTTGTTATTCCTAAATGGCTTTGATGAAGTTCTATAGGTAGCAAATTTGGTTCTTGAAACTGTGGTAGTAGCTTGGTTGGATCGTGCAGATGTACATTGTTGATGCTGATTTTGTGATGAATTTCTGTGGGTTCTTTGAGGCTGGGCCATTCTTGAGTAAATGTTTTATTGGATCCCATCCAAGTATGTTAGAAATGGTCAAATCCTCAATACAACAAACCATTGCTTCAAAATTTAACCTTCCAAAATCTATTGAAACCAAAAAACAGCGCTAAATTTAGAGTTGAAATACATACAGGTTGAGGCATTTAAAATTAAGGTTGACTTTAATCCCCCTTCAAGTAATTTACTACTAGCCTAACATCAACAGCAGTCAATAAAACAACATGTATATGGTTATTAATTTTTATCCACTTACAATTAGTGAATTAAAATGTGTTTTTAGGAAACCAGAATCATAATCAAAGACCCTACATTCTACCAGCCGTCACAAACCTTTATCCGTAGAAATCATCTTCAGAGAAAAGTAAGTTATTTAATCAGAGTTCAATCGTCTTTGATAACCAACCAATTTATAACTTTATTAATAATTTTTTCTATTGATCAGAAGCAACCATATATATATATATATATATATATATATATATATATATATCTATATATATATATATATATATATATATATATATATATATATATATATATTATCATGTAATTCATGTTTAGAGAAACATTTTCTAACAATATTATTAAAATTTATAAAATTCATGGTATAACTTATCTGATTCCCCTGGTAAACAGAATTAGCGGGCATATCACGCAAAAGAGGTTACAGAGAATGAGTGGTAACCGTAGAAATGCATGTTTTCGGCTCATTAGCCTTCATCGGTACGGCATAACCAATGTTAATTGAAACATGAGAAAACACAAACAACGTGATATGCCCGCTAATTCTGTTTTTGTTTTATATTTCACGCGTTATTCTTTCATCTTTTCATTGATTATTCGTCTATTTCCAGGGTCGGAAGGTTCAGACAGGAGAGCTATAGACGCCTCCGTGTCTCTGTTGGTTGTTGTCCTGAAAACTCGGGATCTTCCATTTGAAGGCACAAATGTGCGTTTGGTTATCTTGTTGAAATCCGTTATTTGTGTTTTCTCATGTTTCAATTAACATCCTTGCTCCCAAGTTCAACACCTTTTCTTGGTTATGCCGTACCGATGAAGGCTAATGAGCCAGAAACATGCATGTCTACGGTTACCACTCATTCTCTGTAACCTCTTTTGCGTGATATGCCCGCTAATTCTGTTTTTGTTTCATATTTCACGCGTTATTCTTTCATCTTTTCATTGATTATTTGTCTATTTCCAGGGTCGGAAGGTTCAGACAGGAGAGCTATAGACGCCTCCGTGTCTCTGTTGGTTGTTGTCCTGAAAACTCGGGATCTTCCATTTGAAGGCACAAATGTGCGTTTGGTTATCTTGTTGAAATCCGTTGTTTGTGTTTTCTCATGTTTCAATTAACATCCTCGCTCCCAAGTTGAACACCTTTTCTTGGTTATGCCGTACCGATGAAGGCTAATGAGCCAGAAACATGCATGTCTACGGTTACCACTCATTCTCTGTAACCTCTTTTGCGTGATATGCCCGCTAATTCTGTTTTTGTTTTATATTTCACGCGTTATTCTTTCATCTTTTCATTGATTATTTGTCTATTTCCAGGGTCAGAAGGTTCAGACAGGAGAGCTACAGACGCCTCCGTGTCTCTGTTGGTTGTTGTCCTGAAAACTCGGGATCTCCCATTTGAAGGCACAAATGTGCGTTTGGTTATCTTGTTGAAATCCGTTGTTTGTGTTTTATCATGTTTCAATTAACATCCTTGCTCCCAAGTTGAACACCTTTTCTTGGTTATGCCGTACCGATGAAGGCTAATGAGCCAGAAACATGCATGTCTACGGTATCTGATAACGCTGCATTGAATATCCCCTTCAACTTTTTTCACATGAACGTGTTATCGCTTACATCCTCCGGTATTTAACAAAATTATCCGAAGGCATATTGTCCAAAAGGAAATTGATTAACTTTATAAAGGTATGTTATCAAAAAGGAAATGCTGGTTTACTGTGATAAATTAATTATTTTAGGCTTGACTGATATTTTAAAAATTCGGTAAATATACATTGAAACACTTTTTATGTTTATATTACACTGAGAATTAATCTTGCTTTTCAATTTACTTTTCATTTATGCTTTTGTTAAACAGCTAGTTCTCGTGTGGCTCTATAAAATATCTTGTATGTATTTTTAAGTAAAATTTTAAATCGTTTAATATTTAATTGTTATATAAATATGTTTACAGTTTTGATTTATGTAGTGATTCTAGTATTTTTTCTATGTAACTAGCTGCTTTTGTAAACATATGTGTACTACTTTTATCGTTTTTTAAGGAATCGGAATTAGTGTATCCTAATACTTTTTTTTTGTATTTTGGCGCTATAAAATAGAAATAAAACAGTTGTTTGTTATTAGCTTCCTTGAAGAAAACCGCAAAAACGACGTTGATAACCCTATACATTTTGTCGTTTTTACTTAAATGGTGTTGAATATGTGTATACGGCCACGATATTTGATCAGTGTAAGGGTTAACAGCAGCGGACAGTGACGTTTCTTATTTGTATATTAAGAAAAATAATACATTTCTTGTTTATGTAAGTTATTTATATTCTTCAAAATAATACATCATTCTAAAATACATGCAGGAACAGTTAAGATTTTGTTTTTCATAGACCTTTTCAGTTTCTCTCCTCTCTCTCTCTATCTCTCTCTCTCTCTCTCTCTCTCTCTCTTTCTCTTTAAACATTGACTACCTTTCCATACATAAGAACTACATCTTCTTCTTATACAAACTCCAGACGTAGTGGGCTGGTGAAATACCTAACCTCATTCTGTTAGGTCTTTGGGGTTGAATGTGTCCGCTTTGGCCTTAGTTCTTAAGTGCTACTACTACTAAAGACTAAACACTTGTTGCCCGTCCTTCCACAAATAGTTTCTTATATACTTAGTGCATCTTAAATATTTGTATGTCAAAAGTTGTACCGTGTATGTCTATGTTTTGATCTGAGGAAACAACGTCTTCAATATGGTCCAGTAAATTTTTAAAATTGATATTAGCAGCTGTTTTCGTAGAAATAGGGCTATTGAACTTAGGGTTCAGAGCAACAATTCTAATTTTATCGCATTTTAAGTAATTTGCTTGTTCTTTTACTGTTGTTAATGTTTTTTCTAGTAGTGTTCGTAACGAGTTTCTGTCCATTTCTAAAGATCCTCCTCCATATATATTATCATGTTTTACAAATTTTATCTGGTAAGTAGCCATAAATTTCTTTATAAATTTATTACTCAGTTCATTTAAAGAAAATTCTGCAGACATTGTTGGCTGTTACCCTCACGAATATCAATACTATACTGATGATACCTACCTCTTGTTTTTATTATTATTAAGAACCTTTTTGTTGCCGAAGACTTTGACTGTATCAACGACAGACTCTCTCGACCAACTTTGTCCATATTTTAGTAAAAAAGTTAGAGAATAATTGAATAAGTTTGCTATCCTCCTCCAGTAATGTAAGACAGTCTTCTAAATTGGTATAGACACTGGTTATGTGTTTGCTGTTCTATTATTCGTTGTCATTATCGTTATCGTTGTATTTATCTTTGTTGTTTGTCGTTTATCGTTCGTCGTCGTTCGTCGTTCGTCGTTCGTCGTTCGTCGTTCGTCGTTCGTCGTTCGTCGTTCGTCGTTCGTCCTTCGTCGTTCGTCGTTCGTCGTTCGTCGTTCGTCGTTCGTCGTTCGTCGTTCGTCGTTCGTCGTTCGTCGTTCGTCGTTCGTCGTTCGTCGTTCGTCGTTCGTCGTTCGTCGTTCGTCGTTCGTCGTTCGTCGTTCGTCGTTCGTCGTTCGTCGTTCGTCGTTCGTCGTTCGTCGTTCGTCGTTCGTCGTTCGTCGTTAGTCTTTTGTCGTTTGTCGTTAGTCATTTGTTGTTGTAGTTGTCGTTGTCGTAGTCGTTATCGTAGTCATTGTCTTTGTAGTAGTCGTTTGTCGTAGTCGTTCGTCGTTCGTCGTTCGTCGTTCGTCGTTCGTCGTTCGTCGTTCGTCGTTCGTCGTTCGTCGTTCGTCGTTCGTCGTTCGTCGTTCGTCGTTCGTCGTTCGTCGTTCGTCGTTCGTCGTTCGTCGTTCGTCGTTCGTCGTTCGTCGTTCGTCGTTCGTCGTTCGTCGTTCGTCGTTCGTCGTTCGTCGTTCGTCGTTCGTCGTTCGTCGTTCGTCGTTCGTCGTTCGTCGTTCGTCGTTCGTCGTTCGTCGTTCGTCGTTCGTCGTTCGTCGTTCGTCGTTCGTCGTTCGTCGTTCGTCGTTCGTCGTTCGTCGTTCGTCGTTCGTCGTTCGTCGTTCGTCGTTCGTCGTTCGTCGTTCGTCGTTCGTCGTTCGTCGTTCGTCGTTCGTCGTTCGTCGTTCGTCGTTCGTCGTTCGTCGTTCGTCGTTCGTCGTTCGTCGTTCGTCGTTCGTCGTTCGTCGTTCGTCGTTCGTCGTTCGTCGTTCGTCGTTCGTCGTTCGTCGTTCGTCGTTCGTCGTTCGTCGTTCGTCGTTCGTCGTTCGTCGTTCGTCGTTCGTCGTTCGTCGTTCGTCGTTCGTCGTTCGTCGTTCGTCGTTCGTCGTTCGTCGTTCGTCGTTCGTCGTTCGTCGTTCGTCGTTCGTCGTTCGTCGTTCGTCGTTCGTCGTTCGTCGTTCGTCGTTCGTCGTTCGTCGTTCGTCGTTAGTCTTTTGTCGTTTGTCGTTAGTCATTTGTTGTTGTAGTTGTCGTTGTCGTAGTCGTTATCGTAGTCATTGTCTTTGTAGTAGTCGTTTGTCGTAGTCGTTCGTCGTTCGTCGTTCGTCGTTCGTCGTTCGTCGTTCGTCGTTCGTCGTTCGTCGTTCGTCGTTCGTCGTTCGTCGTTCGTCGTTCGTCGTTCGTCGTTCGTCGTTCGTCGTTCGTCGTTCGTCGTTCGTCGTTCGTCGTTCGTCGTTCGTCGTTCGTCGTTCGTCGTTCGTCGTTCGTCGTTCGTCGTTCGTCGTTCGTCGTTCGTCGTTCGTCGTTCGTCGTTCGTCGTTCGTCGTTCGTCGTTCGTCGTTCGTCGTTCGTCGTTCGTCGTTCGTCGTTCGTCGTTCGTCGTTCGTCGTTCGTCGTTCGTCGTTCGTCGTTCGTCGTTCGTCGTTCGTCGTTCGTCGTTCGTCGTTCGTCGTTCGTCGTTCGTCGTTCGTCGTTCGTCGTTCGTCGTTCGTCGTTCGTCGTTCGTCGTTCGTCGTTCGTCGTTCGTCGTTCGTCGTTCGTCGTTCGTCGTTCGTCGTTCGTCGTTCGTCGTTCGTCGTTCGTCGTTCGTCGTTCGTCGTTCGTCGTTCGTCGTTCGTCGTTCGTCGTTCGTCGTTCGTCGTTCGTCGTTCGTCGTTCGTCGTTCGTCGTTCGTCGTTCGTCGTTCGTCGTTCGTCGTTCGTCGTTCGTCGTTCGTCGTTCGTCGTTCGTCGTTCGTCGTTCGTCGTTCGTCGTTCGTCGTTCGTCGTTCGTCGTTCGTCGTTCGTCGTTCGTCGTTCGTCGTTCGTCGTTCGTCGTTCGTCGTTCGTCGTTCGTCGTTCGTCGTTCGTCGTTCGTCGTTCGTCGTTCGTCGTTCGTCGTTCGTCGTTCGTCGTTCGTCGTTCGTCGTTCGTCGTTCGTCGTTCGTCGTTCGTCGTTCGTCGTTCGTCGTTCGTCGTTCGTCGTTCGTCGTTCGTCGTTCGTCGTTCGTCGTTCGTCGTTCGTCGTTCGTCGTTCGTCGTTCGTCGTTCGTCGTTCGTCGTTCGTCGTTCGTCGTTCGTCGTTCGTCGTTCGTCGTTCGTCGTTCGTCGTTCGTCGTTCGTCGTTCGTCGTTCGTCGTTCGTCGTTCGTCGTTCGTCGTTCGTCGTTCGTCGTTCGTCGTTCGTCGTTCGTCGTTCGTCGTTCGTCGTTCGTCGTTCGTCGTTCGTCGTTCGTCGTTCGTCGTTCGTCGTTCGTCGTTCGTCGTTCGTCGTTCGTCGTTCGTCGTTCGTCGTTCGTCGTTCGTCGTTCGTCGTTCGTCGTTCGTCGTTCTTCGTTCGTCGTTCGTCGTTCGTCGTTCGTCGTTCGTCGTTCGTCGTTCGTCGTTCGTCGTTCGTCGTTCGTCGTTCGTCGTTCGTCGTTCGTCGTTCGTCGTTCGTCGTTATCGTTATCGTTATCGTTATCGTTATCGTTATCGTTATATGTTTTTATATAGTTTTTCATCCTTTTATAATATGTCTTGGTGTACTTTTAGATTTTTATTCTATTGTAGATATTTTGTAATTATTTCTACTTTTTATTGTGTGATTGTTCTCTTTTTTTTTGTTTTTTCTCATAATGTAATTAATTATCTATTAATCGTTTGTAATTATATTAATATTTTATATGAGATGACTATAAACGTGCCCTGTATGTAAAATGGTCAATAAACGAATAGACATATATATATATATATATATATATATATATATATATATATATATATATATATCGTTATCGTTATCGTTATCGTTATCGTTATCGTTATCGTTATCGTTATCGTTATCGTTATATATTTTTTTCCTTAGTGCTTAGAAATTCTTGAGTTTTCTGTTGAAATTGGACTATTTTAATTTGTGAAAAGTGCTTTTGGAGTGATGTACTACAAATTAACATCTATGTAACCGTTGGCAAGTAAAAAATCATTCTATTTCACGATATTATAAACATATGAAACTTTTTTCGCATCAAAAATACCAAGTTTACTTCGATACTTTTTACTGATTCATAAAACCAAATTAAATCGACGTGGACCCTTGCACTCGGACTAATTTTTAATCTGAAATTTTGATTTATCAACCTGTTTGAGTCATTAAATGCTTACAATAGAATCGTTAGAGGAGAAAAATATGGATCTTGATCATTGCGTTAGATGTAGAAAGCCCGTTAAAACCGGATATCGATGTCAAAAGTGTAATCGTCTGTCGCACTATGCATGTTTAAAAATTGTGAAAAACGTACAATTTTTAAAGGATAACATGGTTATTTGCTGCGGTGAATCTGGAGGTACATTTGATTCTTTATCAAGTGTTGCTTCTACTGAGGTTGAAAACAGGTCTGGTCTAGCCCAAGAGCAGGCTGTGGACATTGATAAAATAACAATACGACATATGGAAGAACTATTAAAGCAAAAGGAGGAGACTATCCATTATCAAAAAATTGCTATAGATTCGCTTCACCACCAAATATCTTTGTTAAATGAAGAAACATCAAGATTACGGAATTCCATTGTTTCTCCAACACTGCAAAATAGTCAGAAGCCAAACCAAAAAACGAGTATTTCAGTGCGACCGAAGACCAATGTCGAACAACAAGCTCCGCAAAATGATGCATCTACGTCAGAATATACCATTGTAACAAAAAGTAATGTCAAAAATGCCTTACATAATGTGGAATCCCAGCTTCTATGTGAAAAATATATTGGCCTCAATCAACCTTCTTATGCAAATGCAAATGCGAATATTGGTAGCCACGTTGGAAAAAGAAGACCTAGACAGTTGCTAATTGGAAACAACCACGATATATCTGGTCCACTGAAAGCAGCGAATCAAACCATGGACAAATACTATCATTACCACGTAACGAACTGGCATCCAGATGTGTGTGGCGATGTGATATTGGACTATTTAAAAAGCTTTGCTGCCAGTGTAAAGGTGGAGAAGCTAAATTCGAGAAATCCAGACTTATATGCGTCTTTTAAAATAAGTGTGTTATCTAAAGAATCTGAAAACATTTTAAAGAGCGAAATTTGGCCTAGTAGAGTTACTTTAAATCGGTTTTTTCATACGAAAAGAGTTGATGCACTTTCGGGGTGATATCTCGAATGTAATTGATAACAGTGATGATATATTCAACAAACATTTTTTCAGAGATTTCAACTTATCAATTTTGCATCTAATCGTTCAGAGCTTACATAACAAAATAACAGAACTGCAAGTATTTTTAAATAGCAAACCATTTGATATTTTTTGTGTTTCTGAGCATTGGTTAGACATCAATAGCTTGGACAAAAGTAAATTGAACAAATATTCGTTAATAGCGTCCTTTTGTCGCCAAACAAAAGAAATGCACGGTGGGGTGGCAATATATACAACATCTAAAATTTCTGTCAGAAGAATTGATATTGGAAGGTTCTGTAGGTCGTTTGATGCGGAATTCTGTGCTATTGAAGTTAGATACTGCAGTCTAGCTGTCATTGCGGTTTATCGATCTCCCACCAAAGGAAATATGTCAGTTTTCATTGAAACACTAACGGATTTGGTTGAATTCTTGAATAACAAATATAAAAAAATCATTATCATGGGTGATATGAATCTGGATCTCGATGGTAATACGGACCACGCAAAAAATCTGTGCAATCTCTTCAATATGTATGGCTTCAGCCACTTAATCCACCAACCTACTCGAATAACTATCTCGTCAAGATCATGCCTTGATAACATAGTAACTAATGTTGGCGAGGAGAATCTTGCCTCTGGTGTACTAGAGCCACTTGTATCGGATCATAGTGGCATCTATCTCTTTCTGAACTCTAAAATTTCTAAAAAACCAGAACACTTTAAGAAAAGGATTATAAACGAGAACACAATAAAGAAATTTGTTGATAACTTGGAAGGGATAAATTGGGATATTTTTAATATCGACTCTCTGAACTCAAGTCAGTCTATTGATAAAATTCTTGAAGTTTTATCAAATGCTGCTGAAAGAGCATTCCCCTTAAAATCTATACACTGTACACGGCCTGGATTGAAGTGGTTTACCCCAGAGTTAAAACTAATGCGGCAGCAAGTATATGAATCTCGAAATAAATTTAAATCTTCAAATTCACCATTACATTGGAGCGAATATTGTATATTAAGAAAAACTTATAAACAAGCATTAAAGGAAGCTAAGAAGAGTGCTTGTACGAATAGAATCTTAAAATCCGATAATAAGAGTAAAACGATTTGGGGTACTATAAATCAACTAAGGCATGAAAGTAAATCCCGTTCAAATAGCGTTAATATTAATGCCGATGATTTAAATGATTTTTTCACTACCGTTTCTGAAAAACTTATTGAATCACTTAATGATCCATATACGCACTATATTTCCTTCCTGAATAAAATGCAAAAACCTCCATCTTCATTTTTCATGCTACCATTTTTAGAATCTGATGTACTTGAGGCCATTCATTCCCTCAAAAACAAATTAAGTACCGATTACTATGGCTTAAATGCACAAATGATTAAGGCCTCCAGCACTTCTTTACTTGCACCCCTGACAGTTGCTCTAAACAAGTGCACTATCGAAGGCATTTGGCCCAACTCTTTAAAAATATCAAAAATTGTGCCCGTTCATAAGGGGGGAGATGTGGATGAACTGGATAATTACAGACCAATAGCGATCGTTCCCATATTATCTAAAATATTTGAGATCCTGATAAGGGATAGGTTTATATCTTATTTGGAAAAACAAAGTATTCTCTCGGCGTCACAGTTCGCATTCCAAAAGAACTGTCTCTGCATTGGTTACAATTGTAGATGACATAGTGGACAGCCTCGATAGGGGACATGAAGTTCGTTCTACTTTATGTGATTTGTCGAAGGCGTTTGATTGCGTTAATACTCAAATTCTTCTGGATAAAATGAAATTTTACGGGTTCAGAGATAAGCAATATGACCTTATGTTTTCTTATCTCAATAATAGACGGCAATACGTTTACTTGAACAACGTACATTCACACGAACTTAAAATGAATAACGGAGTACCCCAGGGTTCCGTTCTGGGACCTTTATTATTTTTAATTCACGTCAATGATTTACCCCAATCTTTGGAACAGCAGAGCAGAGTGGTTCTATATGCTGATGATGCTACCTTAATTTCAAACGAGGGGGTTGCTGCGAGGAATGGAAGTCTTGATATGGCAAAAAATTGGTTTCAAGCAAATAAACTCAAACTAAATGAATCAAAAACTCAACATATTCTTTTCAGTGTTGACAAATTTGCAGAAAAGTCGGAGCCTGTTAAATTGTTGGGAATTGTATTCGATACTTCGTTGACTTGGTCGAGCCAGATTGATCGATTATGCTCAAAAATATCTTCTCAAATATTCGTATTGAGACAGTTACGTAAAAATATTAGTGACAATAATGTAATGAAAGTCGCCTACTGTGCCTTGATTCACAGTCATCTGTCTTATGGCATATCGCTATGGGGTAACTCAAGCAGGCTCCATAAGGGTTTTTCGCTCCAAAAGGCAGCAATCCGAATAGTGGACGGATCAGCATACCGAGCGCATTGTATAGAAATTTTTAAGAAATATAAGATTCTGAGTCTACCCTGCCAATATATCTTTGACTAACTTCTAAGAATACATCGGGACCTAAATTCTATTTCGAGTCATAGCGATTTACACGGTTACAGTACTAGAAATGCAAATGATCTAGTAAATATCTTTTCACGACTGTCAACGGCTAAACGGAACCGACTTGATTCAAATCTGTTTAATAAATTAGATAAACTATACCCGGAGGAAAAAATAAAGGAAATGAGCGATTCGAAATTTTCTAAATTTGTCAGAATTTATCTGATAGAACACTGTTTTTACAGCATTGATGAGTACATGAGCTATTCCTTTGAGAGTGCATTATACTTGAATACCTGATAAAATATGGTTAACCTACGATAATTGTTTATTTTTTCTATACAGTTCTATACTTTTATATGTTTTTATATAGTTTTTCATCCTTTTATAATATGTCTTGGTGTACTTTCAGATTTTTATTCTATTGTAGATATTTTGTAACTATTTCTACTTTTTATTGTGTGATTGTTCTCTTTTTTTTTGTTTTTTCTCATAATGTAATTAATTATCTATTAATCGTTTGTAATTATATTAATATTTTATATGAGATGACTCTAAACGTGCCCTGTATGTAAAATGGTCAATAAACGAATATATATATATATATATATATATATATATATATATATATATATATATCCTTATCGTTATCGTTATCGTTATCGTTATCGTTATCGTTATCGTTATCGTTATCGTTATCGTTATCGTTATCGTTATCGTTATCGTTATCGTTATCGTTATCGTTATCGTTGTCGTTGTCGTTGTCGTTGTCGTTGTCGTTGTCGTTGTCGTTGTCGTTGTCGTTGTCGTTGTCGTTGTCGTTGTCGTTGTCGTTGTCGTTGTCGTTGTCGTTGTCGTTGTCGTTGTCGTTGTCGTTGTCGTTGTCGTTGTCGTTGTCGTTGTCGTTGTCGTTGTCGTTGTCGTTGTCGTTGTCGTTGTCGTTGTCGTTGTCGTTCGTCGTTCGTCGTTCGTCGTTGCAATGTACTTTCACACACCCAAAATTCTCAAATTTAATCATATTTGCGAGTACAGTCGTTTCCGTAGGTATAGGTTTATCTGCAAACGCCACTATAAATAGATGCATCTTTTACAGAATTACGCCCAAAGTTCCACTTTACGATCTGTACTTTCTCTGCGGGTGTGTAAATGTAGACACATTTCAGCGGTAATGTTAGGCTTATTTCATAATGAAATAAGGCTATTGTAGAGAGTAGCATGACGCGACTTCGGAGAAATTTCAATGCAGTTTTTCGTTTTGGTGTTCCGTGGTGGTATATTATATATATATATATATATATATATATATATATATATATATATATATATATATATATATATATATATATATAACATTGTTTGTAGAATTTTAATAGATACGGGTTTAGAGGTAACATTAGTTAAACAGGATATTGTAGATAATTTAAATAAGGATGATATTATGATGATAAAGACAAAGAAACTATCATTAGTAGGGGCGAATGATAAAAATTTATATTATACAAATAGTACCATAATACCAGATTTTTATTTGGGAAATATAGCTTATAAAATATGTATATAAGTTTTTGCTTTAAAATTTTCGATATTTCTCACTTCTAACTTGTCAATATAATCTTCAGCTATCCTTGTTTTCTTTGAAAACAGTTTCTCCTTTTCTTTTAACAATTCCCTTATTGGAATTTCATATTCTTTAGTAACATCTATCTTTACTTCTTCTATTCCAGCTTCACATTCCTCCTCATCATAATCATTCCTATGATTATCCTGCACTTTTTCATGTCTTCCGTTATTTACCAATCTCTTATCCTCATTTTCCTTATCCACACAATCATCATAACTTTCCTGAAAAACCACTCCATTATTACTGTACCTAAACTCCAAATTATCCATACCAATATCATAACTCTCCTGATACTCCATTCCATTATCATAACACTCCTGATACTCCATTCCATTATCCATGCTTTCTTTTATATTCAATCCATTATCATTACACATAAAATTAACTTGCTTCAAACTTATCTCTTCATGATTTTGATTTTTTTCTGTATTCTTTTCACCAATTTCTATATAATTAAATTTCTTCTTATCTTCTTTTTCTATCCTTCTCCTCAAATTAGTTTCTTGTATTTGTTTTTCTTCCTTTATTTTTCTTGTTTCATTAAAACTTACCCAGTTATTAACTATCCACACACTTTCCTTTTTATAATCTATAACGACTTTATATATTAGTTTTTGAAGCATTCTTAGTTATTATTTTGTTGTCAAGGAAAATTAAGTAACAACATTTTCTCTTAAAACTTATACGGTGAGTCAACCCTAATCAAAATTGAAAAAAATGTCCATATCCCTGGAATGGCCTGATATATACGTTTGCGGTTTTGATAGGTCAATAATTGATAATATTCGTCTCTTTATAAGCTAGTAAGAGTTATAGCAATGTATTTGATATTTCACAACTAGAACCAGGTCTTAATTAACACTCGCTAATTTCCTATTGAAACATTGAATGTCTCTGAAATCTACCATTGATGTTTTATGAATTTATTTATATTATTTATTAATTAATACATTTATTTATTCATAAATATATTTATTTATTACTTTTCCGCCCAACCTATCTAATATGGGAGAAAAGTCGTATTTATGCTAAGCTCATCATGTCCAAGCACAATTACCACATATAAATTTGGTACCACTAATAATTGTAAACATACTATCATTGATGAAATATATATTTCAATGTACATAATTTTGTTAACTTCATATAATTTTTTGTTGTTTGCACCTACCAGTGTAATTTTCGGTATTTTTATAATACGTTTGTTTAGTTCTGGATTTGTGATTAAAAATTCTTCCTTTATTAAGGATGCTTCCGAGCCTGTATCTATCATAATCACAATTTGTTTTTCTTTATAATTGCCACTAACATATACGAGACGTGTAGTTTCTTCACTTTCCAACTCTTCATTTAATTCAATGAATTCGCGGGGATGTTCATACCCACAAATATACAATGATTTTTTTTACGCGACTCGTAATTTATTCAAAATCCGGCGTTACTGCCGCATTGTTCGTCATTCTATTATTTGTATCGTCTCTGTCATAACCGTCTTTCGTTTCGTTTGAAAATGCTCTTCCTTGATTCTCTGTGCTTCTGTTTCTATTAATATACCCATTTATACTTCTTTCTGCACTTCGATTATACATTTGATAATTAAATTGTCGGTTTCTTTCCTCATTTTCCTGGTTTCTTTGGCCTTCGTTTTCTCTTCTTTTTTCATATTGTCTCTGGTTTTGATTATCTCTTCTGTTGTTTGTCCATCTCTGATTATTTTGACTTCTGTTCCCCTCTGATCTTTGCTGGTTGTATTGTCTGTTGTAATTATTGTTTTGTCTGTTGTAATGATTGTTATTTTGTCTATTGTAATTATTGTTATAATTTTGATTGCGATACTTTAATATATCTACCCTATACATTTCTCAAAATCCATCCACATAACAATCAAACTAAGCTGAGTCAAGTGGTTTGGTGTGGTAACCAAAGATTTGTTATGACAACCAAGTTGGCATCAAAACGTCAAAGTTTCAAGTCGAAGTGGTCGATTCTGGCATTTTTCGAATTATTTTCAATAAAAGCAATATTTTAATGGATTCGTCAGACGAAGAGCTCCCAGAAGCAATATTGAAGGACGCAGATGAGGTAAATTCAGACCTGTTACCAAGTAAATCACGAGAAAGTTACGAACAGCAATATAACCAATTTTTAAACTGGTGTAAGGAAAAAGGAGTGAATAGCTTCAAAGAAGAGGTGTTTTTGTCGTATTTTCAATGTGCTTTTTGAATCTGTATGCGGTCGTAGAAAAAATAATGTTCCTAATTCATGCGTAAAGTGTCTTTCCCGCCCTTGACTGCTTGCCCGAACTCCGCTTCGCGTCGTTCGGATCAACGGCAGTCGCGTGCGGGAAAGTATCACTTTCCGCACTTGTTAGGAAAATAACTATTCCATGCTTCGTATACGTCTTAAGAAGTAATGATTTATTGTAATGTGCACAGCGAATCGTCGTCAAAGACACTATATTTATATAATTCATACTGCATAGAAATGTTTCCCTAGCATCGCTTAACGTTGTTGATATGGATGGAATGAGAAATGTCAGTGAGATTTAAAACGTCAAAAAGAAGGTAGTTATTATAGATAAAATCGAAGCTCTACAATTTTTTAATAATTTGAGTTGATTATATAACATCATGATCGTTCAGTGTCAGTATATACCAATACAAGACGTCTTCATTATTTAAACGTACTATTTTTTAAAGATGTCCAAGAACAGACGTCTTTAAGTCAGCTTAAGACGTCCAGACCAATATAAGGCTCATTATGGACGCCTTCAAGGTGTATTGTGCTGGCTGGCTTTTTGTGTTCGGCCTTCTTGATGCCGTGCCTAATAACATCTGACCACGCTACTGTTTATTCTACCAGAAATTTCTCGGAACGACAGCCCAGTTTCCCGAAGTCCAACAATTCGACTTCTCTCGAACGCAGTTAGCTGCCGATAATTTGTATTTCTTCGCACTGTAGACATGATAAACACATGTGAATACTTGTAAGGCAACGTTTAAAACCACCGTACTCTAATTAATTCTGTAATATGATATCAGAATGAGCCGGTTCGTCCAGTATTTATAGCAAAAAAATAATTGAATAAAAAGAGGAATGCTCCACTAATAGCGCTCAAATTCTAATCTTGTATTGAAACTTTTATGATAACCATGTACGTGAAATATTTTTGAAATAAATAATGTTTGCTGGGTGTTCAGGTTTCGATATCACTGAGTATATTTTAATTACTCAACAACTTTATAGCTACGAAAAATAGGCCATACATTCCTTTCAATTTTTTGTGGCTCTTAAGTATATGGTGGTTCTACTCAAATAATTCTATTATTTGAATGACAGTTATTTACTTCGTTTTCTCTGTATTCTACTAGAACTCTTTCCTCAGGTCAATTAACGTTGAACGCTTGTTGACGACATTGGTGTGAAACGACTTCCAAAAACATGGTTTCACCCATAAAAGTTCACAGTAAATATTCTGAAAAAGCAAACAGTTGAGGAGCGGAAAGCTCGCTAAATTTATTTTTCATTGAGTAATAATCAATTTGTTCAATTGAATTACGATACATTTGTTCACATTATAACATAAAATCCGGTCGAGTGTATGTTATCTGAACTGCATGGAATTCACAATTTTTTGGAATTTGAAATGTTGATTCATATTACGTTTGAAATTTGAAATCAAATAACTTGCTCATACCATAAATATTTCAGTCAAAAGCGATTTATATATTTTCAGAAAAAACTATAATATTCAGTAACGGTTCTACTAATAAAATGAATGGCAGTTATTTAAGTCCTAGAAAAAAGTCGATTAATACAAAAAGTTCGAGCGGAGGTCTTGAATTTTAACATTGAAGTGTCTACAAATGAAACATACATGTGATTCTGTTTCAATACTCCGGAAAGAGGTTGAAAAAAATTAATAAGGTCTTTAAATTGAGCAAAGCGAGGTTGGAGATACTTAAAAAAGTTTTTAACAAAAGTTGTAGAGCTTTAAAATTTACACCAAAATGGCTTCTATTATTTTTCCCTAAGTGACAAATTTTAAAAAATCATAACTAATAGCAGAATTCATTTATTTTAAAAAAATTGTAATTACTCAGCGAACCATGAAATTTTATTTCAGAGATTTTTTTAAATTTTTTTAAATTTGTTTATAACGAAGTTGTAACAATTTGAAATTTTCAGTATCCAATTTAAACTACTTTATCGCATGAATATTCATATATGTATATATATATATATATATATATATATATATATATATATATATATATATATATATATATATATATATATATGTTATATTCACAAATTCACGTTAAACTTTTTAAAAACAATTTTTATTGAGTTACACACTTTTATGTTATATAAAAAAGAAGTAATAGGTTGAAATTATAATTGTAACTAACTATTTTACATAAAGTCAAAGAATTTATAGAATTTGTTAAATCAACGTCAGCGTTTATTTTCATGGAGAATTCGATGTAGCGTCGCTCCCATGAAAGTGCAGAAATCATTATTTTTCTGTAACATAATATTTGTGTTACTTAATGTGTTTATTTTATAAAAACGCAACGTAGCATCGTTCTCATGAAAATACGGAAATCGTAATCTGATGTTTGACATTGCGTAATATTACTTGAACATAAGCGTTTTTTCGTATATAACAACTCCCCCCTTAATTAAAATTGTTGTTTAATAAACAACAATTTTTGAGAATAAAAACCAAAATACATAAAATATAAAATAGACAATACAATATATACAGAGATTTCAAGATTAAAAGGAAAATACGCAAAATACAAAATATAAAGGTATACATTAAACCATGAAATTGTCAATTTTCGATTTCCACTTCCTCAGAGGCTTCGGTGTCAAGTTTGGGTCTTCTTTTTGGCAGAATGTTATGGATTTTGATAAAAACATCATTTGGTTGGTCCGGGACAGGCTTTCCTGGCGATTTGTTGAATTTAATATTTCTACACTTATGACACGTGTAGAGGACGATCAAAGCAACGATGAGTGAGATCGTAGTATATGTGAACCACGAAATATTTTTCTCAACAAACGGTTTGTTTATGAGTTCATCCAAACTTTTTGAGTTTTGGTCCAGTTTGTGTTTTGTCACTTGCAGATCATTCAAGTTAATGTTATTAAGATCTAGTGGTTCTATTTTGGGTACTTCTACTTTGTTTGGAATGTCTAGACAACAGTTGTAATCAACCATTACGGGATGAAGTACATGAGGAATGTTTATAGTTTTTCTGGTACTAGCTTGTATTTTAGTAATGCCAACAAAAGCGGAACATCCTGAGTATAGCTGTAAAATAGAATTTTCATTTACGGTTAATGTTTTCGTTTTTGTGTCTGGAAGACTTATGGTCACGTGTACCGGTTCGGCAATCGACACTAGCCACACGTTTTCTTCGAGTTTTTGCACATTATAACCTTGTCCGTTGACTACCGCACTTTTACAATTCGCAGGAAATGTCTTATATTGTCTTAACAAACGGGCTTCACATATCGCGTTATCGTCTATAGGGTACGCGTAAACATCGCGACACAACTTTTGATGCGTAGATAACTGTTGACACTTTTGTAAATCGTGGATTGGAATGTAGGATAAAGAATCATCATCTCGCGCTAAATATTTTTGTGAAAATGATAAAATGTGGTGAAATCCAGTTCTATTATCATAAATTGGTATTGGGTATAGGTGGAATAAAGTAAATACTTGTGGTTCAATCAAAGGTATTTTAAGAACGAAAACAAGATCTGAATTTGTTTGATATGCTTCGAGATCGATTATTTCCAAATACTGTGAAATTTCAGAATATTTTATTGGTAGCGGTAAACCTTTTCTTACTGTATTTTCTGATATTTTCTTAAGAGCAGTGATCAAATTTTCTGGTTCAATAATAGAAGTATGAATTATTTGAAGCTGTGCAAAAGTGATAGAGTTTAGAATATCATTAATAGTATTTTCAAGATACGAATAACTCTCCATTAGTTGTTCGCAAATTTCAAAGAAATTTAATTTGGCTTCGATAAGCGCAATTTCGTTTGTTGATTGTCGAATGGTGGTTTCAATTTTTTCTATATCTGAGTTAAATATTTTCTCATTTAATTTTAATTGTCCTATAGTACTGTTGAGATTTGTTATGACTGAGCTTGTGATTGACATTTGATTTTTTAATAAGTTTTCTATCTGGTTTTGATCAGTTTTTAATTTATTAATGCAGTCCATATAATATTCACCGTCAGACGCATCGAGATTTCCGGTTATTGATTTAAATATGGTGCCAATACCATTAATTAACCCTCGTTTTTGTCTTTTAACATCGAAAGATATTTCACTAAATTTATCGCCAATAGATTTTGTAATTTGTTGCAATAATGCCAAATGTGATTTTACTTCGGATCGGAAGGACTTCATACTGGAGTAGTTTGAAGTAAAGGTATTTTGAATTGTGTCAAGAATTCTATTATTTCTTTCAAAAGTTTGTTTAAAAGCTGATATATTTTTATGCACTAATAAAGTCCATTCGTCGTTCGAAACCATTATTTTGGTTTCGTCGTGGTAGTAGATTCCAACTGTATTGTTTATGGGTTCGATTTTATATTGACATGTTGCTGTTCCGATCAGCAGCAGAAACCTGAAAATAAGTTAATTTTCAACATAGGGTTTCATAAGATCGAAGTTTATTTTTGATTTGTTATTTGTTTCTAAATTTAATACTGTTGCGGAATTTCTGTGTATCTCTAGTATTTCAAAAGGGCCATTAAACTTATTTTCTAACTTGTTTTTTATTTGAGTTTCTTTTACGTAAACTTTGTCACCTACTTCATAATTTGGTTTGTTTTCGGAGACATGTTTGTCAAATCGGTCTTTAGCTTTTTCTTTTTGCTTTATGGTTTTTTCTCTCGCTATTTTATAATAATAGGATATGCGGTTATTTAGATCTCTAATATATTTAGTAATTAATTCTTGTTCATTGTATAATTTTTCGGGAGGTCTACTGGACGTGTGTCCAAATACAAGTTCGTATGGTGTGAATCCGTGTGTTTTGTTTATAGAGTTATTATAAGCGATAATAGCAAATGGTAAAATACTGAAGGGGTGTTCATTGGGGTGGTCTGCTAAATGTAATCGAATCATTTCTAACAGAGTAGCATGTAATCTTTCTAGAGATCCGTTACTTTGCGGATGACCGACACTTGAATATGTTAACTTAATATCGAACATATTACAAAGGTCTTTCATTAACGCATTATTGAATTCGCGACCGGCATCGCAATGAATGCGAAGTGGTGCACCAAAATGCTGAAAATAAGCTAATAATGAAGTGACAACGGATTTGGCACTTTTATCTTCAAGCGGATATGCTTGAGAAAATTTTGTTAGTTCGTCTCTTATTGTAAGAGCGTAATTCTTTTGAGGTACCTCTAAAATATCAATATTAATACGTTCAAAAGGCGTTTTAGGCGTTTCAGTTATAACGAGGGGACTGTCCAAATTTTTGCGACATGTTTTTGTCTCTTGGCATGCCCGGCATGACTTAATATAATTTTCGACATCTCGATTGAGGCCGGCCCAATTATATTTTTGTCGTATTCGCCTAATAGTTTCATTAATTCCGCGGTGAAGGTGGCTTTTGCCATTATGGAATTGATCTAAGATGATAGGTATTTGATTTTGTTCTGGCTCTTTAGTAATATTTTGACAAATAGTGAATTTTACGTCAACTTCCGAAAGTAGAAATGATAGTGTTTCTAGTATTGGTAGGTCAGGATTATTTTCGATAAAATATTTTTCTGAAGGTTTAAATAAATCTCGATTTCTGTAAATTGCAGCAAATAAGTATTCACTAATACTGTCTGGATCCCATGGTATAGCAATAATAAGGTATTTTCTATTTTTGACAGTTTTACTGCTAAGTACATTAATTTTTGCATAAGAAAAGTCGGGGTTTTCCTCAAATATATCCTCGATTATTTTTTCATGAAAATCTTGTAAATTGTTTTGTTGAAAAAAGGTTAAAATGTTTTTATTTTGTTTGTCTAGTAGATGATTATTGGAATATTCTATTTTAGAATAGTCAATCAGTGATTTTGTTTTATAAAGTTCCTCAAAAGACAAAAACTCTTCTGCAGCGGCATCCCAGTCAATTTCAGGTTTATTTTCAGTTTGTTGGGATGACCCTGCATCTTCAAGAGCGGGATAAATTGGGTAAGGTAAATATTTAAAGTTTCCTAATTTTGAGCGGAATGAATCAAAGTCATTTATGTGGTTAATTTTTATTCGAGAAAGGGCATCGGCATTTTTATTGGATTTGCCAGATTTGAATTCAATTTGATAGTCGTATTCCTCTAATTTGAGGCGACATCGTGCTAGACGACTACCGGGGTCTTTTATAGAGAATAACCAAGTAAGTGGACGGTGGTCAGTTATAAGGGTAAATTTTCGGCCATATAAATAGGGTCTAAAGTGTTTAACTGCCCACACAATTGCCAAAAGTTCTCTCTCTATCGTAGAGTATTTGGTTTCTGCTTTGCACAATGTCCTGGACGCATAGGCTATCGGTAAATCCTTACCTATTGGGCCTTGTGACAAAACTGCACCGATTGCAAATGCGCTAGCATCGGTAGTTAAAAGAAATCGTTCTTCAAAGTTTGGGTATATCAATATCGGAGTAGAAGTAAGAGCATTTTTTAATTCTTGGAATGACTTTTGACATTCGGAGTCAAAATTAAATGGGACATCCTTTTGTAAAAGTTTTGTCATTGGTTTGGAAATTTTAGCGAAGTTCGGTATAAATCTTCTGTAGTAACCAGCGAGTCCCAAAAAGGATTTTATTTCCTTTTGGTTCGTAGGTTGAGGAAATTTTTGGACGCATTCAATTTTTGCCGGAAATGGCTTAACGCCATCTTCCGTGATTAAATGTCCAAGGTAGGCGACTTCTTTTCTCAAGAATTCGCACTTGTCTGGCTGAAGTTTTAAGTTAGCTTTTTGAAGTCTCTTGAATACTTCTGTTAAGCGGGTAATATGTTCTTGAATTGTCGGTGAATAGACGATGATGTCGTCCATATAGACAAGACATCGCTCGTTTTGAATTCCAGCAAGGACATTGTCCATGACCCTCTGGAATGTTGAAGGTGCATTTTTTAGACCGTACGGCATTCTGAGGAATTCGAAATGTCCGTTTTCAACTGTGAAGGCGGTCTTTGGTATATCTTCAGGCATTATTTCAATTTGATGAAAGCCTGATGCAAGATCTAGTGTCGTGAAATATTGACATTTACCAAGCTGGTCCAATAAATCTCCAATGTTTGGTAACGGGTATTTGTCGTCTACAGTAACCTCATTCAGTTTTCTGTAGTCTACGACAACACGCCATTTTTGTTTACCTGATGCGTCGAGCTTCTTGGGCACAATCCACACGGGCGACGGCCATGGGGAATTGCTGGGTTGTATGATGTTTTGTGAAAGCATTTTATTGATCTGATCTTTCACCTCTTGTTTATGAATTTGGGGATAGCGATATGATTTTACATAAGTGGGCTTAGAATTTTGCGTATCTATGGAATGTTTTATTTCGTTGGTGAAAGTAAGTATGTCTCCTTCTAAATAAAAAATGTCAGAAAAATCATGACAAAGTTGGGAAATTAAGTCTCGTTCTTCTTCATTAAGATGATCAAGTCTTAGTTGATTTTTTAATTCCGATGTTCTATCGGTGCACATTTCTTGGGTAGTTAGTTGAATATTATTTACAGTATTTATTTCATATGGTTCTAAGTTAAGTTTTGAAAATGTTACAGTTTTAGGTATGCAATTAACATTTAATACTGAAACAAAAAATTCTCCTTTTTCATTTATTTTAACTAATGCGTTTGGTAGTTTAACTTTCTCTACTTCTTGACCTACCAGTATAGCATCAGTATTAACTAAATCGCATTTTAGTTTAAATATTTGTTCAGTCCTAGGTTCAATGGAAATTGTATTTTTGTAAATTTGTGGAAATTGGTTTTCGATTGAAATATTGGTAGTTTCATTATCTGTTACTTTAAATAATGGTACAATTTTGAAATCAGTAATAAGTTGTTTATTTTTTAGATCAACTATACAATTATAATGTTCTAAAAAATCCATGCCTAATAATCCATCAAAATCAATATCTAAATTACAAATGAATACTCTGTGTGGATCGTTAGGTTTAAATGGAATAAGGGTTGATTCGTTAACTCTTATTTTTTGGTTCGTTATACCTTGAATAATTACATTTTCAGGGGATCGATTTCTATAATTTTCGCAAGTTTTGGGTTTGAAAATTGATAATCCAGCACCTGTATCAATTAGAATTTTATAAGTGTTTGTTCTGTCTTTAATATAGTATAAGTTTTTAGAATTTACCGGTAAGGTATTTTTTACATGAACATCTGTTCGAGGCAGTCCGATTCTGGACTGTTCAAACTCATGGTTTGAATTTGTGAACTGAGGTCTGGGATCGACAAATTTGAAGTTTGGTCGTTTAGCGGATCTGGGGGTTTCGTTTGTAGAGGGCCTTGTCGAAAATCCTGATAATAATCATGATTTGGATTTAGGAGGTTATCAGAATCAAAGTTATAAACATTTTCATTATTATAATTAAAATTGTCTTGTTCGATATGGCTATAATCGAAAGTTTCGTCTTCATTCGTATTGCAAACTGGTATACCATTATCAGAGTTAGGATCACTATCAGCAGTATAATAGTTCTCCTCTATTTCACTATTAACAGTATAATAGTCAGGAGCACTGGGGTTAATTTCTTGGTAATATTCTTGATAATCAAGTGAATTATCGGAGTATTGTTCTTGATTTTCATAATAATTTTGACTATCATCTGTATAATAGTCATAACTGTTATGAGAGTGTTTGTTAAAATCACGATTTCGATTGAAATGAAAAGTTCTTTGTTGATTAAAATTTGTATTGGGTCGATTTCCCGGTGGTCCTTGAGGTCTAAAACTTGGATTTGGTCTAATTACAGATGGGCGATTTTGATTTTGTTGGTTATTTTGAAATTGTGGCCTTTGTTGAAAATTTTGGCCAGTTTGGTTATGTGAATTAGGAGTTTGATTTGGTCTAAAGGAACCCTGAGCTAAATTTTGAGATTGTCTTTGACGTGTGAGACACTCATTTATAGTATGTCCTATTCTGTGACAAAAATTACATTGTTTTGGTGAATTTTGGCTAAATCTACGAGTAGGTATATTATTTGTATTACGATTAGTCTGAGGTTTGTGGTTTTCATAGTATGTTAATTGAAGTTCTCTTCTGATTCGTGAAATAGCTGATAAAACACTTATTGGATTACTAGCTCTAACAATTTGACCGATTTTTGGATCTAAACCGGTTAATAAAGTATTTAAAGTTAATGATTCTATAAGACGTGTTTGTGCTACTTTTTGATCTATTGTTAAATGCTGTTGTTTACTTATAGCTGAATACATTTTTGCTTCCAGAGTTTGTAATCTCGAAACAAAAATTAAAGGCGATTCGTTTGGTAGTTGTTTCATTCTTTGAAGGTCTTGAATCAACGAATTTAAGTCGCGAGAATCTCCAAAGTGAGTATTTAATAATGTTTTAATTTCTTCCCAATTTGAAGGGTCGCGTGAATTAACTAATTCAGCGGCTCTTCCTTTAAGTTTGTTTTTAATATGGAGAGTTAAAAGTACTTTTTGGTCGTTGTCGGCCATTCTGTAAGCTGTTTTACAAGCATTTATAAAAGTATTTAAGAAAATTTGATTACCGTCATATTCCGGAATTATTGAAAATATTTCTGATAATCTGTAAGGTTCTAGATTCGACGCTTGATCGGTTTGAGCAACTGGAGTATTAGCATTGGCATTAGCGTTTGTTGCACTACGTGTTTCAGGCATTTTGCTTTATATTAAAATGATTGTATTCAAAAAAAAAGTAAATTATGACAATAGAACTTGGTAAAAATAAAAAATAAATTGCAAAATATTAAATAAAAATAAAACGAGATGATTCTTACGTAAATATTTTCATTCCTTCCTTGGCAGCTGAAATCCTTATCCGTGAGCTTTGCTACACCTGGTTAGCAGTTTGCGTGTTCCTGGTGCCGGAGAGACCGTCTGCTTCTTGAAGATCTGGAGCTGGTACTTGAAAATTCCTTAAAGGTTTAGGAACCACCACACTTAGTTAGGCAATCCTTGTTCTAAATGTGTTTAGGAATCCTACTGACTGCGCCACTGTTATATTCACAAATTCACGTTAAACTTTTTAAAAACAATTTTTATTGAGTTACACAGTTTTATGTTATATAAAAAAGAAGTAATAGGTTGAAATTATAATTGTAACTAACTATTTTACATAAAGTCAAAGAATTTATAGAATTTGTTAAATCAACGTCAGCGTTTATTTTCATGGAGAATTCGATGTAGCGTCGCTCCCATGAAAGTGCAGAAATCATTATTTTTCTGTAACATAATATTTGTGTTACTTAATGTGTTTATTTTATAAAAACGCAACGTAGCATCGTTCTCATGAAAATACGGAAATCGTAATCTGATGTTTGACATTGCGTAATATTACTTAAACATAAGCGTTTTTTCGTATATAACATATATATATATATATATATATATATATATATATATATATATATATATATATATATATATATTGGTATCGTCTCGTTTTTGTGTGTGTATGTGATGCGTATAGTTGTTAAATTTATATTTCATATTTATGTGTAAGTTTATTACATGAGTGTACATACATGTCCTCGCTGTAAATTATGAAACGCATATTTAATATTCTTACTTTATGTTCACGCGATTTATTTTGCTTAAGTAAAAATTATAGGTACAGCTTGACAAAACCGCCCAAGAATACGATTTAAAAATTCACTAGCTAAGGATAGTAGTAGTAGGTACTTTAGTATTGATCGGCTCAGTAACAGAAAAATATATAATTTTCGCTCTCGGTATGTTCGAATGGCAAAGTTCTGTCGGAATCGGGTTTAGTTTATCACAAAAACCCAACTTTCTTGAAACAATACGACAGTTAATTAAGTGGTTGTTACTCCCCCTTTGAATTTCCTTTTGGCCTTCCTTCGCCCAAACCCTCGTTACCAGTTTTTCTTTGGAGTAAGTGATAATAAGAAGCAACCACGTCGTGTATTGGTAAGTAAAAAAAACAGTCCACATTGACATAACTGAGTTACGGGGAAACAATTGATCCTAGCGAGCGGGATGTTAAAATATATTGCTAAAATTTCAATTTCTTTAAAAAAGTATTTAAATTTAATTAAATAAATTATCTCATTATTGTTGGTTCATGTGTGATTAACAATTTTGCCATTTATCTATTTCGGGTTTTTTGTGCATATAATTATAAACCAGTTGCTAATTGATATTTGGGAATTTACGGTGTTGTCGGCTAACCTTATTTATCGCTAAACTTTAAATTTTCACTATTTTCGCAAAATCGGTTTGCAAAATTGGGTTTAAACTTAATTAATAGTTTATATATATATATATATATATATATATATATATATGTATATATCAAGTATTTTTTCATATACTTCATTTTGTGATTACAAACATAAATAAAATGACTATGGCGCAAAGGAAGCTTAAAATGCTTATCGCAAAAAAAGAGACACTTTTTGAAGGTATGCAGTCGCTTTATGATATATCCAAGGATTTGAAAAAAGAAGCACAACAAAAAAAAATTGAGCTTTTTATCTTACAGTAGATAACGTTAGGAAGGAATTTATAGCGCTTTTAGATAAAATCAATTTAGTCCAATTTGAAATAAATGAGGAATTTGTACCCGATTATAAGGTAGTTTCTACGGTAAATGAGCTTTGTAGCTATATTCATTTGGCGGCAAAAAATTTAGAAAAGCAGACTCAAGGTTCCGGTTATTTATCAGCAGCAACATCAACAAATGAGATGGTCACTTTGGCGGACAACCGTCCTCAACTTCCAAAAATCGATCTACCGGAATTTTCCGGTGAAATACGACAATGGGAAACTTTCCATTCACTGTATAAAAGCATGATACATAATAATTCAGCCTTGTCCGATCTTGATAAAATTCATTTTTTGGTAGGCCGTTTACGTGGTTCAGCTTTGACAGTTTGTGCAGGTGTTTCTCTTACGGCGGATAATTATGATATTATTTATGAGGCTCTTGTAGATAAATACGAAAATAAACGTTATTTGGCCAACAGTTATTTGCAACAAGTTTTGGAGTTTGAGCCGCTTCATACAGAGTCGGAAAAAAATTTGAATATGTTTCTGCAACGATTTGACGTTGCGGTGTCGGCGTTGAAAAAGTTAAATTTGCCCGATTTGGCTGATTTCATATTGTTATATCAGGAATTAACAAAATTGGATCACGATACCGTAAGGGCCTTTGAAGTTAGCCAGGGAAATATGGATACTCCCACCTATAGTAGTTTAATTGGTTTTGTTAAAAAACAATCGAAAATATTTCATCTTAATAAACCTCCAAATAGCGGTATTTCTCTTTCTAGTAATAAGCCGGTAAAATCTTTCGTCATCAGCCAAAATAAACAAACAAATTTTGCCTGTGCCTTTTGTCAGAAACCGGGTCATTATGTAGGTCGTTGTGAAAGATTTAAGGCTCTTTCTCCTTCTAAAAGGTATACGGGATAAAAATTGGTGTTTTAACTGTTTATCGACTAGCCACGGGGTTAGGTCTTGTTCTTCGGATAGAACCTGTTCTATGTGTTCAAAAAGACACCACATTTTACTTCATACTGGAAGGGCTGAAACTACCCGGGAAAATGAAAATGAGTCGGCTAGAGAAAGCGGAAATTTAGATGTAGGTCCAAGTACAAGTCAAATAATTAATCATACGGCGGTCGAGGGGGATAGCCCACGAGAAAAAATAAATGTTTTGTGTAGCACTATAAATAGTGAGGTTAGTAACTTGAAGTATACGTCATTGCTATCTACCGTAGTTGTATCCGTGATAAATGGCGGAATTTCTAATAAGACGGTTAGATTTATTCCAGATTCGGGAAGTGATGTCAATTTGTTGACTCTTAATTGTTGTAAGGAGTTAGGGTTAAAGATGCATAAATGTCATTCTTCGGTTCAGGGCTTAGGATGCAATAATCAGGCGGTACTAGGAGTAACGACGCTTTGCTTAGCTTCGCGGTACAATGCAAAATCGGTTTATATAATTGAAGCGCTTTTAGTGGATAAAATTACAGATCGATTGCCAAAAGTTCCAGTTGATTTAGACGCATTACCGGACTTGAAAAATATTGTATTGGCAGACAGTAATTTTAATAAACCTGGTAAAATCGATGGTATAATTGGGGTTGAACTGTTTGCAAATGTATTAAGAGAAAATCGAATCAAAGGAAGATCCGGCTTTCCTATGGCAGTTCAGACATCCTTCGGTTATGTTGTTATGGGAAAAATACCCCTGTTAGAACAGAGTTCCAGTCCTTCGATTTTTTTCACTCTGCGGGAAGAACAATCTATTGAACAACTTCTTGCGAAGTTATGGGAAGTTGAACAAGTACCCGATAGGGAGTTGGTAGTACCGGAACAGGCGGAGTGCGAAAATATATTTTGTCATACCTATCTAAGAGAAAAGGATGGCCGATATACTGTCGCGTTACCGTTTAAACTTCCTTCGGTAGCCTTAGGTGACTCGCGGGGCACGGCTAATACCAGATTATTGTTGTTAGAGAGAAGACTGTCTAAAGATGTAAATTTGCGGATGGATTATAATAAGGATATGCAGGATTTCTTAGATCAAGGTCATTTGGGGTTGGTAGAGTCGGTAAAAAAGGATAGTACATCTTATTACATCGCGCATCATCCCATAATTGAACTAAGCAGCACCAGCACTCCTGTTAGGATAGTTTTAGATGCCAGTGCACCCTCGGATAATGATGTTTCATTAAACGACATTTTGAATAGCGGTCCTAAATTGCAAACGGATATAGTAACATTGTTATTGAATTTTCGACTCTTTGAAATTGCTATGACGTCAGACATACGACAGATGTATAGACAGGTTAGAATTAGGCCAGATCATTGGCGGTTTCAGCGGCTATTATGGCGGTTTAATCCCGATGAGCAGATCGAGGTATACGGAATACGGGTAATCGCGTTCGGATTAAAGGCGTCCCCTTATTTAGCTTTGAGAACGGTTCAGCAATTGATTAAGGATGAAAAAGAAAATTTTCTTCTTGCGGCAAAGTTTGCAGCACGAGATTTATACATGGACGATTATTGTTGCAGTGTGGATTCGGAAAATGAAGCTCTTCAATTATATTCTGAGTCGATAAATTTATTTAAGGCTGGCGGTTTTGATCTAGTTAAATGGTCGTCCAACTGTAGTACATTAATGCAAACTATCCCCGTAGAAAATCGGCTTTCGGATGCGGTTTTATTTGAAACTGATACCCAAATTTTAGGTATCCATTGGGATCCACAGAGCGATACCTTAAGTTTTCGTGTGAAAATTCCTGAGAGAAAATGCACTAGGAGGACTATGCTATCGGCCATAGCACAATGTTATGACCCCATTGGTTTAATAGCTCCATTTATTTTATTTTTAAAAATATTCGTTAAAAGGTTATGGTTTTTAAAGTTGAATTGGGATGAAACTCCACCAGAAAATATCATACAATGCTGGGAAAACTTGCAATCGGCGTGGGGATTATTGGAAGAATTTAAAGTTCCGAGATATTTGGGTGTCGTAAGTAATAACCCAATAATGATTTTAGCCTTTGCAGATGCTAGCTTAGTCGGATATGGAGCGGTCATTTATGCACGTACAATAGACAAAAAAGGGAGCAAAATTAACGTGCAACTTATTTGCGCCAAGTCCAAAGTTTCGCCGGCCAAAAGCTTAACGGTGCCACGGTTAGAATTGCTCACAGCGCATTTGTTATCCAAGTTGGTAAAACACGTAATTGACACTTATAAGGATCGTTTTGTTATTTCAAAAATTTTAATGTTGTCGGATTCTTCAACGGTTGTTAGTTGGTTAAGGACTCCTTATTTAAAAGATATTTTCGTGGCCAATAGAATTGCGCAGATTAAGGAAAATGTCTCAGAGGCCTTGTGGTATCATATAGAAGGCATTGAAAACCCTGCCGATTGTTTATCTAGAGGGTTAACTCCCCCCCAACTTATTAATCACTCTATGTGGTTAACTGGACCTTCCTGGATAAAATTACCGGAAAGTAGTTGGCCGTGTTTTTCCCAAAGTAATTTGAAGTTATCCGAGGATTTATCGGTGAACAATTTAAATGTTTTACTTGATAGCGAGAGGAAATCGGAATCCCATCCTCTTTTGCAGCTTATATATAGGATCTCTTCCTGGTTAAAACTTTTAAGAATTGTAGTTTTTGTTTCAAGGTTCCTCAAAGTTCTTCCTCCGAGCAAAATTATTTCGGCTATGGACTTACAAAGGGCCGAATTTTGTTTAATAAGGTTAATTCAAGAGAAGTATATTAGTTCCGAAATCGGTATGTTAAACAAAAATCAATCATGTTCCTCAAAATTAAAACGGCTTCACCCTTTTATTCAAGACGGATTGCTTCGGGTTGGGGGCCGCCTTGGTAATTCAGATTTAAATATTTATAAAAAACATCCTCTAATTTTACCGGCGAAATGTCCTTTAACTGAAAAACTTGTTAATTATTATCATAAAATTAATTTGCACACGGGTGCTCAATTGTTAGAAGCTATTTTGCGAAATAAATATTGGATTGTAGGCGCGAGAAACTTAATTCGAAGCAGAATTTATAAATGTAATCAATGTTTTCGTTTAAGACCAAAAAATTTAGAACCATTAATGGAAGACTTGCCCGCTGTTAGAGTACAAGAAGCTCGGGCATTTTTGAATACGGGGGTTGATTATTTTGGTCCCATTAGAATTACGATGGGTAAAAGAAGAAAGGCGTCCGTTCATAAGGCGTATGTATGTTTATTTTGTTGTATGAGTGTTAAGGCCGTACATTTGGAGTTAGTCAGTTCTCTTTCTACGGCTCACTTTATACAAGGTTTCAAGCGCTTTCTGTCACGTAGGGGGCCCGTGCAGACTATGTTTTCGGATCACGGTACAAATTTTGTCGGAGCTAAGCGGGTGCTTTGTGAGATTAATAAATTGGCTAACTCTACGGAGTATATTAGTGCATTGGGAACCGAGTTAGGGATTCAAGGAGTTCAATGGAAACATATTTGTCCGTTGAATTCTCATGCTGGTGGTCTTTGGGAGAGTAATGTCAAGTCAGTAAAAAATCATATTTACAGGGTAGTAGGTGAGCAGTTGCTAACTTATGAGGAATTTAACACATTATTGATCCAAATTGAAGCTTTATTAAATTCGCGACCCCTGTGTCGATTATCAGTTGACCCCCTGGCACCAGAAGCATTGACACCCGCACATTTTTTAACGTTATCTCCGTTAAACGGATTTCCTGCCGAAAATTTGGAAAATATTCCCTTGGGTAGATTGGATAGGTTTCAACTCATTGACAAAATGATTCACGATTTTTGGAAGCGGTGGAGATGGAACTATCTTACAACCCTTCAAACTCGTCAAAAATGGAACGAAACCAAGCAAAATGTTTTGCCCGGTACAGTAGTTCTTCTAAAAACAGACAATGCCCCCCTTTACATTGGCCTTTGGCAATTATTACGGAAGTCCATCCCGGAAAAGATGGAGTAGTTAGACATGTTACGTTATAAACAAATAAGGGTATTTATATGCGACCGGTTATAAGGATCTGTCCTTTACCCTCGCAGTGAACTTAGTAATAAGAAATATTCCTTGTTCTAAGAATAGTTTATTAAATTTTTTTTTGGGATTATGTCATAAGATCGATTTTTTCTTACATGGGTTATAAGATTTGTCTGGGATTACGCATAGGTATATCCTACATATTAACATTATTTATTTTTATTTTTTTTATTTTTTCAATTTGGCTGAAAAACGTTTTTTCATGGTGGGCGGTATGTTCACGCGATTTATTTTGCTTAAGTAAAAATTATAGGTACAGCTTGACAACACCGCCCAAGAATACGATTTAAAAATTCACTAGCTAAGGATAGTAGTAGTAGGTACTTTAGTATTGATCGGCTCAGTAACGGTATTTTCGAATGGCAAAGTTCTGTCGGAATCGGGTTTAGTTTATCACAAAAACCAACTTTCTTGAAACAATACGACAGTTAATTAAGTGGTTGTTATTCCCTCTTTGAATTTCCTTTTGGCCTTCCTTCGCCCAAACCCTCGTTACCAGTTTTTCTTTGGAGTAAGTGATAATAAGAAGCAACCACGTCGTGTATTGGTAAGTAAAAAAAAACAGTCCACATTGACATAACTGAGTTACGCGGAAACACTTTATATCATGATAAGGTAGGGCTTAAAATTTAACGAGAACGTAACAAAATTTTAAAGAAAAATAAACTTTTACCCATAGTACATTTATTTATAAGAATTCTGTATGTGGGCGTAGATAGGGTTGCCTACCTTACTGCAGATTTTTTTAAATCCACAGTGAATAAAACATTTGTCGCCTTCTAATTCCTGAAAATTTGGAAAATAACCGACACACTGATTGTAAATTTATACAAATAAATATATTCCATTCATTGAACATTCAAAACATTAAAATTCCTTCCTTAAATTTAGACCAGACCACTGGATGTATAACTTATCTATAATCTGAAAAATTGTTCTGATATAAAATTATTTAGTTAGGTTATTCTTATGCAAGATTTAAAAAGAAACGAATATTATTTGTTAAATGATTGAAATTAATATGGGAATATTCGTTGCATAGAGTAGGCAGATTGAGACTACGGAATCGGATCACTTCCTAGATTATTGAACGAATAACCTACCCCCCCCTCTTGATAATAGCTTCAAAGTGGAAGCCGAAACGTTGAGAAATTTCAAATTTCCAACGCGGTTCAACCCGTGAACCTAGTTCGTTTGTTCATAATTCTAATCGCAGAAACCTTTCCGAATATATATACATATATATATATATATATATATATATATATATATATATATATATATATATATATATATATATATATATTGTTTTATATAATCTTCAACTTTCATTTTTATTTAATTTTATGTATTAATAATATTATATTTTTTTTTATTTTATTTGACCCTTTCTTTTTTCTGGATCTGTGGGGCTCTTTTTATTATATAGAAATAGACAAAGTAACTTCAGTTAATTCAATTTAATTATTTTTCTCTTCAATTTCAAAAATTTACGAATTAAGGAAAAAACTATATCTACTAAATTGCTTAACTAGAAGAAAAACTTACTCAGTATTCTATATACATCTATTAAAGTACTTAGCTAAAAGAACAACTTACTCAGTATTCTATTGTCCTCATTTAAATTTCATTAGTTCATTATTTCACTAACACTTTTTTTTTTTAGTATATAAATACTCCAACAGTTTCGAATTTAAAATCTAACCACCCGTTCACAGTTCCAATTTCTTCAAACTATCTTCATTTTTACTGATTTCGTAATCCTTCCATATAAAAAGATTCTACATACACTTTTAAACGCTTTTTTTCAATTACTCTTTGTTGTTAACTTTCCTTGGAATATAATAATTACTCTCTTAATATCAAAATTTATTACAACTTAAAACTAAAATTGGCGGAGTTAAACTTAAAAAAATATACTTCACATGATCACGTCAATTCGTAATTATCCAGAGTCATAATCTTCTTGTTCCTACTGACGGTTTGTTATTTATTTTGACATTACTCATCGAGGTACTTCTGAGAGGACGTTTTATAGACAGATTATTAACGTTGAGAGTTACTTTCATTACTACGTGAAATATATCTGTAATATATCTATCCATTGAAACATACATTAGAATTAATTAAATTAAGTAATACATAATAATCATTTCAATTACAATAACTGCAATACTAACCCATCAACTAATCAATTTATGAATATTTGAAAATATAACACTACTCATATTAATTTATGATTATTAGAAAATATAATATATATGGCTTAACACCTCATGTGAGGTTTCGCCGCTCTCGCTTTCTAAATCCATTTAACGAAGTGGATCAGTCTCCACCATTTTTGTATTTGTTCACTGATGTGACTCCACTTCTCCCTGTCTTCTACTTTCTCCTTCCACTTTGTAATTCCTGCCCTGCCTGAGTCCTCTTCTACCTCTGCCAACCATTTCGATCTAGGTCTTATACGTCTTCTTTTTCCCTCTGGTTGCCATTGTATCATTGCTTTTGTTACTGATTCTGGTCCTTATCTCCCATTTTATTCTTTGGGCATTAATTTTCTTTACTATGTCTTCTTTATCTAGCTCATCTAAAATATCTGGATTCGTTTTTCTTCTATATTCCTACTCCCCTATCTTCACTGGACCCAATATTGTTGGTATCATCTTTCGCTCACTTATTGTCAACTTGTCTTCCTCTTTCTTTTTGTAATCGTTTCTGCTGCATACATTGTTATGGTTCTTATTATCGTTTTATATATGTTTATTTTTATTTACATGGTAAATATTTGACTATTCAACAGACTTTTATTTGCCTGGTACCTGTTTGTTGTTATTATTTTTTCGTCGATTTCCGTCTTCCTTTCCCCTTTATTGTCTACCATTACTCCTAGGTATTTAAACTATTCAAACCTTTGGACTTCTTCGTACTTTTTGTTTCTCATTTTTATCATTTATTTTGTCCTGATCTCTAAAATCTAACTATTTTAGATTTCTTCTCATTAATTTTTAATCCCATCTTCATCCCTTCTTCTTAAATCTCTTTCAGAATTTCTTCCACGATTCTCCTTGTTTTTGTCACTAGCACCATGTCATCTGCATATGCAATAATTTGTCCTCCTATTGTTCTCCGATTTCCTTTTTGGGTCTTTCTTAAAACGAATTGTAGAGCCAGATTGAATAGCGTAAATCATAGTGAATCTTCTTGTCATACACCTTTGTTTATTTCTAATTCTTCCGTTTGCCTTTTTTTGTCAAAATACTAACTTTTGATTGTTTCATTGTCATCTCTATTAAGTTTCTTATTTTTTTACGTACTCTTTGTTTTTATTTCTTAATTTCGTTCCTCTTCAGCGAATCAAAGGCTTGCTCGAAGTTTAAAAATCCGCATTACGAATCCGCATTGATATTGTCCTACGATATCATGAGTTTCAGCTATTAGTCGTCTTTGTATCATTGATGATAATATTTTATAGGCCACACTTGGTACCTCTATAATTCTTGCATTCTTGTTGGTCTCCTATTTTGTGTATTATTATAATTTGTCCAATTTCCCACTCGTTATGCATTTATTTCTCTTTGCATATTATTTCAATCGGTATATGTATTCTTTCGTTTCTCCTCCGCATTTGAATAATTCCAAATTTATTCCATCCTTTCCAAGTGTCTTTCCGTTGCTTCCTCTCATTATAATATCTTTTACTTCCTCTAGTTTTTGTTCTTGTGCCATAATGTTTTCTTCTTCTTCTTCTCCCTATTTCTTTGTATTGTTTTTCCATATTTGTCCTTTATCCCTTTTAATTTGTTTTTATTTTATTATAAAATTTATTTCTTTCTTCGTTTCGTATTATGTCAACAGTGACATTTTAACTACTAATATTACATCTCCAACTTATTTTTCTTTTCCATATATAAAATCTATCACACCTAGAATTTCTGGAGTATTTAAACCACATAATATAAAAATTGCTAATAAACAATGTATTACAATAAAAGCAATTTTCAGTAAGATCAAAGACAATACCCCTACTAATAAATTAACTAATATAGTTTATGAGATTACTTGCAATATCTGTAATAAGGATTACATTGGTCACAGTAAAATATCGCTAACCAATCGAATCGCCTCTCATAAGACTGACAGTAGAATTATATCCTGATCGATGTGCTTTGGCGGAACACGTGGTTTATGAAGGCCATTCTATGGATTATCAATCTGCCAAAGTTTTAGCAATAGAAAGTAATTACAGAAAACGCCTTTTTTAAAAACAACATATATTGCAGAACAAAATTATGTAATAATTAAAAAAACAGATTTAAATAACTTTAGTGTTATCTATGCATATATTTTAGATTATGAAAAAAGAACAAACGATTCATAACAATCTTTAACTTTATGATAAAAAAATAAAAATTGTAGTAGTTCAAGATCAAATATTTTGTTTAATGTCATATTGTTTTTTGAGTTTTTCATTGATTTATGACTAAAAGAATTTATTATAAAAATTCACAACATTTCCAAAATTCGCTATAGATCTTATGTAAGTATTCATTATTTCATTTAATTATTATTAATGATAACATTTACCAATTATTCATAGCCCTTGATAATGAATAAAAATTATTCGAAAGCTTCGGAATAAATATCTGAGAGAATTTACTCTGGAGTCTTATTGCCACATCCCCACAAAAATATCCATTACAAAAAAGGGGGCAAATATCTTTCTTCAAATTATATATATATATATATATATATATATATATATATATATATATATATATATATATATTTTTCAAAACAATTATTCTTGGGATTTTTTGGTTCTGCATAAAATTGAAAAGTGTTTTCAGTTTTTTTTATTTTACATTTTAGTTCATTTTTAACGTTTCGGACAGTCAATGTCCTTCATCAGAAAGGTAATCTACAAAGGACTGTTACAATTAATATGATGTACAATACAAATATATTTCTTAAAACTTACCATAAAACATGGGCCTGCGAGCGCAATGTCCATCACGTATAATTAAAATCTCATTCCTAAATTAAAAACTTTTTAAAATAAACATACACCTTCATAGGTGCAACACAATATGCCTGACCGTCCAAGATCTCACATGTAAAAACAACATTTATCGATTGAAGGCCAACAAGTAGCAGTATTATCGTGTGAGTAAATTAGTTGTAAAACACAGGAGCAACTAATATCCGGAATATAATGTTCGTATTGGTATGTTATTTGGCAAAATTATGATTGTCGCGCCAGCATATGTACTTACAACTTGTGGCAAAAATATTTTTTTCCTTTAACTTGAAATTCATTGTATTAAATTAAAATAGATTTTTGATAGATTTTTTGTATCAGACTTGGCGTTGATGGAATGTTTGTTTTTCTGGATTTCTATCATTTCGTGGATCTCTCTTTTCTTTTGGTGGCGTTCAGTTCGTAGTATTTTTGTGCTTTCATAATCAAAAGCATGGTTATGTTCAACAACATGATTCGCAAGAGCTGTCTTGTTTTTTTATCATATTTATGGCCATTTAAGCGGTTTTTTAAATGCTGACTGGTTTGTCCAATGTAGACACCTTCACAGTGTTTGCATGGAACTTCGTAGATAACATGACTTTTTTTGCCCTTGGGAATTTTTGACTTGAGTTTACTGAAATTGGTCTTTAAGAGATTATGTCCTTTGTGCGATACGGTTATGTTATATTCTACGAAAGTGCCACCCATTTGTTCTGAAAGCCCCGGAATGTAAGGTAAAGTGAGATAATATTTTTCAGACATATTCTGACTACTGTTTCTAGATTGGGTCTGATTGTGAAAACGATGAATACGGTTATTAAAAATTCTGTCAATTAGATTACCAGGGTAATCATTTAACAAGAGCGCTTCTTTAGCTTTTTTTATGGCGATTTCCCTGTACTCACAGTCAGAAAGTTTTATAGCTCGATCAGCAAGACCTATGACAACAGATTTTTTCTGTGACATTGGGTGCTGGGAGTTGAAATTCACATATCTAGAGGACCAGGTTTCCTTTGTATACCATTCCGTTCTGATAGTGTTGTTTGTATGGTGCAGCGTCAAGTCTAAAAAATTTATTTTATTATGCTGTTCCTTATCAACAGTAAATTGTAGTTTACTGTGATATATATATATGTATATATGTATATATATATATATATATATATATATATATATATATATATATACATTGACAATAGTGCTAGATAGTATTTTTTTCTTTCAGATACATAGAATACCGTAAAATGGGATTAATATGTGCCATTTTTTAATGTTTTTATTTTCCTGATGCGAAAATATTGTTAGAAAAAAATTAAATATATGACTGAAAATAAAACGCCGCATAATTTGCGAATGCATTACAGTACAAGGAGCTATGAAAATCATTTTATTTTTTTCTAAAATCTGATATATTTTTGACACATTTTCAACCCAGCTATTGGGGTGTATATGTGCCACACCGGTTTTCAATGCATATTCAATAGAGAAACCCAATTGATATATTCTCACTTTTATATTTTCAATCAATAGTTGAATTTACACGGTTGTGTACAAAAAAATATATCCTATGAAGAATTTTTATTCGAATAGAAATGAAACTTATTTCTTAAGGGTTACACAAGTAAAAATCAAACTAATAAACATTAAGCACAAAATAAATCAAATTTTAATAAGCGAAATATTTAAGATAATTCAGGAACTTTGAAGATTTCTCTTAGGTATTTGGTTAAGTTGTTCAATAAAGCTTTCACCAATGTTTTTTTTCGGAGGTAAGGCTTCAACAGTATACAAGGGCAGTATTTGTACTACTTCGTGACGATTCGCAGTAAGAATACCACATTCACGGAAGCCAGCTATCACCTTTGGGCATAATTTTCCTTCAAAACATCCCAGAGGTTTTTTAACAGTCCCGGAAATTCATCTTTGTGAACTGTCAAGCAGCGACTTTTGCGAATATGTCCTTTCCATTCATTTTAAACCTTTCTCTAGGAAATTTTAATAAGTCTAAAAAATTAGTATTTCAAAGGAAACGCACGGTTTCTAGTTAATACCACAATATAATAAAAAATGTTGAAAATTCTAAAAAATTGACAATTGCTTCGATTAATCAATATTATCGTCAGAATGACAGAAGTTACATTTCATTTGATGCCTACCTGATGTTTCGTAGTTATTTTTGGCTAGACCAAGAAGTGACCTAACTGGTGATTGACTTAATATATGTTAATAGAAAAAAGAAGAAGATGCGATATTACAAATATTGAAGCTCAGATATTATAAGCCCTATGGTAATATCCTGGATATCATTTTCCCAATTAAGATCAGTATAACTGTGCAATGATATAGAAAACCAGGAAAACTATATTTGCTGATCTTTACAATTATCACTTAAGAAGACAGTTCATTAGTGGAGAACTCCCTAGATTTAACTGTTCATTGACAACTTCATATTGTGGGTTTCTTAAATGTCTTTTAATTTCCAATTCTTCAAGGAAATCCAGTTCTTAAGTGATAATTGTAAAGATCAGCAGATATAGTTTTCCTGGTTTTCTATATCATTGCACAGTTATACTAATCTTAATTGGAAAAATGATATACAGGATATCACCATAGGGCTAATAATATCTAAGCTTCAATATTTATAATATCACATCTTCTTCTTTTTTCTATTAACATATATTAAGTCAATCACCAGTTAGGTCACTTCTTGGTCTAGCCAAAAATAACTACGAAACATCAGGTAGGCATCAAATGAAATGTAACTCCTGTCATTCTGACGATGATATTGATTTATCGAAACAATTGTCAATTTTTCAGAATTTTTAACAATTTTTATTATATTGTGGTATTAACTAGAAACTGTGAGTTTCATTAAAAATACTAATATGAGTAGATTCCACGAAGTAAGAGTCGAGACAGTTAATTTCAGTCTAAAAAATGTTAAATCTAGTGTTTGTAGCACGTGAGTAGTGTTTACAGGAAAAGCAATAAAAGAAATGTAATTTTCATGGCAAAGATTGATCATTTTTGCATTTATATAGGAACTTAAGTTGTAAACAGAAAAACTGTTCCCCTTCTTATTTTTTTCAAAATTGTGAGCGTATGGCTCACAAACCAGTCTTCAAATCATTGAAAGTCAAATCCACTTGATTTTGTGCATTTGTAGCGGCGTTTCTTTGGTCTGTTTTCGGTCCAACTTTCCCACCTTTTTTCTGCTTTATAAACTACGTAGACTGGTGTCAATTCATCAACTCCACTACCACATATCACTATTGGCGTATTTGATTTTGACGAATCCTTTATATTTTCTGGTTTAACAAGAACTTTAGATATGCCAGGATCATCTACTACCTAAGTTTCATCACAGTTTCAAATATGTGATGGAGGAACACCTTAAAGATCCTTTTCCAAATTATTGAATAACTCATTCAATACTTCTTCATAGATAGAATCTCGACTGTGAGTAATATTTCTAGTTGTTCGATTAGAAACTTGCGGTTCTGCCTTGCTTGTCCAAAAAACTTTTGACGATAAATCGTAATTCCCGTTTATTTACAGGAAACCCATAACTGGATAGACTGGCGACGTATGCCACGATCACTGATTCTTCCTCATCAGAGAAAACAGTTGCCCTCCACTCTTCTCAGGTGCTCTGTTTTTTTAATTCGTTACTAAGTACATTTAGGTGAATACCATATTTTACAGCAGCATCACGAACAGAAATTCCTTTTGTTCTAA